>CM053275.1:727223-1124334 GCA_028583415.1 Protea cynaroides | reverse complement strand
CGAATATTCATCATGAAGGTGGTAATAGTCTGTTTTTATTAGTAACTAACTTAATTCTCTCTATGGTAGAATTCATAACCTCTATAGGATAATTCTTTAACTATTTTGGTATATAATTATTTAACAAACCATTCTTTATATTGTAGATATGCTAAACGAGATGGCATCAACATGTAATTGGTTTGATTACTTGAGAATTTATTTTTTGCCCCGGATACTCACTAACTTTATTTAATTTCTATTATTTTATACTTTTCGTAGAAGAAAAATGTCACTATTCGTTTTATCATTTAGTGCTTCACAAACTGTCATATGGTGGGACATGGTCTAGTCCGTGTGATAGAAGACCATATAAGTTTATACATTGTTAGTAAACAACTGAAAATGTATAAAGTGTCAAATTAAAAGATGTCATTCAAATTTTTATATTCATATTCTTCGTCGTAAGATTTTAATTTATGAAAATTTGAAGCACTTTATCATGGGAAATTCAGAGTTTGATAGCAGCCTTATTGTTAGTGTCTATTGGATCACGTAAAATCTTTTCACTTCCTCCCCCACAAATATGAAATATATTTCTCTTATATTAGTTTCTGTGATGACCTATGAGTGTACATTAAAAGGCCTCAATGTTTTCAAGAGGATGTAATGTAGCTGGGCACATTAGTTACTGTGGTCCTAAACTCTATTAATGAGAACACTGTCCTCTATTACGTGTATCCGTTATTTCCCACCACATGATTGATTGTTAGCGACTAACATAGTGTATGTCTATAAAACCCTCTTGTATTTATATACCCTACCCTTGATTTTAAACCCGGATAAATACTTAAGAGGGCACAATTCTAAAAATCAGTTAAAGAAACCTAAGAGTTGTGGTACGTTGAAGAAAAACTTCACTGACACAACATTAAAACTTCATACCAATGCCTCTGGGGAAATAGTTGAAGTAAGGAAATAAAATTCAAGAGCTAGTTGTCTTTACTTTGTCAAGAATTGTTTTTGGGTTTTCATATGGTGGACTATTGTTTATGTTCTCTTTTTTAATAAAATAAATTATTAACCTATAAATGAAATGACACTTTTACCCTAAGCTTTGGAGGGATTAGGATAGTGTTTAAAAACAATGGGAGGTGCGCATTATCAGGAATTCGATCTACCAATGGGAGTCATTGGTGTTTAGAAATAATGGGAGATCCGCATTATTAGGAATTCGATCTACCAATGGGAGTCATTTGAAGAAAATTTTTCTCTTAAAAGTTATAACGATTTTCAACCAATTTATTGGAAGCATTAGAAATTCATCACACCAAATTTGTGGTTTCCTGATTCAAGGAGTTTTTTCTTTTTTTGGGTAAAGGATTTTTCGTTACTACGACTATTTTTATTCGGAAAAAAAAAAAAAAAAAGGTTTAGTAAGTAGCAGGATTACAGGAAGGAGGGATCGAGCTAAGCTTATAAAAGCATGGGCCGTCCTGGTCAATTACAAAAGAAGAGGACCATATTGCTTGTGCTTTTTCCAAGACTATACAGTAACTTTCAGTTGTCATTTCGATAAATCTTGACCATCCAGTCGATCCAAACAGTGTAAAACCTCTCAAGATTGCCCCGGTGGGCTCCTTCGGTCCTGGTAGTATAAATAAGAGGTTCGTTGGCACTGAGAAACCACGGCCAAGCCAAACTAGATTAGTTACACACTTACACTCAACACCTCACCCACCAGTAGTAGCAGCTCTTGCCTCTGTGTGAGTGACCTCGAGTGCTAACCTAAGCCAAGCCATATACAACAGAGAGATGGCTGGAAACAGCAGGTATGGCCAGAGGAAGTCATCCTCATCTTTCCTCTCCATCTTCAACATGTTCAAGCCCAGTAGGGGGAAGAGGTCAGACGACGGAGAGGATATGTTCGATGAAGCGGTGTACGTGCCAAGGTTACGATCCAGAGACGAAGACATAGGCCGCTGGATTGCTGAACCTGACATTGACAGGAAGGCCTCCGCCTTCATCGCCAGATTCTACGAGTCTCGTGTCTCTGAGTCAGACCTCCAAACTATTGCCGCCGTATGAGTAATTATGATACACCATGAATTATTAAGATGTGCGACGGGCTTGAATCACTCCAACGTCCTCTTTTTAGCCATTTTCGTTTTTCATTCTATTTCATTAGAAATGTATAATTGCTTCTGTATTTTAATAGTCTGTAAATTTTACAATTAAATGGATTCTACGTATTTGTTCTTTATGAAATATTGTGATGTTTTTTTTTTTTTACTAGAAATCATGATGAAATATTGTGATTTAGGATACATGTAATTCCTTCCTTCCACTAATTAAAGCCTGCGTACTTTCTTACTCAAATCCTCCTAAAGAACGGACTACATTTTTCACCATATGTATGTTCTTCATTTTCTCTGATTTTGGTGTTGTGCATGGGTTGTTCTTTTTACGAAAAAAAAAAAAAAAGAGAGAGAGAGAGAAGAGAGAGTTTGCCGTGCGTACAGAACTCAATATATTTGATTCTATTGAATTCTGAAGATACCTATCTCCTGCTACAAATACATGTTACCACAGCTATACTCACTCAGGCCATGTTCTCGCATGTTTTTTTTTTTTTTGGGTAGATATGTTCTCGCATGTTAGAATGGATGGATGCTTCTGAAAATCTGGAAGTGATGAGGTCAGTGGTCTGGAAGTCTGGATATTTCCGTTTTCGCTTTTAAACTGAAGTAGATAGTTAGGCCAGCTACAGACATCGAGGATGAGAAGCTGAGCAGGGTGCTAATGATGGAAGTTATATACTATACAGTAATGAATTAAACAGTGCCACATTTTGATTATTTTGATGTAAATGATAAAGGGAAAGAAGAAAGAAGAATGTCTTGCAAACAAAACTCGTATAGTTTCAGTTTTCTAGAGAGTTGTATTTACAAAACCACTTGATTAGACGTGGCCTATCACAATTAATTAAACGGAATAACAAATAACAAACTATGTCGACATATAAAAAGTGGGTTAAAGAATACATGAGTGGGCCTAAGATGGGCCAGTTCTGCACTGTTCCTAGAAATTCCCTTTTCCATATGATTCCATGGTCCACTTTTACAGATTTACAGGTGAAGGATTCTCAAGGCATGTAATACATACATTCGGGTAAATATAATTCCATTAAAGATTGTTCCCCCGCTTTTTTTGGAACTACAAAGTGGGGGCTGCTTCAGCACCTATTCTCTTTCTCCTCCTTGCCAACCCTTCTAACGAATCCACTGTTCGGTCTCAAATCGAATCGTTCCTGATCAGATTGATTCAGCCAAAAAAACCCACTATTCATGGACTTTATAAGAATAAAAAATTCGACCCTAACTTATTAACTCGAGGTGTTGCTCAGGAATCAGAAATGGCCAAGTCCAAGCTGGTCAGTCAACCAATTTAAACGGATTCTTAAACCATGCCTCTTCCACCAGCATGAAACGAGAGGGGAGAATGGATGATGGAGACATGAAATGCTGGCCTTCTTTTCATAGACATGACATGACATGACATAACATAACAATAACACAGCATCAATAGTCAATTAACCCTAAAGTACAGGACAAACATTAATGTTTTAATGGTGTACGTCCAATCGTTTTCTTTTTGAGAATTGAAATTTTTAATAGGACAGTATATGCCCCTCGATGTAATTGATTTCAATTTTTACACAAGGGTAAATAAAATAATTTCACACATAAGAGGGTCAAGGGATTCAAATCGTCTCCTCCTTCTACTTCAGGGTGAAGTACATGGAGGAGACGCAGCGATCCCATTGGATTGTCACCATGTGGGATCCGACCCCTCTGTTCGAGCCGACACTTTCTTGTCAGCTCGACTTGTCGACTCGAATACAGGGGTCGGATTCATCCGACCTCCACATGTCGACCATCCTGTGGGGTTGCCACCCCTCCTCCCAAATCTCAGGGAGGAGACGATATGAATCCAGGGTCAAGTGGCTCAAAATGATTAAGATTCCTTGGGTCTAAGAGTCGAAAAGTAATTACACCTCCAATACCTGCCTTGATTGGAGTGCAAGACTCCAAAGTTTGAAAACATAGGAGAAAAGAAGACGCGTGAAGGTATGTATGTTTCCTTGGGTTGAAACTGAAATCATTCAATAGAAAATTTCTAAAATGTGGGATTTCTTTGTATTACTGGTTTCTGACTTAGAAACAAAAGATCTGGTAAAATGTGAATCCGACGAACTGGGTTTTAATAATTATAATTCATAAAGAGGTTATTATATTCTCATAACACAATTTAATTAGATGCGAAATAGAGAAATCCCTTCTCGTGGTTGTACAAAAGAAAAGGTTTTTTGTTCGAATCCTTTCATTACAAGGAATTGGTTGATCTTATAGTAAAAAGATAGACTTTTGTTTCGAATCTACAAGAAAAAGATAATAGAAATTATTAGTCTTAGAATCAAGTTGGACCGAAATGAAATGGAAATATTGACATTTGAAATAAAGTAAAGTACTCTTAAGAGTAGAATACATGCTAAGTATAGGAGATCAGTGGTAGTTTTTACCATCAACTAGTTAAAATGCGACATGTGGTTGTCTTCATGCCCTCAAATTATTGGGAGCAAATCTGTCTTTTCATCAAGTATCGATTCTTAGGGGCACGTACGTCATTACCAACTTATGGTAGGGGCAAACTCGAACTCTAGAATTCTGATATTGTACTCTAAAGGTGCATGGGATCCACATCTAACATTTCTCAAGTGTCCCTATAAAATGCTCAAACCTCAAGGTTAAAAACACTTCTTTACTCCGCGTTTACTATTATCTTGCTCTTATCTCAGTACTTTTGCTATTGTGTCATTTTCGACCCCTGCATTCACTATTTACCCGGTTGATTTTTTTTTCTGAAAGGATCGACATAACTTATTGTTTGTTGTCTAGATTCCTTACTTAAGCATTGGAATGATCCCAAAATTATAAACCGGACATCTCTTGTCAGTTTTTATCATCTTTAGATTGATCCTACTTTGGAAATTATTGACATAGATTCTAACTGCAAGAGTAATTGATGTGGCAAGTATATCAATAATATTAATGTGAGAATGAGCCATATGCTACATCAACATACGGATTCAAATCCTCTCCTCCTAAAGATTCAGGAGGAGGAGCAGTAACCTAGATGGATGGTCGATACCTGTGACATGATTTGGATTCACCTGAGCCCCATCGATCGGCCATTCAACGGAGGTATCTCTTTCCTCCTGAATCATTGGGAGGAGAGGACATGAATCCTTCCCACCATGCAACTCGAGTCAAAGTTGATTATTTTTGTAAATAAATTATTATTATTATTATTATTATTATTGCAAAAAAAAAAGACAGAAAAACTAAAGGCTGAAGCAAACATTACCAACCATCGGCTGATGCCCAAGACTTGTCTTGTCTCTTGGGCTGATGCCTGAGACTTGTCTTGTCTCTGATAGTGAAATGTACAAAAGATTGCCGAAGATACCACACAACAACTATGCAATGTTTGGGGATGTGATTTTGGGAATTGTGTCAATCTCTTGTTTTTTCTCCCAGTCGACCCATCTGCCTCGTCTTGCTAATGTTGCGGTTATATGCCTTGGTATTTCTTCTCTCTTCCACTTTTGTTAATTATATCTGTCAATCTCTTGTTTTCTCCTTGTCGACCCATTTGCCTTGTCTAGCTAATGTTGCTGTTATATGCCTTGGCATTTCTTTTCTTTAATTTCCACTTTTGTTAATTATGTCTGGGGTTAAGGCGGGTGAATCATATTATAATTAAGGAAGGTGTTACTTGATATTTATTCTCTTTAGTTTTTATAAACGTGGAATTGGTTCCTTCTCTGAGGGCAGGCCCCAGGTTTGAGGTTTCAGAATCGCCCGTCGATCATCTAGGCTACGGTTTTAAATATGCACCATCAATGCTCCTCAAAGAACCTTATGCTCATGCTGTCCAACTCATGGCTACACACACCTAGTGAAGGCGGCTTCTCCTTTTTCCAGCCTTTTGTTGCAAGTGTGAAGATTCAGTGATAAAGAACACAAGAGGCCTCTCAAATCTCTTAAATCCAAGAAAGAAAAAATAAATAAAAATTAGTATTTCCTTGTATTTAAATTCTCGGGGGAATCTTGTTTCATCTTTTAAAATTCCTTTTTTACCCATTGTTTTCCTAAATCCTAATCAATGGTTACATCTTCCATCCTCTTTTTATATATAATTATCTCAATTCGCAAGGGTCACATATAAACAAAGCCTCACAATCTCACTCTCTCACTCTCTCACTCTCTCATCCTCACCCTCACCGCGACAGGTTAAAAGCAGCTCACTCTGAAGTCTAGATATTTTAACTCTTATAGAACTCTTGTTTCCTTTTATTTTGATGAAGTTTTCTGGTCTGACACTGTGGATTTGTACCCACTTAGCCTTAGGGTCTAAAGAGAGAGTAAGATACAAGTATCTAAGAGGAGAGATAAAAAAAATCATTTTACAATCCATGTGAAGCGACACAAGAGAGGAAACTTTTTCACTTTTTTTTTGTGAGGAAACTTTTTCACTTTTTTTTAATCTTTCCCAAAATGAGTGTAAACAAATGGAGATGGAGAAGTACCTTCAAAATTACTAGAAGGATCTGTCCTTTCCAGTTTCCAGAGATCCCTTTGGCCTTAGGAGTTAATTATTTTGGATGGTGGCACTGCACTGTGGCCTTTATAGAACCGATGGTCTTAATTAAGCCCAGTACTACTTAATCATTCCACCTTTCCGCTCCACTATAATTCTACTACTCATTATAAACTGCTGGATTCTGATTCAATTTGAAAAGTTACAATCTCCGGCCAGTTTGGGCTGTCAAAAAGGAAAAAAGAGCCAGACAAACTAAGTGTATATTCTCGTTGGTGGTGGATATTTATGGTCATTTGGGTTGGGGGTGGTGGTGAGTGCTTATGAATAGAAACTCATCAAGTGCCTTGTACTGTTTAGATTACTTATTTTAACTTATTTTAATCAATTAATTCAGAAGAAGTTGGTTCGTTCTTGATATGCACAAACAACTACCTACGTACTAAAAATTAAGATTCCTTGCTTAATTCAACAGCCAGCTAGCGGGCTTTATATTCTCATTCCATAAATTTCCAATAAACGTACAGTCATTCCACTCCACTGTTGGTGGAGACTCGAGCTCGAGACTGGACTTGAGACTGTGAAGTAGTTGTTGAGGACTGATCAACTCAGGAAAGAATCTATCTTTCATGCACCTTGGTTTCTTGAGAATGGATTGCTCAATTTGTCTCTATCTATCACTCTCTTCCACTCCCCTCCACTCCTCATCCCGATTCCTCATTTTGAATTCAAAATTCAACCCCACCAACACCAAATCAGATATTTGAATGTCTATTTAATTTTGTTCCTTTCAGAAAGAATATACAATCCAGTCCATTCAAGGTTCATAGTCCATGCTCCATACCTGCAGAGAAGTCTTGTCCTTGTCCTCTCATGCATTTAAGAGATATTCGTACTCGAAAATATGGATTCAAATTGCTTTTATATCTATTTAGAGGTATTCGAAAATATGGATTCAAATGGCATTTACCCAAAAAAAAAATCGCATTTATATTCAAAAAATTAGATTTTGAATATATATATATATATATATATATATATATATATATATATATATATATATATATATATATATATATATATATATATATATATATATATATTCGGATTATTCAGAACATAATAAATACGAATATCGTTATTTAAAATCGGATAATATCCTGTTTGTATAGGTATCTCGGATAACGGTAAAAAAAAAATTAAGAGAATGAGTGTAAAAAATTAACTACTATTTTTTATTGGAGAATGCATTAATACTCTATTCCTTTGCCAATAAGGGTCCGTTTGTTTCCATGTGACAAGATGGGAAAATAGGTTTTTAAAAAAATAAAAATTACATGGACGAAAATGTTTATATAAAAATATCATTTACACCTAACTTTATAGGCTATGGCCTGAAGCCAAATAAAATAAAATAAAATAAACATAATAAGACAAAGGAAATAGTAGTCTATGATCCACAATGGTCATATTTAAGGGAAGGCTTTTCCTTTCGGAGCAGAGATCTCACACATACGCATAGGCCACAAAAGGCGAACTCAAAAATGCTACTTTCGAGTTTAGATCCCTCAATTGGGGACTCCCACATCCTTTGATTTTGGGGGATTTTGTAACTTGGGTTGGGCTTATGTCAACTTGTCCATCTGCATTAGCAATTTTCAACATTTGGGCTGAACAAGCCACATTGGCCCATTTTAGGCAAAATGAATCCACTACTACCCCTAGATATGACAATAAACGAGACCATGATCTACGACTAGACAAACACAACCCAATAAATCCATGTTTGGGTTTGGGTGGTTTCCGGAGGTGCTATTTCATGCCATGTTTGATTTGACTCATCTGGTTATTGGGTCAAGTAATTTTACGTTTTATTTATTATCTATCTCAACATGACCTCAAATAGGGGAGAAATCAAACTATTGCTACCTTTTGCAAGGCACAAAATCTCTTTCTTTACCTATGGATGGAGGCTTAAATCACAAGACAAGACAAATCTGAGTCATCTATTTTTACGATTTTTTAATCTAAATCATTTGTTCCTATTCGTTGATGTGAGAGTGCACAGTAATTTCTAAAATATTACTTCTCAATACTCATATTTTCTCAAATGGACCAAATGAAGTCCCTAAACTGGGTGAGGCTCACTTACACTTACGTACAATTTTCATTTGATTTTATCTCCGTCTATAGATAAAGATGTATACTCTGGATACTGATCCCACACCTCCATTGATACCTCCATTGATGGGTGATAAAATTACGTGGAAAATGCAAATAAGTACACCACCACCCCCTAAAACTGAGGGACTGACACTGGGACTGGGAGTCCATTCTCGTATTTCGCTCTCTCAATCGCATCTGGATTCTCTAAACCCCAAACCCCATCCCCCCATTTAAATAAATAAATAAACCATCTCAATTCCATTGCACTGCGTGGTGGAAACTGGAAACCGAAAGCTAAAACTGCAACCATATGAATTGGACCAACAAATGGCATAACTGCAGGCAGAGGTACATGTGGGCCTGTGGCTCAAAACCATTCCTCATTCCTCAGTTCTATGGGTTTAGCATTTTAAGATTCTCTTCATATAGCTTAAAATAGGATGGGGAATTCAGAGATGGTCGGTACATGTGAAACTTTCAAGAGGGTCCTTTGAACCACTCCAGCTTCCTCTTTCTGTCCAATTTCTTTTTTCATTCCATTTAAATGTATAATTGTTTCTGTATTTAATTGTATATAAATTTTATAATAAATTCTAGGGTAAATTATACAGACACTCCCTCTACTGTAGTGAAAATACACAGAACTATCCTGTCTTGTTACACGGAATACCCTTATAACAATGCTATCATACAATCTCACCCATACCGTTACTTTCGACTTAACGGCAGAAGGTCAATTTTTTTTAAGACAAAAATACCCTTATTCTGGTTTTTTTTTCTTTTTCTTTCACCGTTCTTCGGCTTCAACTTATTATTATGTTTTGCTTCGTATCCTTTTCTTTTTTTTCTCTCTCTCTCTCTCTCTCTCTCTCTCTCTCTCTCTCTCTTCTCAAACCCATCGATCATGGGAAGAACAACAAAAATTCCGACGTTAATTTGTAGACTCAATAGCTTGAAAAAAAAAAAAAAAAAAGAAGAAGAAGAAGAAATAAACCCTCTCTTTGGAAATTTTCTTCGCTGTTTTCTTCTCGATGCTCCAGAGCGCCTGCAAGATTCTGTAATCCTCGTTTTTGTTTGGCTTCTTGAAGATGCTTCCAATAGTGTAAAAACAAGAAGAGTCTGTAGTGTTCGTGGGTTTTTTTTCTTTGCTATCATGTGCGTAATGACCTAAATGGGAAATTGAATCCCATAAAAAAGTGATCAGGATGAGTGTTTAGGGCTTCTGAATTAACTTCTGAAGGAAACGAGAAAGAACATCGGAATCATGGTGTTGATCCTTCTGATTCGAGTTACACTCATGTAAAGATTGAAAAATTGAGATTTTCAAAGCTTGAGATGTTGTATGCTTTGTTTAAGAGGCTTGATTACAGTTTGAACTCTGGGAGTTGCTGGAAACTGAAACCCCCAAAACAATCGCTGCCAGCACCTCTCTCCAATCACTCCTCCTCTCGTTTCCATCATTACCGCAGCTCACAACTTCCTTGTCCAGAAAGATCTACATCTTTCATCCTTCCCAGACCCTAGCCCTAGAATCGCAAAACGCTTCTGCCCTATCTCTCACTAAATTCAATTCTCTCCATTCCCTATTTTTCTGTTAAGAGAATCCCACAATTTCTAATAGTTGCCGTGGAGAAGAATGAGAAGAAGAGGGAGATGTTGAGCGTTGGAGAAGAAAACGAGTCTACACCAATAGATTTTCTTCAGAGATTGATTATTGGTCTGATGGCAACAGACAACCCAACATGGTAAGGCATGGTAATGGCCTCTAACTTCAATATCATCTAATTCGACGAGTTCCCTATTTCGAAATCCCATCACTAGAGGTTGCACAAGTGGCGCTGTCGGGATTCCACGGCATGGGGCCATGGCAGCAGCTCCAATAGCCTTAGCTCTTGATTTGTTTTCGATTTTGATCGGAGCTCTATTTCAGATTCTCATTGTGGATTTGGGAAGAAGGGTGAATAATGGTTTGATTTCAGACTTTGAGTTTTACATCTAGTCCTCTACCCCCACTCCCCAATATAACTTACCTTCTCAATCTCTACTTTTGGAGAAGAACACAAACTCTCATATGGGATTTCTGTGGAGACGAACACGAACAACTTGTTTCGCTGGAGAAGAAGAGGAATGATTAGTCTGTTTGATTTTTTTGGAGAACTCGAATAAGGGTATTTTCATCCAAAAAAAAAAAATTTGAGCCTCTGCCGTTAAGTTGAAAGTAACGGTGTGGGTGAGGTTGTATGATAGCATTGTTATATGGGTATTCTGTGTAACTTTTGAAAAAACAGGATAGTTTTGTGTATTTTCACTACAGTACAAGGGGTGTCTGTGTAATTTATCCTAAATTTTATTCCATTAAAAATGTATAATTGCTTCTGTATTTAATTGTTTGTGAATTTTACAATGAAATGGATTCTACATATTTCTTCTTTATGAAATATTGTGAGTCTAGATACATATAATTCTTTCTTCAACTCAAATCCTTATACAGAACAGACTACATTTGCCATATGTTCTTCATTTTCTCTGATTTTGGTGTTGTGTGTTTTTCTTTTTTACAAAAGAGAGAGAACTTGCCGTATGAACATAACTCGATATATTGGGCTCCATTGAATTCTGAAGATATCTAGCTCCGACTACAACTACACGATTTTATATACAAATAAAATTATTTTCTTTTTGTCGAACATTTCAAATATTGTTTAATAATAAAATCTTGAAAAAATTATGTGTACTACCCCCGGACTATGAACTAATTTTCCCTACAATCCAGTAGTTTCTAACAATTAAACCCTTTCCCAAACAATTAACGGTGAAAACTGGAAAATTGGAAACCCAAATAATTAAAAGATAGTTTCACCCCTCCAAGGAATAGGCTAAGAAAAAATTGAAATGACAATTTCAACCATTTCTCTCTCCTTCATCAATCTCTTGATGAACTTGATATGACACTGAAAGGGGGGTGAATCAGTGTTTGAAACTTTTCACTGATTATTTCACTACTGTCCTGAGCTGATGGAGACCTAACTTTTCACACACAGACAAGTGTATACAAATCTACCTCGCTACCACTCAGTGGCCAGGTCTACCAGATTTGCACACCCACCCTACAAGCCCTTCCATGCACTCCAAAATATACCAAAAAAATAAAACAATCAACACAAGGATATTACATGGTTCACCACCACAGTATGTGATGGCTAGTCCACGGAGTAATGCCCAACGGACTTCGTATTTACTCAACACTTAGCTTTTAGTCTCTAACAAGACAAGGATACTAACCATAGGTTTTCCCAACATAAAACTGAGAGGCGGCAATAACGTCAAGATTCAGGCTACAACAGCCAGTTTTTAGCACCCACTGCACACACCACGCTTAACCTGCACCCATGAGAAGCAAATAACAATTTTTTTAGACTTATAGAATTGCCTTAAAATTTTCCCCCACTAGTTAGGTATTCAATAATTTTCACCTACGCTAACATATGATATATTGAAAACATAAATAGATCGGGAACTGAAAAATCTCACAAACAATGCTTTCTAATGGCCAACAATCTCTTTGAAGCTTCACACTATCCTCAAGTACTCTCCAACAGCCTTCAATTATGATAGAGATCGATTCATAGAGCACACCTCACTCACAGGCTTCTAATTTCTTCCACACAATCCATAATCACTAATAATATAAAAATAAAAGCTATATTGATCTCTCAAAAGGATTTCGCACTCCATTGATGCACAGAGAAGAGGTACTTGGTGATTGATCACTCCCACATGGCACAAAACCCTAGAAATCCTTCCGTCTGCCTTCAAAATGCTCTTTTCAGTTCTTCTCTGTGTTTTTACAACTCCCAACGGTGCCCAATGTATAAAGCATCCGAAAATATGAAAATTGCAATTTGAACAAACCGATTTGGAGCTCGTATGACCGACTTATGGCTATTTGAAGTTCGGCCAACCAGAACATTCAAAAGAGCATATTTTGAATCAATTTCGTGCGCCCGCGATATACTGAATCGTCGCCCGCCCTGTGCTGTCCTTTACGATTGGTCCGCTGCGGAAACTACGGCAGAGACCATTGGATTGACTGCAAAAAGGCAGGATCTTGTATGAACCGTCAAATCGGCCTAATCACGTCATGCGACGATCGGACAAGCTCTCGTCCACTGGATCAGAATCCATTTGCCGCTACGCCGTATGCGCGCATTACCGTATCAAGCTTCATCCTCTATGCTTCTCGGTAGATTATATAAAGTTGCATCCGTCCAACCAGAAGGCACGCGATGGAATCTCGACGCGATTTCCATGATACACATTAGCCCGCCTTTATCTGATCCACTGGAATGGAATCTGAGAGGCGTGGCTTCATTCCTGTCGCCGATCTCGCATCTTTTACTTTCTAGATGGACCAAATTGCCCCTGACTTCTTATGAAATCACCTCTGTAACCTTTTTTTGTTATTAAACAAACCTGTAGAGGCGATTCTTCCCGAGAAAACTTCTCTCTAAAAGAATTGCCTCTCTCTCTCTAGGCATTATGTCGAGCACATGTCATGTGCAAGCTGGGGGCATGCTGTCTGCGGCCATGTCCATGCGCATGGGCATGCGGTAGTGGGGGCTAGCGGCTGTAGCACCATGCTGTGCATGCAGGTCGAGGCTATGGTGTCTTGCGGCTTGCCATGTGGCTGGCTGGCCATGTGGGGCTGCCGTTGTGGTGCTGCGGCCCTCGGCCAGGCTGGCTGCCATGGTGGCATGCCACCTTGGTAGTGGGTCCCACCCACTATTTTCTCTCTCCTCTTTCTCTCTCTACATTTTTTTTCTTTCTTCAACACTGCCTCATCATCAGTAACTCGGCCACATCATCAGAGAAGCTGTGCCACATCACCAATGCGGTCCACAGATAATCTCTTTCATCAAATTCAATGTAGAATGCATTTAAATCGTTGCAAGCCATCTGAAACACACTATAAGAGATGTAGAACACTGCCTCATAACTACGAGGTTGCTCTAGCTTTGCCACTGCACTGACACTCTCTCTTCTCATTTCTCTGACTGAATGTTCATCAACACTGTCACATCAGCCAACTTGCCAACAATAACAACATAAAGTCCAACATCTCTCTCTCTCTCTCTCCCCCGTAGTGTTGTAATCAAAAGCAGACGTTCGCCAACAATACAACTCCAAGAACGTTGCGGACGTTCAGAGAACTGCGCTGGCGACGCTGGTCTGCTTCATCTAGTTGAGAATCTTCTTCAGAAAAAGAAAAAAAAAAGCCTCAAATTGCGTCCAGGCTCAACGAGGGCCAGCCAACCAACAACAAATCCTTCTCAATTCAGCTATGTTTTAATGGACAAAATGGTATTACAGAAATTCTCTTGAGAAACAGGAATATTTTAGTTGCTTCTCAACCTACATGTGGAGGCAATGAGTTGCAAGTAGAGGAAAGGCAATTAGAAGTGGAGAAGAAGAAATGCAGGCCGCGGAGAAGAAGAGTTGCAGTCGCAGAGAAGAAATTAGAAGTTAACCCTAACTTCAATTTCAAAATGAGGGCAAAATTGAAACATCACAGCCAAATAAGGGTAGATTTTCCATTCAGGTAAATAAGATCGAATGACATCAGCAACTAACAGACCACAATAAATGGAGTGGAGTTAAATGTAATCTCCTTTTTCAAGTAAGGGAAGTTTGTATAATTTTTAAACCACAAAGGAAGGTGTGTGTAATTAGACCTAAGTACAAAAGAGGTGATTGTAATTTACCCTAAAACTCATTTCCAAGCAGAATGGACAAGAACAATATTGGTTCGGCGGGAAACAAAATTAAAAGAGAAAGACATAAAATGAACTTGGATATGCCTGATTAATATAACTCAAAGAAGAGAAATTTCAGTCGGTGGTGGTCTCGTCATCCATCATAGGCCACTTTTCTGAGATAATGGAGGAATAGATTCCTAAGAAGTAAGAGGGGGGCTTAATTATACTAACTCGAATATTCATGAAGGTGGTAATAGTCTGTTTTTATTAGTAACTAACTTGATTCTCTCTATGGTAGAATTGATAACCTCTATAGAATAATTCTCTTACTATTTTAGTATATAATTGTTTAACAAACCATTCTTTATATTGTAGATATGCTAAACGAGATGGCATCCACATGTGATTGGTTTGATTACTTGAGAATTTAGTTTTTGCCCCGGATACTCACTAACTTTATTTAATTTCTATTATTTTATACTTTGCGTAGAAGGAAAATGTCACCATTCGTTTTATCATTTAGGGCTTCACAAACTGTCATACGGTGGGACATGGTCTAGTCCGTGATAGAAGACCATATAAGTTTATACATTGTTGGTAAACAACTGAAATGAATAAAGTGTCAAATTAGAGATGTCATTTAAATTTTTATATCCATATTCTTCATTGTAAGATTTTAATTTATGAAAGTTTGAAGAACTTTATCTTGGGAAATTCATTTGAAGAAAATCTTTCTCTTAAAATTTATAACGATTTTCAACCAATTTATTGGAAGCATTAGAAATTCATCACACCAAATTTGTGGTTTCCTGATTCAAGGAATTTTTTCTTTGGTAAAGGATTTTTCGTTACTACGACTATTTTTATTCGGAAAAAAAAAAAAAAAAGTTTAGTAAGTAGCAGGATTACAGGAAGGAGGGATCGAGCTAAGCTCATAAAAGCATGGGCCGTCCTGGTCAATTACAAAAGTAGAGGACCATATTACTTGTGCTTTTTCCAAGACTATACAGTAACTTTCAGTTGTCATTTCGATAAATCTTGACCATCCAGTCGATCCAAACAGTGTAAAACCTCTCAAGATTGCCCCGGTGGGCTCCTTCGGTCCTGGTAGTATAAATAAGAGGTTCGTTGGCACTGAGAAACCACGGCCAAGCCAAACTAGATTAGTTACACACTTACACTCAACACCTCACCCACCAGTAGTAGCAGCTCTTGCCTCTGTGTGAGTGACCTCGAGTGCTAATCTAAGCCAAGCCATATACAACAGAGAGATGGCTGGAAACAGCAGGTATGGCCAGAGGAAGTCATCCTCATCTTTCCTCTCCATCTTCAACATGTTCAAGCCCAGTAGGGGGAAGAGGTCAGACGACGGAGAGGATATGTTCGATGAAGCGGTGTACGTGCCAAGGTTACGATCCAGAGACGAAGACATAGGCCGCTGGATTGCTGAACCTGACATTGACAGGAAGGCCTCCGCCTTCATCGCCAGATTCTACGAGTCTCGTGTCTCTGAGTCAGACCTCCAAACTATTGCCGCCGTATGAGTAATTATGATACACCATGAATTATTAAGATGTGCGACGGGCTTGAATCACTCCAACGTCCTCTTTTTAGCCATTTTCGTTTTTCATTCTATTTCATTAGAAATGTATAATTGCTTCTGTATTTTAATAGTCTGTAAATTTTACAATTAAATGGATTCTACGTATTTGTTCTTTATGAAATATTGTGATTTTTTTTTTTTTTACTAGAAATCATGATGAAATATTGTGATTTAGGATACATGTAATTCCTTCCTTCCACTAATTAAAGCCTGCATACTTTCTTACTCAAATCCTCCTAAAGAACGGACTACATTTTTCACCATATGTATGTTCTTCATTTTCTCTGATTTTGGTGTTGTGCATGGGTTGTTCTTTTTACGGAAAAAAAAAAAAAAAAAGAGAGAGAAGAGAGAGTTTGCCGTGCGTACAGAACTCAATATATTTGATTCTATTGAATTCTGAAGATACCTATCTCCTGCTACAAATACATGTTACCACAGCTATACTCACTCAGGCCATGTTCTCGCATGTTTTTTTTTTTTTGGGTAGATATGTTCTCGCATGTTAGAATGGATGGATGCTTCTGAAAATCTGGAAGTGATGAGGTCAGTGGTCTGGAAGTCTGGATATTTCCGTTTTCGCTTTTAAACTGAAGTAGATAGTTAGGCCAGCTACAGACATCGAGGATGAGAAGCTGAGCAGGGTGGTAATGATGGAAGTTATATACTATACAGTAATGAATTAAACAGTGCCACATTTTGATTATTTTGATGTAAATGATAAAGGGAAAGAAGAAAGAAGAATGTCTTGCAAAAAAAACTCGTATAGTTTCAGTTTTCTAGAGAGTTGTATTTACAAAACCACTTGATTAGACGTGGCCTATCACAATTAATTAAACGGAATAACAAATAACAAACTATGTCGACATATAAAAAGTGGGTTAAAGAATACATGAGTGGGCCTAAGATGGGCCAGTTCTGCACTGTTCCTAGAAATTCCCTTTTCCATATGATTCCATGGTCCACTTTTACAGATTTACAGGTGAAGGATTCTCAAGGCATGTAATACATACATTCGGGTAAATATAATTCCATTAAAGATTGTTCCCCCGCTTTTTTTGGAACTACAAAGTGGGGGCTGCTTCAGCACCTATTCTCTTTCTCCTCCTTGCCAACCCTTCTAACGAATCCACTATTCGGTCTCAAATCGAATCGTTCCTGATCAGATTGATTCAGCCAAAAAAACCCACTATTCATGGACTTTATAAGAATAAAAAATTCGACCCTAACTTATTAACTCGAGGTGTTGCTCAGGAATCAGAAATGGCCAAGTCCAAGCTCGTCAGTCAACCAATTTAAACGGATTCTTAAACCATGCCTCTTCCACCAGCATGAAACGAGAGGGGAGAATGGATGATGGAGACATGAAATGCTGGCCTTCTTTTCATAGACATGACATGACATGACATAACATAACAATAACACAGCATCAATAGTCAATTAACCCTAAAGTACAGGACAAACATTAATGTTTTAATGGTGTACGTCGAATCGTTTTCTTTTTGAGAATTGAAATTTTTAATAGGACAGTATATGCCCCTCGATGTAATTGATTTCAATTTTTACACAAGGGTAAATAAAATAATTTCACACATAAGAGGGTCAAGGGATTCAAATCGTCTCCTCCCTCTACTTCAGGGTGAAGTACACGGAGGAGACGCAGCGACCCCATTGGATGGTCACCATGTGGGGGTCGGATGAATCCGACCCCTCTGTTCGAGCCGACACTTTCTTGTCAGCTCGGCTTGTCGACTCGAATACAGGGGTCGGATTCATCCGACCTCCACATGGCGACCATCCTGTGGGGTTGCCACCCCTCCTCCCAAATCTCAGGGAGGAGACGATATGAATCCAGGGTCAAGTGGCTCAAAATGATTAAGATTCCTTGGGTCTAAGAGTCGAAAAGTAATTACACCTCCAATACCTGCCTTGATTGGAGTGCAAGACTCCAAAGTTTGAAAACATAGGAGAAAAGAAGACGCGTGAAGGTATGTATGTTTCCTTGGGTTGAAACTGAAATCATTCAATAGAAAATTTCTAAAATGTGGGATTTCTTTGTATTACTGGTTTCTGACTTAGAAACAAAAGATCTGGTAAAATGTGAATCCGACGAACTGGGTTTTAATAATTATAATTCATAAAGAAATTATTATATTCTCATAACACAATTTAATTAGATGCGAAATAGAGAAATCCCTTCTCGTGGTTGTACAAAAGAAAAGGTTTTTTGTTCGAATCCTTTCATTACAAGGAATTGGTTGATCTTATAGTAAAAAGATAGACTTTTGTTTCGAATCTAAAAGAAAAAGATAATAGAAATTATTAGTCTTAGAATCGAGTTGGACCGAAATGAAATGGAAATATTGACATTTGAAATAAAGTAAAGTACTCTTAAGAGTAGAATACATGCTAAGTATAGGAGATCAGTGGTAGTTTTTACCATCAACTAGTTAAAATGCGACATGTGGTTGTCTTCATGCCCTCAAATTATTGGGAGCAAATCTGTCTTTTCATCAAGTATCGATTCTTAGGGGCACGTACGTCATTACCAACTTATGGTAGGGGCAAACTCGAACTCTAGAATTCTGATATTGTACTCTAAAGGTGCATGGGATCCACATCTAACATTTCTCAAGTATCCCTATAAAATGCTCAAACCTCAAGGTTAAAAACACTTCTTTACTCCGCGTTTACTATTATCTTGCTCTTATCTCAGTACTTTTGCTATTGTGTCATTTTCGACCCCTGCATTCACTATTTACCCGGTTGATTTTTTTTCTGAAAGGATCGACATAACTTATTGTTTGTTGTGTAGATTCCTGACTTAAGCATTGGAATGATCCCAAAATTATAAACCGGACATCTCTTGTCAGTTTTTATCATCTTTAGATTGATCCTACTTTGGAAATTATTGACATAGATTCTAACTGCAAGAGTAATTGATGTGGCAAGTATATCAATAATATTAATTTGAGAATGAGCCATATGCTACATCAACATACGGATTCAAATCCTCTCCTCCTAAAGATTCAGGAGGAGGAGCAGTAACCTAGATGGATGGTCGATACCTGCGACATGATTTGGATTCACCTGAGCCCCATCTATCGGCCATTCAACGGAGGTATCTCTTTCCTCCTGAATCATTGGGAGGAGAGGACATGAATCCTTCCCACCATGCAACTCGAGTCAAAGTTGATTATTTTTGTAAATAAATTATTATTATTATTATTATTATTGCAAAAAAAAAAAGACAGAAAAACTAAAGGCTGAAGCAAACATTACCAACCATCGGCTGATGCCCAAGACTTGTCTTGTCTCTTGGGCTGATGCCTGAGACTTGTCTTGTCTCTGATAGTGAAATGTACAAAAGATTGCCGAAGATACCACACAACAACTATGCAATGTTTGGGGATGTGATTTTGGGAATTGTGTCAATCTCTTGTTTTTTCTCCCAGTCGACCCATCTGCCTCGTCTTGCTAATGTTGCGGTTATATGCCTTGGTATTTCTTCTCTCTTCCACTTTTGTTAATTATATCTGTCAATCTCTTGTTTTCTCCTTGTCGACCCATTTGCCTTGTCTAGCTAATGTTGCTGTTATATGCCTTGGCATTTCTTTTCTTTAATTTCCACTTTTGTTAATTATGTCTGGGGTTAAGGCGGGTGAATCATATTATAATTAAGGAAGGTGTTACTTGATATTTATTCTCTTTAGTTTTTATAAACGTGGAATTGGTTCCTTCTCTGAGGGCAGGCCCCAGGTTTGAGGTTTCAGAATCGCCCGTCGATCATCTAGGCTACGGTTTTAAATATGCACCATCAATGCTCCTCAAAGAACCTTATGCTCATGCTGTCCAACTCATGGCTACACACTCCTAGTGAAGGCGGCTTCTCCTTTTTCCAGCCTTTTGTTGCAAGTGTGAAGATTCAGTGATAAAGAACACAAGAGGCCTCTCAAATCTCTTAAATCCAAGAAAGAAAAATAAATAAAAATTAGTATTTCCTTGTATTTAAATTCTCGGGGGAATCTTGTTTCATCTTTTAAAATTCCTTTTTTACCCATTGTTTTCCTAAATCCTAATCAATGGTTACATCTTCCATCCTCTTTTTATATATAATTATCTCAATTCGCAAGGGTCACATATAAACAAAGCCTCACAATCTCACTCTCTCACTCTCTCACTCTCTCATCCTCACCCTCACCCTCACCGCGACAGGTTAAAAGCAGCTCACTCTGAAGTCTAGATATTTTAACTCTTATAGAACTCTTGTTTCCTTTTATTTTGATGAAGTTTTCTGGTCTGACACTGTGGATTTGTACCCACTTAGCCTTAGGGTCTAAAGAGAGAGTAAGATACAAGTATCTAAGAGGAGAGATAAAAAAATCATTTTACAATCCATGTGAAGCGACACAAGAGAGGAAACTTTTTCACTTTTTTTTTGTGAGGAAACTTTTTCACTTTTTTTTAATCTTTCCCAAAGTGAGTGTAAACAAATGGAGATGGAGAAGTACCTTCAAAATTACTAGAAGGATCTGTCCTTTCCAGTTTCCAGAGATCCCTTTGGCCTTAGGAGTTAATTATTTTGGATGGTGGCACTGCACTGTGGCCTTTATAGAACCGATGGTCTTAATTAAGCCCAGTACTACTTAATCATTCCACCTTTCCGCTCCACTATAATTCTACTACTCATTATAAACTGCTGGATTCTGATTCAATTTGAAAAGTTACAATCTCCGGCCAGTTTGGGCTGTCAAAAGGAAAAAAGAGCCAGACAAACTAAGTGTATATTCTCGTTGGTGGTGGATATTTATGGTCATTTGGGTTGGGGGTGGTGGTGAGTGCTTATGAATAGAAACTCATCAAGTGCCTTGTACTGTTTAGATTACTTATTTTAACTTATTTTAATCAATTAATTCAGAAGAAGTTGGTTCGTTCTTGATATGCACAAACAACTACCTACGTACTAAAAATTAAGATTCCTTGCTTAATTCAACAGCCAGCTAGCGGGCTTTATATTCTCATTCCATAAATGTCCAATAAACGTACAGTCATTCCACTCCACTGTTGGTGGAGACTCGAGCTCGAGACTGGACTTGAGACTGTGAAGTAGTTGTTGAGGACTGATCAACTCAGGAAAGAATCTATCTTTCATGCACCTTGGTTTCTTGAGAATGGATTGCTCAATTTGTCTCTATCTATCACTCTCTTCCACTCCCCTCCACTCCTCATCCCGATTCCTCATTTTGAATTCAAAATTCAACCCCACCAACACCAAATCAGATATTTGAATGTCTATTTAATTTTGTTCCTTTCAGAAAGAATATACAATCCAGTCCATTCAAGGTTCATAGTCCATGCTCCATACCTGCAGAGAAGTCTTGTCCTTGTCCTCTCATGCATTTAAGAGATATTCGTACTCGAAAATATGGATTCAAATTGCTTTTATATCTATTTAGAGGTATTCGAAAATATGGATTCAAATGGCATTTACCCAAAAAAATAATCGCATTTATATTCAAAAAATTAGATTTTGAATATATATATATATATATATATATATATATATATATATATATATATATATATATATATTCGGATTATTCAGAACATAATAAATACGAATATCGTTATTTAAAATCGGATAATATCCTGTTTGTATAGGTATCTCTGATAACGGTAAAAAAAAAAAAAAGAGAATGAGTGTAAAAAATTAACTACTATTTTTTATTGGAGAATGCATTAATACTCTATTCCTTTGCCAATAAGGGTCCGTTTGTTTCCATGTGACAAGATGGGAAAATAGGTTTTTACAAAAATAAAAATTACATGGACGAAAATGTTTATATAAAAATATCATTTACACCTAACTTTATAGGCTATGGCCTGAAGCCAAATAAAATAAAATAAAATAAACATAATAAGACAAAGGAAATAGTAGTCTATGATCCACAATGGTCATATTTAAGGGAAGGCTTTTCCTTTCGGAGCAGAGATCTCACACATACGCATAGGCCACAAAAGGCGAACTCAAAAATGCTTACTTTCGAGTTTAGATCCCTCAATTGGGGAATCCCACATCCTTTGATTTTGGGGTATGGTTGGGCTTATGTCAACTTGTCCATCTGCATTAGCAATTTTCAACATTTGGGCCGAACAAGCCACATTGGCCCATTTTAGGCAAAATGAATCCACTACTACCCCTAGATATGACAATAAACGAGACCATGATCTACGACTAGACAAACACAACCCAATAAATCCATGTTTGGGTTTGGGTGGTTTCCGGAGGTGCTATTTCATGCCATGTTTGATTTGACTCATCTGGTTATTGGGTCAAGTAATTTTACGTTTTATTTATTATCTATCTCAACATGACCTCAAATCTGCGATGAGTGGTTGAACTCTCACATGCAAGAGTGGGGAGTGTTTAATTTGAGGGAATAAGAAAAGGGATCATACAAGCAAGCTTTTTGAAAACCTAGTATTGGTCCATTGGAAACCCTAGAAAATCAACTGAAACCCTAGAAAATTGTTTCGGGTTGAAAAGGCAAAGAATTCCACATATCTTTGATTCTTTCATTTTATTTTCATTTTATTTTTAAGTTTTGATCAGTCTTCACTACTATATTCATACCAATCATAGCCATAATCCTCAGCCCAATGCTTCTGGTTTTTTCTTCTTTTTTTTTTCAATATTGCTTCTGAGTCAGGGTTAATTAGGGTAATGCAATATTGAAGAGTGAAACACTTACCGATATAAGTTATTCAGAGTCTCAGACTTCAGGGAATCTATTTAAATGGATGTGCCGGTTTGTGGGTTCGAGGATTTTGGATTGACTTTTAAATTTAAAAAACAGTTCGTTCCTCAGAAAATACTTAGGGTTCCCTTATTAATTAAGTCGAAGGCAGGTTAACCATTAATTAGCTATTCCTTATCTTCTGTGGCGCTATAAATCTCACCCCACTAAAACCAAATCATGTGGAAGAGAGAAGAGAGCTTGTTTTTGGCTTCATAGTTTTATATACTAAAATGGAATGGATGGTCCCTGCACCCATGAGCTCCATACATATGAAATGTCAACGATTTTTGATTCTTCGTTCTATAGCCCCCGTGGTTCTATTTGGGCCATTAGATTGCATTGGTTTACATGTAGATGTACTTTAAATATACCAGATGAGACTGTAGGGACTGCACAATTGCAAGAAACTCAAGCCCTAGCCCTCTTCACTTTTAATATGATTTTTAAGATAGACTACTCTCATCCTCTTTTTTTTGTCAAAAAATCAATGATTCAAGGAACCTCGATCGATTCAAGATTGGCTATTTTCCAATTCCAACGTGAATATGACAGTAAGGCTATTAAATAATGGAAATCACATGTCGCACGTGTTATAGATGCAGTCTGAGAAAGAAATGAAAAGGAAAATGCTTGGGGTGCAATGTAAACACTGAAACCCAACTCATGGATCTTGCCTTTTCCCTAACCCACACGGTCACACAGCATGACTCATACACACCTTCTCGTATTCTTTTACTCTCACGACCCCCTTCCCCACATCTTTCGTGTTATATATATATATATATATATGCTGAGGTGTGGAAAGGAGAGTTTCAATAGTTCAAAGAGAGTTGAAGTTGGTGAGTCGTTTCTTGCTAATTCAAAGAAGAAAAGGCTTATCAATCATAAGTGAAAGAGATACAAGGGAAATGGGGTGTTGGGTTCGCACCATCAAATCCCCATTCAGAAAAGCTTGCACCTTCTTCAACAACAACAATAACAACCACCCCTGCAGGGATGACAAGTCTCAGCAGCAACCAGGTACAAATATCATTCAATATCCTCCTATCCTCTCTTGAAAAATTTTTCATATTTCAATTCCATAAATATATGATGATAATGACTTGGCTCCATTGCTCCCTCTAATAAGAGTCTTAAATCAGGGATTGGATGTTGGCATTGCAGGGCATGGGCATGATAATCGGTTCACGGATTTGCAGGGTGAAGTGATGGCATGTGGTTACGAGGATGTTCAGGTGATGTGGTCCATCCTCGACAATTCCAAGCCTAGAGTCTCCAACGCGGATTCATAAATTTAATTGACAAGCCATGGACTAGTCTTGCGTATATCCCCATCTCTCGCTCTACACGTATGTTTGATTTCATTTCCATGACTCATGTTCGATTTGTAGATAGCTTAGTTAGGATGCCATTTTGTTAAGAAGAAGGGAGCCAGGATGAAAAGGAAAAGATAGGTAGGACGACAAGAAGAAATTATAAGTTGAAAGCCAAGATCGATACGATTGCGCGCCTTTCTTTCTTTCTTTCTTTTCCTCTCTTTATTATGATAGACTCATGTGTCTGTAGTCTGTACTCTGTAATTTCGTGGTCTTTCCATATGGAATCCCCATGGTCACTGAGGTCATGGTGAGATTTAATGAAACTATATTTGATTTAGTGAACAATCTCTCTATATCTCTCTCTCTCTCTCTCTCTCCGCACACACCCACGCTACCACACAAGTACGAGTACTGCTCATAAAGTCAAAAGAAGACGATGCCATTTCTAAGTTCTATAATCCCTTCCTTTCGTCCTGACTCCAGAGGGAACCTAAGTACAATACGGGCAATCTTCCCCAATGGATGAAGTCAGCAACTCCGCAACAGGGTACCTTCCAAGCCTCCAAGGGGACCCATCACTATTCAGGTTCAGCCTCTGCCTGCCCCATCGGTCCCACATCGTACATCGTACAGACGTTGTGATGTGTCCTTTGGAGGTATAAAAGTCTTCTCCATCCCTCTAGCCATCCGGCTGAACATCAGATGGCTGGCTTTGGAGACTTGGAGTATATCCGACAAGGAGGGGATCCGGCTTACAAGGACATCCCTAATTCCAAAAAAATAATTGCAAAGAATCATAAGACTCCCGAAGGAAGGCCCAGATCAGTCAAACAGCCCATCTATTCTGAGACTTCCAAGAACTACCCCAGTCGGTTCTATCACTGGTAAGGTATTTGATCTGTCCAAGAAAGGTTGGAGGGAAATTTCAAATTCAAATTCTGGGAAGAAGTCCAGAAGGCCTTTGCAGGTCAACAATCAGTCTGCTGATCTTGCTTTAATCAATTCTCTATTTTGGGTAGTGTTGATGAATATGTAGACATACCTTTGATGACCTCGGATGGGATTGACCCGGGGAGGGGGGGGGGTTCACAGGAGGGGTTCACAGGAGGTTCAAGATGGTTCGGCCAAGAGGAAGCTCGTTTTTGGTCACACAAGATGGTTCGTCTGAGTTGGCAGATGCCAAGTCTTATATTGTGAATTTGTGAGGGCTAATAAGGATACTTCAATTGGTACCGCTCATCCTTCTTCGATAAAACGGGAAAAAATGTGGGAATAGGGGGGCATAACCCAGTTCAGAGTGTGTCAATAAATAATCCTAATGCATCAAATGACAACATTATTTATGGAGATGGAATGGTAACCACGGAGACTTCGATGGGAAAGAGTATCTTTAGTAAATATGAATATTAGTTTATTCATAATAATAGATTGAAATTTAAGAATGAAGCTAAAGTTTCTTGTAAGTCTGAAATGGATCAACAAGCTATCATCTAATCTGTTTTGCTGATTTTTCTAAGAAGAAGCACCAATTTTGATAAGTTGTCTTCAAGATTCTCATACTACAGATGATTTGATGAGATCGGAACTTGATGTTGTGCTTGGGTCTTTTTTTTTTTTTTTTTTTTTGGGGTGGGGGGGGGGGGGGGCCGGGGGCTTTGTTGTGTTTCCCTTGAGAGAGAATTATTCTCTCCAAGAATATGATAAGAATTTAATTATTAATTTTGTAATCATCACTTAATATGATAAGAATTTAATTATTAAATTCACTAATTCCAAATAAATTCTAATTTAGTTATTATTTTTACTTTTCTTCGTATTCAAATCTTTTATATTTAAATTTAAAATTAAAATTAAATATTTGATTTGACTAATTCAAGATATGTCCGTGAAGGAAATGGTTGTTGCTGAGTTGGTTATGGCGCTGGTCAGTCCCATCAAGTGGCTGGTCTGGTCACCCTTATTTTATTGTGGATTCACATCTTCTTCTATTGCAATTAGGATTGTGAATTGATCCAATAGTTAGAGTTGAATCAATGTACATATCAATACATCGATGTACATATCAATACATCGATATATGCGTTAAATAAAATTCTTGAAATACCTTGGCAGTTGGGAACGGTTGCAGATGAAGATTTCTGTACTTTTATATATTGTGGGTCGCCACAGAGCAAGGCCACCAACCTGGTAATCCAGGAAACCCGTTTTGGGGGACGAGAAGCTGACTTTATGATCGTCAACTGCTAGTACCTGCGCAAGTCACTGTTCCGCCTAGGTTTTCCCCGTCACCATCCTCCTGTACAAGGTATGGAGCTGTGCAGGCATGAAGTTGGGCGTCCACCCACCCGATCCAATCGTTGGAGAGGTGAGCTGGTTCAAACTCCAACTCTTTCCAATGGTTAGATGGGGTGAAAGAGAGGATTTGATTCCTGAAGTTGGAGCATAAGCCAGCGACTGTGAGAATTGACAGGTTCGATTGCCTAGACAGGAGATGAAACGGCCTAGAAGAAGAGCCCTTCCTTCCCATCATAAAAAAGGTATATAGAAGAAACACAATACCAACAGTTTTTCTTTTTTGAAAGAGGAGAATAAGATCTAATTGAATTTTATTTTTGTAGACCGCGAGGTCCGCGACAATAGAGAAGAGTTGAATGAGGGGATTTTAGCTTATTGTTGGATGGTTTCAGAGAAGCGAGCTAGGTTGGTGAGAACTGAGAAGCCAAGCTCTTGTGGCAATGAACCGGCGATCTTTAGATAAATCTCATCTATTTCTTTACTGAAATCAAAGCTTGAGGTAGCTCTGTCACTGAATTTCCTCAGATTTTCATTTTATAATCTAGGGGATTATACTTAGAAACAACCCCCAAGAAAAGGATGATTGAATAGGTTTAGAAAAACACAGATGGATTCGGCCGAATCTGACTGAATCGGCTTAATTAGAGGTGTGAAATTAAAAAACCTATTTCAACCAAGGCTGACTCGATCGGGGTGTTGCATGGGATCGTCCCCAACCGTACGTGACCTAGTCGAATTGCCCTATCCCGCAGATGGAATCCCAATCCATAAAACCATATGTATACACAGTACACCTACTGATCAATTATTAACCTTGAATTCTAATTAATTAAGCAAGAAAAGAAATTTTTTATTATTACTACATAATACTAGGGGAAAATCAACTTGCAGATGAAGAAACTCGAAACTCAAACAACAAAAAGGTGTAGGTTGACACCTTTTACGTATATATAGATATAGATAGATGTTGTTCAGGGAAAGAAAGGATTGGACCAGGAATTGTTATCCACATAGGGCATCACCATTTCATTGGCGGAGAAGCCCATGTGTTCGTTGTGGTTCATCACATTCATATCCATGAACCAAGGCGGTTGCCCTGCATGCAGAGCCTCCATGGCCGCCACCTGCTGCTCTATGGATGACATCTTGTTGTTCTCTCCTCCCTCAGTTTTCGCTTCTCTGGTAGCAGCAGCAGTAGCCGCAGCAGTGTTGCTCCTCATGATCTTCTGATCACGAATATCCATGGTGGTGGGCATGGTGATGATGTACTGAGGATGGGGGGGATCGGAAGGCGGTAGGGGAGCAGGAGGTGGGGTCCTGCTAAGGAGATCGATCCTGTCTCGAATGGCCTTGATCTTGGCCTCGATGAGCCAAGCTAGATCGCCCAGAGTCTCGAGGCCCAGTTCGTGCAGAGCCTTGTGACCTGCCAAACACTGGTACATGAGTTTGGTGTTGTCCTTCTCTTGGTTATCCTTGAGCTGCCTCTTGAATTGGTCCTTGAGCTTGGTGATCCTCTGCCTGAGAAACTCTTCTTGGTTCATCATCTTCTTGCATTGTTCCATGTCGGGCAAGCTCCTGAAGCGAGCCAACACACGTTTGGCATCCGAGGAAGAGGGCCAAACCTCAGGCTCCGGCTCATAGGGCCCATAGATGATGGCGCAAGCACTCACCCCGCACAGTGTGCTCAGCTCACTCACCTTCTTCATTATCCCCTTCTTCCTTTTCTTGAAGGTGGCTCTCCTTGCTGCGTCATTTGCGATCCATGCCAGCTTAACCTTCTTCCTAGCCATTTTTCATAAAAGGTATATGATTCCCCTCAGTCACTCTGGGTAAAGCTAAAGAGGAAGGCCTGCCTATATATAATATATTCACTCCCTTCATTCCTAAGACTAGTAGTAGTGTTTTAGTGAATAGAGAGATATGATAAGATTGAATGAAATTAACGACACAAGATACTGTAGGTTATATGCATTGAGGAGAGGGATTTTAGGGGCTTTTATTTTGATTGGCCAGCCTTAATTGGCGCTCTATTTTTGTTAAGAAATCTCAGATTTAAGATATAGAGATTAGAGATCATGGTTTTTTTTTTTTTATCATGAAGACAAGGATGGCAAGTCGGCAACATGGTTGTCGAATACTTGGCTGTGCTCCTATCTACTTCCTAATAGCTAGCTATGGTCTTATTACTCTCTAAATATAGGTTGCTTCCAACTTCCAAGAAGAATCCCAGATATCGTCCAGTCTAGTTTACCTCCTCCTCAGCCGCTAATCACCCCCACACCCTTGTGGGAGGTGTAGAACCCAATCCCACCTCTGGATTGTAAAATCTACGTCTCATTCATACCCGACTCTCAAGGGTGTGGGGCCATGGGGGTGGTTATCAGGATGGGAAGGTGAACTGCACCTTGCTAGTAAATTAAATTTCGAATATACAGATCTCGAGCCAGATATTTTCAATTCCACCAATTTTCTCACTTGATTAAATCATCAGAATCTCGACTAATTAATGTATCGTGCTTAAATACAAGAAAACTGGGTAACATGCCATGTGTGACATGCATGTCGATGAATTAATATTCATGGCCTTCACGAAGTTTAGAATTTCTATAAAAAATAAAAATAAAATACAAGGTTTACAGCAAGCCAACATATACATGTTAACAGTACTGCGCTGCCAATGCTAAGGTTCTCTCGGTATGTAAGGTGTAGAAGCCAAAGCGGTGATCATAATAACCTGCAGGTTCTTCACCAAAAATTAAAAAAATAAAATAAATAATAACCTGCAGGTTACTTTAAATTTTAGATGATAGTACGTATATACCAATATTTTTCTTAAGATAGCTGCCGTATAGGTCTCCATATTTTCCTCATTCGATAAGCAGTTTAACGGCTAAAAACATGTCTCATTAGCAACCTTTTGTTTTTTGGGTTTAGTCGGGTGGGTGGGTTGGCGTGGAACGACATTACAAGCTCATGTAGAGATGGCAACAGGGAGGTCAGGTCTTACTATTACAATAAAAAGGGACGTCCCAATGCATGAGGCTCCTGCTATTACAGGATCAGGTGAGGGTAGAATGTACGCAACCGTACCCCTACAACGTGGAGAGGCTGTTTCCGTAATCTTATCATTACAATATCCATCTTAAATTCTTAATTGTGCTCTACGTGATATTCTAGAGTCCAAACTCACCTACCCCTTTAAATCACGGGATGCGTTTTTACGATCTCCCTCTATCGAGAGAGTGATTATTTTCTACGTACACTACATTGCTACAATGTATTACCCGTTATAATAATTTATTACGTACTCTGAAATTGCCCCAAGGCATGATATGGCATGATTTGGCATTTCCTATTTCCATCAAGCCCCTCACAAGGCACAACTCATGCAGCTAGGGTAACCATTTGCTAGCTAGCCACATTAATAAGGTGATACGATCATGATAAAAAAAAATCTGGGAAAAAGTAGTATGAACAATTTTTTCCCTTGTGGCCAATTTGCATATGCGTATAGAAAAAAATTCATTGTTGAGCCTTGACTGTCTCAGCTAAATTGAACTCTAAGAAGGATTCCGGTAATTAAACTTAATGAAACAAGGATTATGTATTTACACAGTGCCTATTATCTGATATTTTCATACTGTTAGACAGCCAGAGACAATCAGTATGAATCCTTATGATTAGATACTTAGTAATAGTTGTGGAATATTAATTACCAGAAAAAAAAGAGTAATATTTGTGGAAACAATATCGATTTATTGTGATACTGTTGGTATTTATTAATTTGGCTTCGGCAACATAAAATGTCTACTCATAAGTCTCTGTATACACTGTTATATGCTTTATGTTAAGGGTGCCAAAAATGAAACCGAAGCTTGTATTGAAATCGAACCGAACAGTTTATAATGTAATTATGATATTTTTTATTGCAATTTACTGGATCCTTAGCAAAAAAACAAAAATTGTAACTATGAAATCGATTTGGTTCTTAAACAGTTCGATTCTGGTTTTAAAAATGAAACTGTTTAGTTTAACGATTTGGGACGGTTTAGAACCAATTACACCGATTAATTAAAAATCGTAGAATTATAATGAAAACAAAACTGAAATCTCCCCGTTTAATAACGACAATGTTGAACTCGTGAATTGAAAAGCATTGATAACTCATAAATTTATTTATTTATTTATTTGGACAAGTATCTCCAAGGAGAATTGAATTTATAACCTCTTTGATGTGCAATCTTTTACCAATAAGGCAATACCCTTGGATGACAAGTTTATTTTTGGGTAATTAAATACATTAATAAAACATAAACAAATTAGACTATGGTCGGATGAGAGCTAAAAGAAACAAGGAACACTCAAGCAAGACCCAATCGCAAACCCTAGGGGTCAAACTAAAGAAGAAAATAAAATAAAGGGCAAAGCATCTACAAGTTGTGAGGACGTATTGGTATTTTAAATCCTAACATATTATTGACAATTGGATGAGAATGAAGACAATCGAAATCAGGTCACTCTTTCTCTCCTTGGAGTGATCCACTCTTAGTCTTTCCTGTATTCTCATTTTCTATTTATATATATAAGAATAAGACAGAAGCTTCAAAGCTAATGTATTGAACCTTTTATCGGCCGAGAATTCGACCACCGGAAAAAGACAAACAATATGGAGGGTGGTGATGGTATATCCTTAATTATCGAGAGACAGTTACCAAAAAAATAAAAGAGTGAAGGTATATCCATAATTATCCAGACACAAGAGACAAGCCATTAAAATTGAATTGAAACTGACAGTCCCACTCCCCAACACGACTCATCCCATATATCGTCGATATATCTATATTATTATGTATATGGAGGTTCCATTTATTTACTAATAATTAAAATTTTTGAATTGAAAATTTGACATCTATATCTCTTGTTCACTATTAGATATTGTTGTCGATGGTTTCGGTTCAATCTTTCAGATCGAGCCACATAGCTGAAACAGAACCACAACAGTAAAGTGAGCAGAATATACCTCGAGACCACTGCAATGCCAAAGTTAGTGAATTCCAATGGCAAGCAGAATAGAACTCTTAGTGAACTACGAAAACTCTTTAAGAACGGGGTTCCCTGAGATACGAGAACCTTAGTAAACTATTCATCTCCGGTGATTTGGATAGGGGATTGAATAAAGGTTACCTCAGAGGAACTGAATAAGGGGGTTACCCTGAACATGAATACTCTCTTTTTCGCAGAAAAATCTGAATCTTTTGCAATCGATACTCTTTCACTATTTATAGGCTTAAGGTGAAGCTTCTCGAACAAGTTCATCCCCAACTACTACCATCTCCATCATCTATCAGCTAGAGAACAATAGGTCTAGGTGATTATGACCCCTAGGGTGGCGCTGGGATGTCTTATCAGCCTTTTACGACCCCAGTCAACCTTCTTCGACCCCCTCTTTAGTCCATGTCCTCCATTTCTTCCGACAACAGTAGCTGTCCTTTCTCTTTTATCGAGCATAAATCGTACTTTTTACTAATTCGGTCCATGATATATATGTTGACCTGGCAAGTCAAATCCGTCTATTTGGCATTTATGGTGGTTGTCGGTATTTATGAGCATTAATGACAAACCATTTAATGTCCAGCAACCTCCATCAGTGTGTCAAATCATTGCCTGTTTGCCTAGAAGGGGATCGAACACGATTTCATCTCCCTAAAACTGTCAAAAAAGACTCTTCTTTACCCACATGCTTAATATCTTGGAAGTATGCCACGTGTCTCGTTCTTAAAGGTCTGTTATAGATTCCTCATCCACGGTCTAATTTAAATCTGTTACTATTTTACCCCAACAGGTACAAATAACATCATTGGGGCAAGATTGTCTTTTCTTCAAACTAACTCATTCTGGGACATTCTCAACCTTTCCAGTTTAAAGTTAAGAGCAAATCTGACAAAAATAACTTCACCAAATCACTATAAATAGATGTCAACACTCAATGTCAACAATACTCAGCATTTAGTGTTTATTTAGTGTCGGATTCTTAATTTAAGCATCGAAGAGATCCCAAGGCACAAAGCTAGCTAATTTAAGCATTGAAGAGATGGCAGAATGTCCCTCCGAAGTTAGTAAAGAGGAGGACCCCATGCATCCAAAATTCCAATTAGTACCTTTCGACCATTGGATTTCGTAATTGAAGGATTTGATCAGAACATTTGAAGAGGCAGTGATATGAAGTACTGGAGAACCATGCAATAAGTGTACGGCTTATTAATTAGGTTCTTCGCTTTGCTTGGTTGTACGTAGCCCAAATATCATACATAATATATACGCACACAAACAAAGTACATGGACACAAATTACGTCGATTAATCATTTGAGGATGTGATGTACATATATATATATATATATATATATATATATATATATATATATATATATATATAAATAGCAATTGAAATACAAAATTAAATGACGATCGATCTGTAGTAATTAAAGAGAAAGCACAACAAAGCTCACAATCTAATCGTACAACCACATAACACACGCACCGATAGATACTCAAATATTCAATACTACTCAGTGATAGAGATGATGAAAACAATCAAGGTGACCCAGAAAACCCTATGCAGCGACACTAGCTAATCACCAACAATATTCCATGGAAACCCTCCTAATTACTCCTAATAGACTGCCGTCAACGCAACGATCCAGACGATTGCATATCCGCATCTTTCCACCTGATAAAATCTCATTGTCAGTTAATTTTTTATTATTTTTTTTCTTAAATTCCTTGTTGTTACTTATAGCAACTTCGAAGGGGGTTGGGGGACAGAGAAGCGCGCACACACAAACACACACACACACACACACAGAGGCAGACAGTGAGCGAGAGAGTCAGTCATTTCCCCTTACTTTTAACATCACTCAGGCTGCTTCTTGGTGATGACATAAATAGCGTATAAGATTCCAGGGATGTAAAAGAGAAGAGTCAAGAGGAGACAGAGCCAGAACTCCGCCTGCAACACCGATCCCATATGTATCCAGATCAATGAATTACTTTCATATACAAAAGAAAAAACTAATTGAAAAAAATTCAATTCCCTTTGTTTTTCTCTTTATAACCCCACCCATCCACCCACCCACCCAAAACTGAAAACCCCCCCGGGGTTCACTATTAATTATACAGCAAGCAATATGTTGTATTATTTATGTAGAGTGCTGGAAAGAAGAATACTGACCTTGCATTTAAACCTGCGAAAAACGCCAAGAGGAGGGAGGAGTACAGCCAATAGGACATCTAGGCAGGTTACAGTTCCTTCGCTCACCATTTTTTCTTGTCGCAGATTTTGCTGTTTTTTTTTTTGTGTGAGAAATCTTAGCCTCTCAACAATTAAGATTAATATAAGAGAGAGAAGATGGGAGAGAGAGAGAGAGAGAGAGAGAAAAGCCCTTTCAGTACCCAAGGAAAGAAACAAAGAGTGGCGGGCGATGATATGATGGCCTGGAACACACTTCAAATGCTACCTCGCTTTGTATGTATATATATCATATCACTTCCTTCATTGTATTGTTTTTTTTGGAGGGGCCCAGTCAAAACATTCATTGTATATACGTGTATGTATATATCATTAATTAGTATTTGGTACATTGCATTGTTGTGTGGCGGAGAGAGAGAGAGAGAGAGAGAGAGAGAGAGAGAGAATACAGCGCAGTAAAGTTGACAGACGGCAGATGCAGATCTGCCGGCGTCAAAGCAATGCATCTGGATTCTGGAGGGAGGGGAAAAAAAATTGGACGAGAGACGTGAAAGAAGTGGGCATCACGCGTCTCATGAAAGGCTTTTTTTTTTTTTTTTTTTTTGGTTAACAAATACGGGAAGAGATTCTCAAAATCGACATGCTTGCAGCTTATACGGGATCGAAGAGATGGATGAGTTCGGATCAATTACATGTATATATATATATGTTTTTATAGAATTCTATCACGATTGGTGTGTTATGGAACCCAATAAATATGAACGATGATAAAATCCTATAGAAAATATAAATATATATAGATATTATTCTCTAGATAAAACCATAGAGACGGACTTAATTGCTTTATGTCGGCGGATGTGAACAGATCTTCCAGTATAGAAATAGAATAGTGGTCTCTGGATTAAATAAAAAATAACAACAATAACAATAAAATAAAAAAAATAAAAAAAGAGCAGAGGGAGCTCTAATTCCAGCGTTCCAATTTCCATCCACATGCATGCATAAATGTCTCCGCTGCTTATCATCCAATAAACTGGAAAATTAAATCATATAATATACATCACTACAAAGACAGTGGCGGCAACAACAAACTTGGAACTTAGAACTTAGAACTTAGAACTAATAAGTCTAATAAGTCTAAGTCCAGGTCCAGCCCAGTGTTTCCGATTTATTTTAAAGGAGAATATTTTGTTTACCAAAAAAAAGAAAGAGAGAAAAATATTTCAAAGTGATTCGGTTTTGTAATTTAAAAATTCGATAGAAAAGAAAAAAAAAACTAAATTTAAAATAAAATTCAGATTGAGATCCAGATGAAACTTGGAACTAATCCAGTCCAAGTGTTACCTAAAAATTTATATCTGAAATTATTTGAAAAGAGAATATTTCGTACTGAATGATTCGATTTTGTAATTTAAAATTTTAAAAGTAAACTTAAAATAAAATTCATGATTCAGATGGAACTTGGAAATTGGAACTAGGCCTGTCCAAGGAATGCAATGGTTTTTAATCGGGAGGTTTGGACCCGATGAACGTCACTACTAAAGCAGTCGCTATGCATCATCGTGAGATTCACTCCTCCACAAATTCTCGTATCAGCGGGCCTACGCGGTTCACTCCGGGTTAGATTCTCTCATGCGGTCTCCAGCTCCAAGGGGCCCTCTCAAGCTGAATTGCGATGCTGTCTGCTCTTCCTTTTGGCCTAGGGGTGTCAATCGATCGGTGTCGGCCAGTCTCGGCCAATCTCGGTCGGGCCTAGCTGATCCCTACCAATTTAGTACCTTGCACCGTGATCGATATGTTTAACTAATCGGTCTTGATTTGCTAGACATTGACTCATTTATATTCGATCCGTTCGGTCTGCGTCCCTAATCGGTCTTATGTCAATTGGTTCAATCATTCTATTAATGTCCATAATCGGTTATCTTACTCGGTCTTATGTTTGGTTATGCTACGCGATATTATGCTCAGTTATAATCGATTTATTTTGTTGTAAATCTTACCCATTGATTTGTCATTACTCATAAATGAAGACTGTATGTGGATGATGGTAAAAAAAAAAAAAAGAGGGATCAAAATATGCACTTTAAAGAATATTTACATGTGGTAGTAACAATCTCTTAGTATCATCTACAAAACTCATGTCACCTTAGAGGCTATGATATCAAAAGGTTCATTGCAATCTCATTTAGTAGGATTGTATTCGTTGCAAGTCCAATGTTCATAAGGTGAAAAAATGGGTGGGAATAGTAGGTGGAAAATATAAAAGAAACTTATATATGTCTTTAATAGGTTTTTAGTCGGTTTATACCAACTCGGGCATTAATCGATCGGTCTGGTCGGACGACCGTCGGGTTGCACCCCTACACCGTGAACGACCTATTATTAATCGGTCTAGTCCTAAGACCGACACATTTATCAAACGGTCCAGCTTGGTGTGGTTTCTAACCTGTCAGCCATGCTCGGGGGACACGGTGAGGTCCCAAAATTGACGCCCCTATTTTGGCCAACTGATGTGGGTGGTTTTTGTGTGTGTGTGTGTGTGTGGGGGGGGGGGGTATTTGAATAGACTCCTCTGGCACCCCCTATTTGCTGTATTTTCTGTCTTCAGTCTTAGTGGGTGAGGCGATTACTCGAGCTATAAGTGGCAGTTTTCAACATATTGAAGTTGAGTCAGATTGTCAACAACTGATCCGTATACCAGAAGCCCTCGCATTTCAGTGGCACCAATTACTTGAGACATTTTTCAGTTGATTGGCATTATTGGGAATAGTCTCACATTGCTAATGAGATTGGAATCATGTAGTCTTATATATGGAGAGTCTCTCCACTTACTAGTTCGAACTTTTGAGTTGAAAACTTGACATGGTATCAGAGCTCCAGGTTCCCTCTCATAATAATCCTAAAAAAAGAAACCAAGTCACCGAAAGAGGGACGCAAGATGCACAAAAGAGGGACTATGGTCACCCAAAGAGGGACGATCACCCAAAAGAGGGACTATATGTCACCCAAAGAGGGATTATATGTCACCTAAAGAGGGATCCCTCACCCAAGAAGAGGGACCAGTCACCTGAAAAGTATCATGTAATGCCACATATACTACCACATATACACCACCTAACGGTCCGATTACATGTGAGGGGAGTATTGGGAATAGTCTCAAATTGCTAATGAGATTGGAATCTTGTGGTCTTATATATGGAGAGTCCCTCCACTTACTAGTTCGAACTTTTGAATTGAAAATTTAACAGACATCAACTGTGGCCTCCAGCGACTTCACCTACATTTCAAGAGGTGTTAACGGTCTTGCCACACCCTAGCAAAGGAAGCCCTGTCCTGTCGTGTAGGACAGATTGGCTATTATCCACTCCTTGTATTCATGACCATTGTGCTTCTGAATTCTCGACTGTAACAGGAGTTCATCAATAAATACGCTTTTCAACTAAATAAAAAAAAAAAGCCCCATCGCATGAGCATCTATTGTCATAACCCTCTCTCCAAATATATTCTTCTTCTCAATAGCCCTACTGTTATATTGAAAATCCCAACTCAACCTCATATTATTTTCTACAATTCTAGAGATTCCTTGGGCGCTAGATTTCTCTGAGGAAGCTTGGAGTTTAGTTTTTTTTTTTTTTTTTTTTTTGGGAATCAGGGGACTTCTTCGATCCATGATAGATACTCAAAATTGGATGACTGGGTCCATGCAAAATGTGGTAGCTTGTTTGATGCGCTGTTGTTTGAGGAGATCAAGGACATGAATGTAGACTGTTGGCAGCCATGACCAGGCCTACTAGCAACAACACACCGGTGGAGACCAAGTGATCGAATTGTTTGAGAGGACGCTGGTGGAAGGGATATCAAAGCTGAGTATAAAACCTTGATCCTTTCAGCTTGCAGCCATACTGGGAGAAGGATTTGGCAATTTTTATTCCATGAGTAGGCGTGCCGCCTGCATGGGATGAAACCTGGACCAGAATACTATGCTTGCATAGTTGACATGCTTGGTTGAGCGGTTGAATGAGGCAAAGAGGTTCATCGAATCAGTGCCGGTTATGCCAGCCCCATCAGTCTGGGGTGCCTTGCTGGCAACTTGACAATATATATATATATATATATATATATATTTTAAAAGGTGCCTCTATTGACAGTAACAAAGTCTCCAAGACGTTCATCCCCTCCTTAGGCATAATATCATACAGAATAAATTAAAGCAGCTTGCAACTTTGCCACCTTGAGGACCCATATCCAATTGACAACAAATAAATCATCTATGCACCAAAACCTCAATCGAATGTAGTGTCTCAAGTAGGCTGATTTCGGTCAGGAATTAAATTTGTTTTTTCAATTGTCTTCGTTTTTTCTTTTCTGCTTTTCCCTTTCAGTTTACTTCCATAGTAGGTTATATCAGAAGTTAACCACAAAATATCTTAAACTAAGTTGATCCATAAGAACACAGCGAAAAAGAAAAACAGCATCCGCCATGCAGAATCCAATCTTACAGTACATATTAATGTAGTGTTTGTTAGAATCAGTTCAACGAATCCAATGTAGAACCAAGAAGAGATGAAAATTTCAAATCATAGATTCAGCATCTATCTTGCATAGCTGCATAAAATTGAAGTTCTTACAGGATGTATATTTTAAGCTATATATATAGCATGTTACCCCAAGGAGGAGCTCAGTCAAGGACCACCACCTCACAATCAACTCTCCTTGGTATCTATCAAAATATATATAAATTGTGAATAAAATCATAAAAATAGCAAGCATAGCTGATTTACTTGCAATGTCATATTATGTTCTTTTTCTAGGTAAAGTTGCCAACTCTACATGTCAAATAGAAAGCCAAGACTAACTAAACCACCAATAGATACTTGCTCCTTGAAGTTCGATGCACACACTTTAAATTAGTCCATCACTCACCGAGCATTCCGCTCCTCTCTTGCATCAAGAGCATCAACTTCCTCGTTCGATAGAAGATCAACAATAGGTTCATACAAGTCCCACTCCTTCCTTTTCCTGAATAAAAAGAAAGGCAAGGAGTTTAAGTTCCCAGTTAGTAAATTATTCCAAAATAGAATACTATCAAGGCACTATAGTGCAAACGAAGGTGGTACTAGATCCAAAGTCTGGCTATGAGGCCACATACTGTACTAGTGAAACCCAGTTGCACCTTCTATAGGGTTAATATTTGATCTATATAACATTGGAACCCAGTGTAAGACAATCAACCTTCAGAAAAGATATATTCCAATAGCACATTTTGAATAAAATAGTAACAGCTATCAAACAAAGACATAATAATCAGCCTCACCGAATGACACTTGATTTGCCACCAAATAACTTCATCAAATCCAAGGCTGTGCCACCAGCTTTACTGTAAATGGAGAATGCACAAAAGGCGTCACGTAACTGGTTATAGCCCCCCCCAATCCCCCCCTCCCCCTCTTTTTTCCTTCCTGAAAAGACTATTTCATTGGACCACATTAATGACTACATTCCCGAGAAAGGATGAGAGGTGAAAGCACATAAGATAAAAATGGTAGTGGCAAACCTGGCTGTGACATGTTCTGCCCCACGACGACTCTTCTTGCTAACTCTCGATTCTCGTGCAGATGTCACGTTTTGGACTGCAATCTAGAAAATGGAATAATCTTTGAGCATAAGTAAAATAACTATTTCCCATGCCGTAGCATTCAAGTTTCAACTTTAACATAGACAATTTTACAGTGATACCCAGCTCAAAGAAGTGGTAAAATACAAACCTCATAAAGTTGTTCCCTGATTGCAACTGCTATTGCAGGCTGCGAAGTGTGACATTAACAAGTCAATCCAAATTTCTAAATTTCAACATTTCTAACTGATAAAGGACAAAGAGAATTAACAAAAAACAATAGATGCACCAACTTGAAAAAGAGATCTTTGCATTGCAAAGAATAGATGGAATACACTTATGACTCTAATAAATGTAATTTCCCATGTTACGGGAAAGTATAAAAGATTGGAAACGGGGTGAGAGAATACGACCATTAAGGAAGCTCTGAAAACTAAACTTCTACACAACAAGGTGGTCGCTGCATGATGCCTATAAAACACAGAAGTGGGCTTATTTTAGTGGAAAAAAGTATTGGAATGGGATATATATAAGTTTGAGTTCAATGGGTTTCCTTTATAATAGGCCATTTAATAAGAATAAAATATGGGTACTATGCAGGAATATGAGATTTAGTTTATTAGTTTAGTTCAAGTCTTTTATTTCTTTATTTTAATTGTTATTAACGTATTTTAGTTAGTTTGTATTAGGTCTCTATGAGTCCAGCCTTGTTCTAAGTTGTTTTCCTTTATTTTAGGCAAAGTTTTAGTAGCAGTAAACTACCCCTATGGTAAACTAATGGTTGGAGGAGTTTTAGGCCTTGTTTGATTCAAGTTTTGAATTTTTTAATTCAAACATATTTGTGGACTATGCCTAGTACATGAACGTCATTCCATGCATTATGGTCCTACACAATGAGGTCTGTGAGCTGTCCTATCATGGACTGTGAACATCATTACAGTTTAACACCCCACAAAAGAGAAAAAGCCTCTTACCAATCAGTTCCACTAAATGTAAAAATTTTATTTTTCTAATAAATGATAAATTACTAGGTTTGTGGGGGGTGGGGGGGGAGGGTGTTTGGGTGACAGGGGAGGTAAGAGAAGAAATAAGCTCAACAAAGACCACTATCAACTGAACTACAATTTATTAAGGAACTGATTCCCTACAAAAGAACTAATAATCCCCCGTTTAGTGAACTCATCTTCTGGGTAATTAGCTGACCTACGGCCCCACTATGAATGAAGCCTAAGCTTGAAACCTCTTGATGAGATGGGACGTAATCCAAGAAACTCAACCATAAATCATGTATCCAATAGCAAAATTTCCTTCCGCGAAAAGATGACTAAACCCCAGAAGAAAGCAAAAACAGAGCCACAAGGAAGAGAGATGTCTCAGACATAAAGAATCTTCCTCACCCAATGAACCTGAACAAGGAAGAATTAGAATTACTGATCCAGTGTCTATAAAGACTACTCTGAGTCTTGAAAATCCAAGATTCTATGGCAAGTTGGCAACCAAACCATCTTACCTCTGCAGTGGAAGGCCAATGGACCAATCAAATAGCAATCCTCTTAATAACTCTTAGTACCATCTCAGATCATAGCAATTTCAGAAAAGCCTAGCTTTAGCTTTTCCTGATTCTCATAAGTTTAGGGTAGCAAAAAGTCACCCCTGTCAAGAAAAATTTTGGTTTCTTGCCAAAGAGAGTTCACTGCTTAGTGCCATCAGTCCAAGTATATCATTTGGAAATAGTGCGATCTACCCAAAAAGTTAAGCAAATGAGGTGAGACCTTGAAAGCATATTCATAGTGGTTAAACAAAATCTCAAGTGGTCCCCATCTGCTTACATGGAAAGCATACATAAGGGCCAAGAATCCAATCAATTACCTTCTATGAGCAGTGAAACTCCCCCCCCCCCCTCTCTCCCCCCAACCCCCCAAAACAAAAACAAAAAAAAAAATCTAAAAAGAGATTGGGATCCTCCCCTAAGATCTTCAATGAAAATAGATCTCTTCCCTCTGTCCTGATCCAAACTGCACAGTCCAATGAACAAATATTTGAATGAAAAGGGCATCACTTACTCAAAAACCCACAACCTCCTTTCTTAATGTTCACTGGAACATTATAAATCAGAAAGAAGTCTAAACAATAGCTCCATGTATTGAAGCTAGGAGATCATAAACCAAACCTAAACACCAAGTCTGAATATATACCAGGATTATTGTAGCACCATTAAAAATACAATGAATCTTCTTCATAGTTGAACCTCTGATGAGTATAAAGAAAATGATTTTCTGACATCTCCGAAGAAAGAACAAAGAGATGTCTAAATTCGTGCTTTGGCCTCTTTTAAGGAATTTGAAATAAAATCCATTCCAACACTCGATCAAAGTAGAGAAACCATTAACTTGATAAAACAAATGAAGGCATTACATGTGTTTACATGAAGAGGTGAAAAATATGAGCATCATCACCACTTTTCAAAAAAAAAAAACTTTACAGGAGTAAGAAAAAGGAAAAGAATGAGAACCCTTCTTTCAAAGAACTAAAGGAAACCCCTCCAACTTTCCTCCAATTCTTTCTCAGGAACTTTATACTGCTAAGGAGGGGCTAGCAAAACGGGGAATTCAATACATAGCTCAGAAACCACCTTTTGACCAGAAAATCAATGTCACAAAGTCATCTTCTAAATTTAATGGTGGTCTTTCTTCAACTTCTGGTAAATTATTTGGGCTCCCGGAAGATACTGGATGATCTAACACATAAACCCAACTTTATATGCGCAGAACTTGGTATTTTTGGAAAGAAGTGTTTGTGTAAAGCCAATGTATTGTCAATAATTATCAGTGCATTTCTAGGTCCAGTGCCACAGGATGAGGAGGGAATGGGTGCCGTGCCAAGTTTCAGAGGACCAATGCCTATCTCCACTGTTAGACAATATTCAGCACCAGACAATTTTAATCATCATATGTTTAGTGTATTTTCTTTAAGCCTAGCTTCTTCTTTTTTCTGTTTTGATGATGATGATAATAAAACCAAACTATGGAGGCCTAAATATTAGCAACCATATCAAGAGAAACAAAATTCAGCTACGTAATCAATAATATAGAGAGTGATGGAACAGCAGAGGTTAAAGACATAATCCCATTTCAAAACAACTTGGTTGATGAGAGTGCTTACTCCAACTTCAAGGTCTTCAATGCCCAAGTCCTCGCAAAAAGTTCTTGCAAACTCTTCAGGATCACTCTCAAAGTTACTCAAGTCCTGAGATACAATTGTTCGAGTCACCTTTTAAAACAGCATTACATGCGAGAGAGAGAGAGAGAGAGAGAGAGAGAGAGAGAGAGAGAGAGAGAGAGAGAGAGAGAGAAAGAGAAGAGAGAACTAAACAAACTTAGGATGCCACCGTTAAGGATGACATGCACTAGATTCAATCTTCTAATATAAAATCATTTCTTGTAGCCAATTTACCCACAAAAACTGATCCCTTATGATGGTATTGTTTACCCGAAGGTCAAGCTGAAAGAAGCAAAAAAAGTCTGACGTCAACTTTGTGGTAATAATAAAAAATGAAACAATTGGGACAAATTTGCAACAACAGATAACAGAAAGAGCAGGTTAGATCTTTGTAACTGAAACGAACCTTGAGAGGAACAAGCTTTTCACCGGTGTACATTTCTTGCCCCTCCAATGATCGAAATTCTGTCAGCTGTGACTGCAACAAATACAGAGCAATCAAAATATTTTAGAAAGTCAGAAGCCACGTTGTTATTTAATAGGACTAAAATCTCAAGATGGCATTAACATTCTAATTTATAGGTCATCATGGAGCAATAAATCCGATTTACAGAAATGGCATTGTTCTCTCACTTGCAAGATATCTTTCCCTCAAACAACTCAACCCTTCTAAGCTTACCCCGTTCATGAGACTAAAAATATATTCTATTCACTGGATCTAATAGTATAAGATCTTTATCAGTGAACATGCATTAATGAACCGCTGATTGAAATTGTTCTCACCCTAAGCAATTAATGCAGAGCTAACCTTGAGACGATGTATGCCAGTGGGAGATCAGTGTGTAACAAGATCACAAGTATGGGATAAACCAGTTAACTCAATGAACTGAAATTAATATACAACTGTGGGAAAGAAAAGAAATAAAAGAAACAATAAAAAAAGAAGGCTACAATCAGGAATATTGAATTTCTTTTAAAATCCTTTCCGTACCTATTTCTTGAATTCAGGATTTAAAATGTACTCTTGCTCCTCTAGCATTTACAACAACCTCTTTACTAAGGACTGGAATCAATTAATCACCCATGATCAATGATCTAAAAACTGGACCACACATGAGTCTGTTCTATCCTGGCAGAGAGCAGTCCAAGTCCAAATGACACACAGTCTCTTTACCAAGGACTGAAATCAATTAATCACCCCATGATCAATGATTTAAAAACTAGACCACACATCAGTCTGCTCTATCCTGTCAAAGAGCAGTCCAAATGACACAGACAGGTCTGATTAGTTAAAAGAAAAGGAAAAGATTTCTTAAATACAAAAAGATAATGGTTTTTGGCTACAACACAAATACCCAAAAACCGAACCCGGGTTGGTGGCCAAGGCGAAATTGTGCCCTTTTCAATGCCCTGTAGTATAATTTTTAATAGTTACATGTTCCGATTAAAATTTGCAACTATTTACAGAATTCAGAAGGCCTCACATCTAATGGTCTGGTTTAGATTCTTGTATGTTCCAAGCTGAAGTATGCTCCAACTTGAGGGGAGTGTTGAAGATTGGACTTGAGTACCATAAGGTAATTTATTTTGTGTCAATGCTATTAAGAATGGTGGCATTACTGTTTAGAGTCTAGTCTAAGGCATGGTGATGTTTAGTAGGTTAGGGGTTAATTTACTTTAGTTTATTTTAGGGAAAATTACACATACTACCCCTGGACTATGGACTAATTACACCTACCAACCACTAGTTTCTGACAATTACACATACCACCCCAAATTTCAGAAATGTATAACAAAAAGGTCCATTCCGGTAACGTGTTAAGTCTATTGGTGATGTCAAATTGTTCTCAAATTTCAAGAACGAAAAAGCCCTTCGCCTTTCTCTTTTTGTATTTTGCAAAGAAGAACAACCTTCGCCTTCAATAACAACTTCTCCCTCAACTACTTCGACATCATTTCCTTCCACAGCTACTCCGGCGACGACGACGACAACAGGTTAGAAAGGTATTTCGCCGACGCCAACGTACGGCTTTAATTAGGTTTCATTTTCCATGGGAAAAAAATGTAGTTATTCTTCATTTCTTGTGGCTTGGAATTTTTGTTATTGGAGATGATTCGTCGTGGGATTTGTCGGTTCTGTAACGCAGACAAGTCTCTCTCTCAGGGAGAGGAGGAAGAAGAAGAAGAAGAAGAAATGGTAATAAAGTTATAAAAAACCATTGTTTAAGAGGTAAAGAGTGATTTTGGTTTTTGAAAAACGGAGAATCCTGTCTTTACCTTGTTCTCCTTTGTTTCTTGGTTTTCCTTCCTTTTGGAAAACCAGATCTCATGTTGGAAAAGGCAGCACTTCTCGCATTCCAGGCTGCATTGGTAGATATGTCAGACGGAACCAAAGCTCCCCAACCCCAAGCACATGGTAGGGAGAACAATGCGCAAACAAAAGTACAACACTGTTACAAAACTTCGCCTCCCTGCCTCGTTCCTTTCCGTGAAATTCCTATGGGTATCTTTGGCAACCTTACAAACCTCTGAACAATTAGCTTATGTCTCAACTCCCTATCTGGTCAACTCCCATCGGATCTCACTGTCTGTATCGAACTCCACAATATCTACTTGAAAGACAACCATTTTTCCGGCGGGATCCTAGACTTTTTGTTGGGGCTCTACAATCTCATACATCTCAATCTCACGAAGAACAACTTCTCCGGTGAGATCTCACCCAAGTCCAACAAGCTCACTAGGTTGGGGACTCTTTATTTGGAATACTATTAACTCGGTAGTTTGAATCCTGATCTATCCCAGCTTCAGAGGCTTGATCATTTTAATGTATCTTATATTCACTTGAAGCCTTGAAGGCCGTCCACACCACTAGAGAGCCTCCCCTGCAAGAACAACTCCACACTTTTTTTTTTCTCATTTAGGGAGTTCAATGAAACAAAAAGAGAGGGAAAGTTGTAGGGTAGGGGTGAGAGGTGAGGGAAAGCCGGAGAGAGTAATAGAGGTTGGAAGTAGGGAACGAAGCTTCTTCTATCTTTGTGTTTTGGTCAGAAATTTCAAAAATAGGAAGCAGGGAATCTCGCTTGATCAACTTGTAATAAAAAATAAATAAATAAATAAAAATAAATAAAAAAAACCAAACCAAATTGGATCCATGATAACTTATGCGTCTCAACGTCTCAGTTCTACCCCCACAACTTAGGTCCCTGCTGTGAACCTTCATCTGGACGGATCAGTGATCGGTGAGATAAAGAAAAGGGCATCCCCATCTCCCTCATTGTAGATTCACAATCATCCGAAATTACAACCCCATCCAAGACAGCACCGATGCAACTGTCCACGGTGGCTTCTCAGTCATTGGATCCCATGGAAGCGGCGGAGCTTCCAACGAGGGTGATGGTGGAGGAGGATGAATGGGCGATGGTCCAGTGGAGAAGAAGAGGATAGGAGAGTTTCACATTTTTGTTCCTTTTTAACCGATTCAGCTTCTAATTAATAGATTTGGATCGGCGGGGATAATCAACTGATACAAGACGAACAAAACTAATTTCAAATTGGACGCTTACTTAAACGGTTAAACCTTGGTTTCAATTGCTTGATCTATTTTTGTTTGACAATATTCTGATTGTGAAATTCAACCTTTATTGGTTGTAAACCCAAAAAGGGCAAAGTTGTCATTTAAAATTTAGACTTAATACTATTAACTAGATGGACCTTTTTGTTACACATTTCTGAAATTAGTGGTGGTATATGTAATTGTCAGAAATTAGTGGATGGCAAGTGTAATTAGTCCATAGTCTAGGGGTAGTACATGTAATTTTTCCTTTATTTTATGGGTTAAGGTTGACTACATAGTGTAGTCAACCTGATTTTTATTGCTTTTGTTGATTTTGGAGTCAGTTCCCCCATATGAAGGATATTTATGTAATTTAACTTCATCCTTGATTAATATGAAGTGAATCCATGGGAGACGAGACGAACACACATCGATTCTCTCTCTCTCTCTCTCTCTCTCTCTCTCTCTCTCTCTCTCTCTCCCTCTCTCTCTCTCTCTCTCTCTCTCTCTCTCTCCATTTATTCTACTACATTTTTTTCCTCATGATGAACCTACTACCAGTTACACGTGATGCAACATTTGCTCGTGTTGGAGCCTACTACTAGTTGTAAGTAAGGGTGCTAAATGGTTTATAATCGGTTTAACGGTCCGGTCTGGTGCTATGCGGTGTATAAAAGGGTAAAACCAAAACTGAATCGATTAACTAAACGGTCTCAACATTGAAACCAGAACCGATAGTAATCGATTTCGGTTTATCGGTTTTAAACGGTTTCTCATTAATCGATTTTGCTTACGGTTTAACACATCGGTTATTAATCAGTTTTTCATGAAAAAAATTAAAAGGTTCAAACAGGAAGGAGAGAGTCTAGATTCAAGAGAGTGAGACTTGCTATGTCTAATCACTAATGCCTATTTTATGTTTTTCCGTTTTGGCTTCATGGTTTAGGCTTCTAAGAATTGGGGTTGGGTTTTGGAGAAATAATATATTAATTAGGGTTGGGCCATTGAGGATGGGGTTGAGGTGTTGGGAAATAAAATATTAAATTATTAATAGGGAATGACTAATGATATTAGGGTTTGTTATTTTAGCTTTTAGAGAACTAAACGGTTCACATTGTATTCGGGTTATTCGGTGTCTAACCGGGGTAACCTGCCAGTTTAAACGGTTTCAACGGTTTCAAACCAATTAAATAAACGGTGTCATATTTCAAACCAAAACCGAATCGATTACTGAAGGGTCTCTCGGTTCCGGTGTCAACGGTTCAGTTTGGTTTCAGTAAGCGGTTTCAGTGCAAATGTTGCACCCTTAGTTGCAAGTGATACAAAATTTGCTCGTGTTGGAGAGTCTACTACCTTTCTTTGCTCATGTTAGAGCCTACTGCCTGTTGCACGTGATTCAACCTACTACCTGATGCACGTGATCAACCTTTGCGATTCACAGCTACTTAATGCTGATTTATTTGGTCTGCAGCAACCTAATGTTGTCTGATTCACAGCAACCTGATGTTGATATATTTGGTCTACAACAACCTGATGTTGTATGGTTCCCAGCTACCTGAAACTGAGTTATTTGGTCTCTAGCAACCTGATGCTGCTACTTGAATGGTGCACTTGCTGATGCAGCTCATTTATTACCCTAACTACTAATGAGCATTTAATGGACATTCCTCCTCCATTACCCTTTCCAACATTTCCCATAATTTTATCCTTTTTCCCAACATCTCATTCTTTTCATTTCCAATTCCAACTTCTCTCTTCTCCATTTAAAGCCCTCTCATTTAATGTCCTCCCATTTAATGCTTCTTTCCCTATATTTCTTTCTTTTCATTTCCAACTCCCAACTTCCCTCTTCTCCATTTAAAGTCTTCTCATTTAATGCCCTCCCATTTGGTGTCTCCTTCCCAACATCTCCACATCAATGCTTCTTTTCTTTTCCCAAGTTGTTCCCAATGTTTCATTCTCCATTATATCCTTTATATATGTGTCATATATGCTTTGGAGAGATGGTGAATACTTGTAAGCTTATGCTATTTGGGAGTGCTTGTAAGGCCCCTTTGAATGAGTTTGAGGACCTCTTGTGGTGAGAGAGTCTCACACTTGGGTTGAGAGAGTCCCCAAGAGACCCTTGGGTTGAGTGGTCCCCGTACGACCCTTATCTCCTTGTTATCTTGTAATCGACTAATCGTATTTCTTATTTTTGTTAAAAATTACTCTTATTTTCTGATTTGTCTTTCAATTAGATATTGGTCTGCATCACTTGCAATCCTTAAGAAAAGCCTATGATAATTGATGTATTTGCCTTCCTTGAGAAGAACATATTGGTGACTAGTGTTCGTGAGTTGAGGTTGATGATTGATTACAACCTAAAAAAATTTCCTTGTGCTCCCTGGCATCTCCGACAGCTATATATTGAAAATCGGTGTTGTGGTTCATATCCATTCTTTTGTTCCAAGCTAGAATTCCAGCTTGATGAGTGTTAAGATTCCTTGTATGTTCCAAGCTGGGGGAGTGTTGAATATTGGACCTGTGTACCATTGAGGTACATTATTTTATGTCTTAGTACCATTAAGAATGGTGGTTTACTGTTTACTCTCTAGTCAAAGGCATGGTGATGTTTAATAGGTTAGGGGTTAATATACTTTAGTTTATTTTAAGGTTAAGGTCGGCTACACTATGTAGCTGACCTGAATTCTATTACTTCAATTGCTTTTAGAGTCAGTTCCCCCATATGGAGGTTATTTGTGTAATTTAACTTGATCATTGATTAATATAAAGTGAAGCCATGAAAGCTCTCTCTCTCTCTCTCTCTCTCTCTCTCTCTCTCTCTCTCTCCCTCTCTCTCTCTCATGGGTCTAATTGCCAAGTTTGGATTGTTGAATGACCCGACATTTATTGACCTGATGATCCATTGACAAGCCAACAATTTTTAGGACACATCCAATTCTTGGGGTCAGAGTGTGTGAAAAAGGTCAGATCTAGCTATATATTGTCGAGCAGTCTGACCATCTAGTCTAATAATAGTATTACACAGTAGTTGATCTTGTAGATCACCAATCCGACATCACAGTTCCAACTGATCCCCAGATAAGGTACTTATACATAGACTGGCTTCTAAAGACCCACACAGAAGATCACAACCCATTCTCATTCAATCCATTCCCTCAAGAATCCCTAATTACTAGATAAGTTATCACAACAGAATTAAGGGAGTTTTTTTTTTGTTTTCATTTCTTTTTGGCATCATAACTAACCCACAAACATGTCACAATGATTGATTTCATTTAGATAATCGCCTTAGCTACCCTCTATACTTACGTCAGAATAATTTAAAACAAAACACAAGAAAATATGTATCCATTTTTATGCATAGGTAATATAAAATGGCATCAAGTAACATACTTGGTACGCCAGGTATAAACCCCTGCATCAAACTTACTTGAATAGATTGGGCAATCTGGGTAATAAATGCCGGAGGGAGTTTCAAATCCTTCACTGTCCTCTTCGCGAACACTACCACTTCTGAGTCAGGATCTTCAACATTCAGAACACATACAAAAACCACTTATTGAAGGTTCCCACATGGATAAGAAAGTTAGATGCAAATTCATACAACTTAAATGATGAACAATTAAGATAGAGTACTAGAGTTCTTATTACTAGTCAGGGTCCATGTCCCAGGAACATGCATGCCAAGATAGCATAATTTCTTTATATTTCTGCAGATAGTGAGGATTCTATTGGTATATGACTTAGCTAAGGGTTTCCTGAGAGAGTAATATACAGTATAACACACTGTATCACCAAAACACAGAATGAATCAGGCCATACTGAACAGTTCATATTGAGTTTGGCACAGCCTAATACAGCCTGTGATCCTGAGTGTTAAATGCTTGGTAGAGAATAACAGTTGAAGACTTATTTGGCAATATAAGCCTCACAGCTCTCCCGAAACGAGGTAAAAGTGGTATTATATGCAGCAACGGGTGACAAAAAGAAGATCAAGACATGAATTTATTTTGTCATACAAAATTCAAAGGATAAACCATGTTTAACTTCTTAATATTAATGGGAGATGATTAATTTTCAGATTCAATGACCTACGCGTGGAACATTTCAGTCCAGATCCATCTTTTATCAGATCCAAATAAAACCTGGCTCAACATCTAGGACCACAAATGCATCAAGCTCATAGAAAAGTGTGATATAATCCATGAATCATATGAATAAATCAAGATTTTAACTCAAGAGTTCCTTAACCACTACAGAGGGTCAGTAACATGAATGGTGTCCTGCCATTTCATTCTATCTCAATCATTATCTCATAAACTCCAATTTAATGTTCCATCGCAATGAAGGATGGTCTAGTTCGATGAATGTATAATTTCAACAATGTCAATGAAAGGATTCTTCGCTGACTTGGCAGTACCAATTGGCATATAAGAAGATCTGATAATCTCTCAAGCTCATAAAACTAAACAGAAGAATAATAAATAGTTCAGGACATGGCAGTTTGACGAATGCTTTCTACATATAAGAATTCTTCAGGGTCTTAGTACTGAAATACTACCAAGTGATAAAGACCATACCTAGGAGGCTGATACAACTTAAGCTTTATGTCGATGCAATACCAAGGGTAATCATGGAAATGCAGTAATAGTGACAATGGAGGAATAATTAGTGATTATGACAGAATGGTGGTTTTCAATTATGCTAATCATTATGGGTTTCAAATCAAAAACTTTGCAGAAATTAGATTCATTAGTTAGGGACAGATTTCACTATGTTAGCTCTCTTTACAACCACCATCCGACAACAAAAACAGTGTGAGTGGAAGAATCTCAGCGTCTCCAAATTTTCTCTTGAATCCTACAGAAAAGACAACCGTGAAGAGACCTTGCTTACAATTTCAGTTCGGTTATGGCTCCATCTCCCCCAACCCATCCCATCCCCACACCAGTTATCCAAGTGAGACTCTTTCCGTCCACCTTCACCCAGAAAAGAGGAAGGTAAAAAGAAAAACCGATCATCATGCAGTTCACCAGAAAGCCCAATGCGATAATTTACTTGAAGTTTCAGGCTTTCAGCATTAGTTTAGTGCACTGTAGTCTCATAAAGTTTAAACGCTAAGAAATGAATGATTCCTCAAGTAATGAAGCTCCAGAAGGTGAAAAACAAAAACGTAAGGGAATTCCTCCCCCCTTCCACATTGATCTACTAAGTTCCAACAGGGTCATGGAATGTACGAAAGACGAAAAACATAACCAACCCAAAACAACAACAACAAAAAAATGCCATTCTCGGACTTTCGTTTGCGGCAAAACTGTTCAAGCGCCTTGTCAAACCATCTCAAACCTTAGTTCGTTCCAACTTATCCTCCAGGATAAAAAAAAACGAAGCCATAGATAATATTTAAATAAAGAAACAAAAGATGATTTGGAAATGTTTAGTAGAACAAGATCACGCTTACCAGTCGGGTTCCATGTAAACGCATCTTTAAATCGCTGCCCATCAATCTCAATATCCAAACGGATTGGAACTAAATTTTCGGCAGTAGGGCTGCAACCACTAGAATGCTTCAGGAGCAAGTTTTAAGAAGAGGGAAACTTTCGTTTACAACATTACAAGGGCACCCGGGAGAGGGGGTTGGGGAAGAGGTTTTTAAAGACTAATTCAAGAATTCGAACGTCTTACCGAACATACAGATAAGCAGAAATTCACAATAATCCAAAAACGAGGAGAAGCAGGAATAACTTACATTCTAAACTTGACGGGTGATTTTGAAGCAACTGCCGGGAGAGGTTTCATAGTCACACTTATTTGAATTTGATTTTTATGTTTCTGTTTCGGATTTTGGATCTTCAAGTTCCTCTCCGCTTTGGCTTTCCGCGACCCTCAGGCCTGAACAGATGAACCGCCACACTTGCTATAAACCGCAATGAAGTCTCGTCTCGTGAGCATCAGGTACGGCAACTGTTCGCGTACGTGTCTAGACTCTGACTTTCACCCCGGACCAATAATCCGGTTTTAAAAAAAGTACAGGATTAATTAGATACGTTTTTTTGGAGGGGTGGGGTTTTTTAAATTAGATACTAGTTTATACAATAACTTTGGAGTAAGGGTGTCAACGGGTTGGTCCAGGCCGATTTTGGTCTGGATTGAATCGGTGTCGGGTTTTATAAGCCCAACCCAAAACATGTCTATTAAAAGTTCGGACTGGGTTGGGCTACGCTGGACACAATAACTAACGGACTGGTCCAGTGTCGGTTTGTTATCGGGCTGGGCTTATTGAGGTGATTTCGGATTGATTCAGTCTAAGCCGGGCTTATCAAGCTTATCGGGCTTATTTTATATGTAAGATACATAGCCTATTTTATTATTTTTATCTATAAAATTAGTATCATTCCTTCTATATATATGTAATTCAATAAATTGTAACAATTAACATACTCTTTTCAACTATAGATTCATATAATTTTTCGAATCAAGAAGTGAACTATAACAGTGTAATATAATCCATCAAAATTTAAAACCATTAAAATTAAGAAACTGAGCTCAGATGAACCTTACCAGTGTTCGGGTTAGGTATTATTGGTTCGGGTTAATTCGGGTTTCTTAACGAATCGGTTTGATTTGATTTCGGTCTGGACTAAAACGGTATCGAGTTTTACAAGCTAAGACTGAAACCTATCCAATAAAGTTCGATCCGGACTGAGTTAGGGTTATATTGGGCTGGCTCAGTCCGTGCTATCAGGTCGGGTCCATTTTTGACACCCTTACTTTAGAATAAAAATTGGTTTACTATGCATTGATATCTATATTATTTAGATAAAAGAAAAAGCCAGTTATCTCCCTTGTATTATTCTTAAAAGACAAATATCTTTTAAAGTTTCAGAAAAAATAAAAATAAATGTCCCTCTTAGAAATATTATAAAAATATAAATAAACCCTGTTGTTAGGAGTATTCTATTATATACCGACGGTAACGGTAGACGACCAATTTTTTTTTAATGACAAAATTAATCCTTTAATAATTTACAACAAATCTTCTTCCCAAAAATTCTCCATCCCCATCGCCAACACTAAATGTCGAACTCGAGAGTTCGTCGCCTCTGTAAGTCATCTCTCTCTTCGTTTCATCTCTGTCACTACTACAAGAAGCAGAGGAGAAGAATTTCAAATCTCATCAAACAAAGAAAAAAATTATAAATGCCGAAGCTTTCAAAAACGTAAGTTCGCATTCCGTCGACAGAGCGATGACAAGGGACCTTTTAATCTCTGGAGATCCCAAGTCGAAGTCGAACATTTGAATCTGTATAAATCTCGATTTTTCCCTATTTACTGCTGGCCTCTTTCCACAGCATGGAAGTTACCGCTTTCTTGCTTCTCTGGGGCCTGGACTTGGATCAAATACTTGGCTGCTGTACCAATCAAGCATTTTGTCTTGGTCTTCTGCGGGAGGTCAGACCGACGGAGTTGTCCTTAAAACTGCTTTCTTCAATTTATGGAAAACAGAATCCTCAATTGATCTTATAAGTTCATAGACCGACTTATATCAGAAAATAAAATTTGCTAAGCTATAAAGAAAATAAATAAGGGAAAATGCTTGCAGCTGGAGAAGAAAGATAAACACCTTCCAGGTACGGGAACCTAGCCTTTCTTTCTCCTCCATGGCTTTTCTTGCTGAAACATAAGTGGCATCAGTGGCTGTCCTGTTTCTTTTTATTATTCATCATTTCATTCTAATTATCGTTTGGTTGATTCGGTTGATTTGGATTTCAATTTTGATTCATAATGGAGAAAGTAAAAGGGGTTCGGCAAATTCTGGAATCCACAAATCCAAAGGTTGATCTGATGAAATTTACAGATCCCACAAATCAATTTACAGAACCTGTCGGAACTCATCAGAGTAGAGTAGGTGAAATGAGAGAGAGAGAGTGAATGAACCAGGCGGTTTGCAGTAAAAAGAGCTCTGAGTTTCTCTATCGGTGGCAGATTTTGATAGATCTGTATTTCTCAAAATACAAGAGCTCTCACTGCAACCTCAAGATTGATTCAAGGAAAGAAGGTTTTGGGGATTTCAGAGAGAATAAAAATGCAGAAGGGTGACAGAAATCAGGAAGAGAAGGGGGATTTCTTGATTTTTAGTTGTTCGTTTGGTATTCTCGTAGTCTCCAGCGGAGCTTTAATGGATCTGATTGGTGTAGATGGGAGTTGGGGTAAATGGTCAATAGAAAAATTAACTTTTAACACCATCAAAAATTGAATATTCGTCTTTTCTTAAAATTGAAGTGTTCAACTGTCACTAAAAGATAAGTTATAAGAGAGATAAGTGTCTTTTTCCTTTTAAATAAATAAAATAATTACATAAAAATACAGGAACATGAAATAACCTAAAAATTGCAAAATATAAACAACAATTTATGCTGCTTGATCATAGGCCAATCAATCATGATGAAACAACTTCCCATAAAGAATAGGTTATAAATTGGAAAATATTTTCTCCTATTCTCCCATTCTTTCAATCGTGATCAAATAGCATCGGGTGAACTCTAGCCATTGGATCATGACTGGAATCCCTCCAATGATCGACGAGGATCCAAACCCTTACAAATTAACTATAAGTAGGAAGATTTAAACCATAAAATGGTTTCTTCCCATTCAAAGGTAAGACATTCCCATTCAATGGAACATGTGAAGGCATCACAGCAAGTTCAAAAATGGTATGCAGCTAAAAGGTGAAGCATGAAGTACCTCAAACATAATTCTCAAAGTGAAGTATTCTAAACATGATTTCTATGAAACATGAAATACCTCAAACATAGCTTTTGAAACATATACCTCAAATGTAGTCTTTCTTGGCAAAGTATCCAGTATCCTGGGTATTAATTAAAATTTTGAAAACAGTTTTTCTTGCCCATAATAGCGATAAGCCTTCACATGGGACATTGGGAATGGAAGGAAAGAGTCCTATTCCCTCACCATGGAAGGATGTCATGATGTCATGTTCATTCGATTCTTTTCCTCTTCTTTTTGCAAATCTTTTCCTTGAATTAGATTTTACTTTGTAATCAATTTTTTTATCTAAAAAAATAAAAAAATAAAATTATTAAATAGGATTAAAGTAATAATTATATTAATAAGATTGTAAAGTATTTTTTTTAAATAAATGGGAAATAAAGTTTACTTCCCATCCCTTGGGTTCTTTTTTCTTGCAACTAAAATTAAGTGGAACTATAAAGTGGGCAAAGTCGTATCCTTACAACGATTGTGGAATTCCTCCTCACTAAAACAATGTACCAACTACACTATGGAATCCGCCTACTTGAAAATGATTGATCAACCCAAATAATGCAAAAGAAAGTCAAATAATTGGTACCCATTCCATGGACAGTGTACTCTATTCTTTGAACAAAAGATCCACAAAATTAAACTCGATTGATAGTTCATCCATAAGGATAGCTGGTACGTCAAGAGTTGGATTTTTTTTTTTTTTTTTTTTTTTTTTTTTTTTTTAAAGGTGTGCAAACCCAGTCTAGGAGCCAACTTTATTGATCCATATTAGAGAAAATATGATTTATTTATAAGGATTTGATAGTCATCTGGGAAAGAGGTAACCCAAAACATTGGGACTTCTATCAAAATACCTAAAAAAAATGGAAACAAACTTAGAATGCTGCTACCTTTGATAATTCTCTAGAAGAACAGATTTTGGAGGCATTTGGCAATTTCGATTTGTTCTTCCGTTCTCACAGGATAAACCAGATTAAAAAAGCATCCTAGAACATTTTTTGCAGAACATGTTTTAGGTGTTCAGCAAGTTCCGGAACAAATTTGGAGGAAATTTGATTCCAATTAAAAAAATGCCACACGACTTTCCATCACACACCTTCAACTGGATTTGCATCTCTCTACACAGGTAAATTAATCTTCTTCTTCCTCCTCTCCTTCTGATCTCTCTCCATCTCTCGCTGTCCTCCCATCGCTCACATTCATTTCCTTGTATTTTTCAGTGTTCAGAGGTTTGGGAAGATTTCGTTGTTCCTTTTCCGAAAACCATATGTTCATCTCTCTCTTAACTCTCTCCCTCTCTCTCTCTGGTAGGAGTTTATTTGTCTTCTTCTAAAAGTTGCTGAAATTAGATGGAGGTTTATCTATTATTCATGAAAGTGAATGTAGTTGTCTGATTTTTTTGTGTGATCTTGTCTCTATGTGAATGCCGATTTGTATGTGATTTATTTATTATTATTTTTTAATTCATTTATGGATTTATTTTTTGGTAATAAACAAATCTATTTTTTTAAAACAACGGGGACAGCCGTAGTATCCATACAACCAGATTCTAGATAACCACGGAATGGATATTGAATGGGTATTGAATGTAGTATATATATATATATATATATATATATATATATATATATATATATATATATATTTCTTTTTTTCTTTTTTTCTTTTTTTGTTAATTGTTCAAGTCTTCCTCTCTCTCTATTTCACACTGTGGTCTCTCTCTTTATTTCTCCCTCCTTAAATTATATCAGATTTTAAGGTTCATTGTCTTTGTTTTATTATTATTATTATTTTTTGTCTTCGTATTTGATCCGACACTAGATTGGGGTTTTGCCTTATTTTTTATGAGGTTGATTATTTAACAGTTAGTTTGAAGAAAGTTTTACTATGAAGAAATTAGATTGTGCCAATTTATATTATTAGATCTCTCATTTGTTTTCTTGAATGTGAATTTTTAGTTCAAACAGGTAAAGCACTTAAGGATTCACTAAGAGATGAATCAGATGGTGGTTCAAATCCATCAAGACTCATGATTTTCTTATGGTATGATCGCAAATGATAATTGAGTTATGTGTGAAGTAATGACAATTATATAATACTTTGTATTGTGCGTTGTTCAATGGGATTTCTATAATTGTTGAATGGGTTGGTTAAAAAATGTCCAAGAACATGTTTTAAAATGTTCAAAAACATGTTTTAAAATGGAAAAATGTTATTTTCTTGTTGTAGAACTAGTTCTAGAACATGTTTTACCAAACAATGTTTTAAGCTGATCCTGAGTCAAAGAACATCATTCTGTATAGAAACGAAAAAAAAAAAAAAAAAAAAAAAACAGTTTTGTGAAATGAGCACGGTTCTAACAGAAAAATATTACCAAACACTGCCTTAATGTCATGAACTGCAAAGACAGATTTCGGTGGTTGCCCTCCTTGGCACTCAAACAACTAAAGAGAATCTGATAAAAGAGTCCTAATGCATGAGATCCCACTACTCCCGAGTCTGGAGAGGGACAGAGTATAAATATTGTAATACAATCCATACTAGAATCCAAATTAAGAGAACATTATGCAATGCTCGCTGATTGCTAGTGCCTCACGGATGACTCGTTTATTGATCGATATACATGCATCATAAATCTCCTTCAACAGATTTACTACATACTACTATCATTGATGTCACCATATCACAGTAATTAGTGAGTACATTACAAGCGTTTGGGTGTGGGTTTATCTTCTATCTTAACTCTTAATGAGTCCTTAGGGTGTGTCTCATTGATTTATTAATAACTCAGAGACGGGTAAAGCGAAAGCCAACACTGGTATTCTGGGTGAGAGAGAGAGACACAATATACCCACAATCTCGAAAATCTGCTTGTTCCTCCACCTTCCTTCAACATCAAGAATTGAATCTTTTGCTTTCCACTTTCAGTTGTTGTATGAGCATTTAACTACTTTAAATATATTGATCCAAGTATTCCCCCCCCCCCCCCCCCCCCCCCCCCCCCCCCCCCCCCCCCCAAAAAAAAAAAAGAAAAAAGAAAAAAAAAACTATACTTCAAATATTTACAGAAATTTTGTATGCCTATATTACTTGGGTGTATGGCTTTACATCTGTAAGTTAACAAATTCTCCACGCTACTGTCTGTTTAATTACAAGTCAAAAATGCAGAGAGGAGAGAGAGAGAGAGAGAGAGAGAGAAGAAAAAAAAAATTGAAATGTTAGAAGCATAGGTAGGTAATTAGATCCTAGCATCTGTCAGCTCTGGTGATCTGGAGTCTTTTCACAGTGGTCAGGAACATCCTAGAGCAAAGACAAAGATTGGCAAATTTAATACAGTATACCCTCTGCAAGTGATAATTTATATGATCCTATAAAGGAGGAGGAAAAAAATTAGCAGATCAATAAATAAATTAATTAAGGAATTCATTTTAAGAAGGTAAGGCCAATTAGTTAGGGCTTACTCCCAAGGAACGTCCCCCACCATCATCCAATCTCCTTCCTTGTCTTCGTACGTTAATACATGATCTTTGTCTGAATGCACTCGATCCATATTAGGGTCTGTGCTTTTTGAATCCCCCCAAAAAATCAGATTAGTAACAGAACCGGCGTTCTAAGGAAGAAGAGAAACAAAAAATGATTTTGGTCCAATCAAACGGACAAGACTGAGGAAATGAAAAAAAAAAAAAAAAGGAAATTAAAGGCACACGAAGTCTAGATATGGACAGTAATTAATTAGTAACTTACAGAGAATGGTGATACTGAACATGTGGGCAAGAGTGGCGATTAGGCCGTCATAACTATGGTGAGCAAACAGGTCCAATTTCCGGCCAATTGGAACGCCTTCCATGTATACCTTCACGAAGAAGATGGGCCTTTGCCGATTGTTTCCTTTCTCTGCAACTGTATTCCTCTGGGGAGGCTTCACCGGTGGCCAATCTGTTGATGGCTCCCTAATTTTTGTGGCAAAAAAAAAACAGAGAAACAAAATTCGAACAAAAGAATGCAACAGCTATCATCAAGTCCTAGGCTACCAAAAAAACCTCATCTTTCTAGTGAGAACAAGCCAAAACAAGGAAATTAATTAAAACGCTCAAAAGTATCAAATGGGATGAAATCCAATAAGTGGGCCGAGTTGATTCTAATTATACGAATTTCTATTCGATCACAGCGGAAGAGCGAAAGAAACCAAAACGGGTCTTGATTCTAAAGCAGAGAAAGGAAGGAAAGGAGGAGGGAGAAAGGGAAGTAATTCTGACAAAAAGGTAATGAAGAAGAAGTAATTAGGATGAGTTTAGTTGAATGTACGTACCTGGAATCGGAATTGGAGAGGGTGTCGGGCAAGAGAGAGGTAGAAGTTGAAAGGGTGAGTCCAAGCCGAAGATCTGAACTCAAGTCTGTATTGGTCTTTGATTGGTGGTATAGAGAAGACGATGCAGATGAGAGGGTTGGGTGTTTGCTGCTGTCAATCGACGAAGACGATGAATGGGTGGCCTTCCCCATCGTTGCGAATTGCGGTCTCAAAGAGAGAATCAGAGCCGCCACCTTAGCCTTATATATATAGGGACGGGAAATGACTGACTCAAAAAGACAGAGACTCATCAGACAATGTGAGAAGAGAGAAGAGAGTACTCAATATATCCATCCAAAAGGAGGAATATATGCATGGAGAGAGAGAGAGAGAGAAAGAGAGAGAGAGAGAGAGAGAGAGAGAGGCCAGGAAGCGACCTTCGATCAACACTCAACCGAACAGACTGGGGGTTAATCTGAAATTTCAATTGTCGTGAAGGTGGCCGACATTTTGCTTTTAAGATAGATAGAAAATAGAAACTACCAAGACCTAAGGGACAGTGCCTGATTAGCAAACGCTTTAATGGTGTTTTTAATTTTCTTTAATTTTCCTTTGGAAATAAATAGTACTACTTAACAAACATAAATAGGTAGTTGAACCAGTGATTGACAGTTGAGATGCTTGTCTCTTTTTTCTTCTTCCATGAAAGGCCAGACTAACGAGGGGGCAGAGAGGCAAAACGCCTTTCAGGTTTCAACTAAAATATATTAAAAAAGCAGAGAAGGTAGACAGGAAAGGACAGGAAGGTGGTTAAGGCCTTAAATACAGCGTGGAGACAATCTAAAAAGAAAAGAAAATCCCAGCACACATTCCGAGTCTTTCCTTGGGACGGCAGAAAATCTACCTCTCTATTCCTTACCACCACCCAACCTTTTTTTTTTTTTTTTTTTTTTTTTTGATGTTTAAGTCGGGTGCCTCCATCCTCGCTCTCATTAATTACATCCTTTAATTGCTCTACGCTTTACTGATTTTATCGTCTACCAACCTCATAATATATTGCTTTCTCCCCTCTCTCACTCTCTGTTATCCTCAATCTCTTTTTAAGTCATTCGAATGGCATGCACCAACGCCATCCCTCAAAACTTCAAGGAGAAAAATAATAGCAAGAGCAAGGGATCCGTGCGTAACGGCGTCCATAAGTTCAGCCAATGAAATGACGATGTGGGACAAATTTTTTGCCTTCTGGTTTCTTGTACATTCATATAGAATCATTTTCTAATGAAGAGGGTATTTTAGAAAATACCATAATTTAGGAGAGGATTTGTGAATCCACCTGGGAACGGATAAATTCCATATGAGTATACATGGGTAACATGGTCTAGGGAGGAACACAATGTATACAATCTTACCATTGCAACACGAAGAGATTGTTTATATGTATCAAACTCATGATCACCAAGTTACAATATGACAACATTACCGTGACACCAAGGCTCGCCCTCTTTTTTCTCAAAGTGTAACACATTCATATACATATGCAGATATCCATACATATATGTCAAGAGGAGAAATGCGTGAAAAGGTGTTGGAAACACTAATCCAAACCACATACGAGAAAAGAGTAAAAGAGACACTTCCACTCTATGTATCTTTGGGGGATTGTAGGTATTTTAATTGATTTTAAAATTAGATATTTGAAATATTATTGAACTGATTTTGTGTGTGTGTGTGTGTGTGTGTGTGTTAGAGATTTGTCTTTCAATAATAGGTATTTAAATGATCAATAAGGGTTACTATATATTTTTGGTATATGTCTAAACGATCAATAAACATGTCTTATATATGGAAGTGACATAGTTTTTAGAGACTTATCTTTTGGAGATAAGTTTTGGAGGTATTTCTTCCTCTTCCTCTTCCTCTTTCTCTTCCTCTTCCTCTCGTATTTATAGAAGGGAGGTGCAATCCATTTATTGAACAATGTGAACAAGTTTTTTCAATCGCACACTTGGGTGGTTTTTCTATATTTATTGGATTTGAGTTTTCAATTTAGCACACCCAGTGGTGTTTTGATGGGTTAGTCACCGAGTCAGTGGTGTTCTGACGGGTCAGTCACCGAGTGCAACGTAGACTAGCGGGCCTAAGGGATTCGTTTAAATCGGGAGATTAATTCATACCATGCACCTTGGCTATACCAATAGAGGAAAACTAAGATCTTAAGAAAAATGACCGGTGACGCAACTCAACTAGACTCACCGATTCCTTAAGTTTCTTACCCATTATTGTAGGTTCTTGGCCTGTTGATGGTGCAAGAGTCGGTAACATTGATCATGGTTTGTCATTGTATGGATGGATACGTTCTCTATTTTCTATTTATCCATAAAAAAAAAAGTTTATTTAATTTGTTAATTAATTTTATAATTTGGATAATATTTCTAGCGGAGGAGGGTGTACGTACAATAACAATAGTAAAAATATTTAAAAAAAAAAGAAAGTCCAAAAGACATTGATAATTAGTAGTTACCATGCACAAAATACAGTAATAATAAAGTGAGGGGAGGAGGTGGGGGGTTATCAGTTTCCACCAACTAAAGCACCCAAACCTTCAAAATATAATCATCAGGATTGAGGACACATAATGTTCCCTAATTCTGCAATTGATTATGCCTTACGTGGTAACCATATATAATTCCCTTGTTGTTTATATTATTTTTGGTTGTTGAGGGGAGGAATAGGAGGAGGGAGGAGACAAGATGGAGATGCATGGAGCGGTGGGGCCTTGCAAAATTGCGATATATACTTAGAAAAGTCTACACTACTTAAGGCGCGCGGTTTGGAATGGATGACGGTTGTGCGTGGGATGCTGTTTTCATTTTTTCTAATCTTTCTCTATTCTCAATTCTCAATTATGAATTCTGAATTCTGAATTCTCCCCCTTTTATTTATGGGTTTTTCTCCTTAAAACCGCACCGCACAGGTGTCAAAGAACATTGACACCATGCATCGCAGCCATTAGATCATCCGCACAAATTCCATCATTTCATTTATAAACTTGTTATTTTATTGTTTATTTTTACCAAAGTTTCCATAATATATATATATATATATATATATACCTTTTTACTTTTTATTTCTGAATTGTAAATCCCCGCCTCCCTTTTAGAATCGATATCAACTTGTGTCAGGGAGACCAACCCTTTATTTATAAAGAATCTATAAACTAATCCAAAACACGGAAACACCTTGCAAAAGAGAAGACATGATAGCGACTCTAGCAGACGTGCAATCAACTCAATCCCTCCCCCGGACACAACCCCACGAACAAATCCTACCTTTCTTCCTACCTCTTTTACTTTTCATTCCCCTCTCTCTAGTCTGCCGCTTCTTTTCTCTCTCTCTCCCTCTCTTTCTACTTTCACCCTCTAGTCTACGCACGTACCACATCTATATATGTTCACGACAGTCTTTATTATTATTATTTTTTTAATAAATACCGGATCCTAAAAAATTCTCTCAGGGAAAGGAGATTGAGCCGCCTTATGTTCCCACAGTCTCAACTAAAAATCCAGATCGACTAGTCATCCAACCAAAATGCGCGCTATGCTATCCCTCTTCTCCCCCTTCATTTCCATTGATATCGATCCAATTTTGGCATTTTGAATTTCCAAAAAAAAGGCTAGCTAGCTAGTTTCAATTTCAAACTGCTTTTCAAAAAAATTGATAATATTACAATCCTGTCCCATGCACGGACCACTTGGATAATATTGCATGTTCGCCACATCTTAGTGTTTCTCACAAATCAGCTGTTTACGTGTTTCGAAAGAAAAATCAAATAAATGAAGAGGGGATGAATTTGGATTGTAAGTTGCAACACAGCAGGCAGCAGCAGACAGGCAAAGAGGAAAAATAAACGGGCCGGGAAGATGACAGTAAAAAAATTGTTGCTTCCCTTGCGTATCTTCCCTTGGTCCAATGACTTTTGGTGCAATGCTTGATGCACTTTGTGTACAAATGCAGCATCATCTCTCACGAGTCATGACCATCACTTTCTATATACGGATGTGGGATCCATGAGACATAGCTAGACTGTGATGGGTCATGGGTTAGGGTGTTAATTAATATGGTATAAGAAAAATAAAAGTTTATCATTATTTTATCGAATAAGAATACGGTATTAAAATTTTAACCAGTATTGTACATGGTACAATTAATTTCAATATGCTTTTTAGACAACATAGTGTATGGTTTTTTTACGGTGTGCAAATGATTCTAGATTCGATACAAGCTTTAGTTTCTAATTTCGCACACAATATGATTCTAAAATTTCAGTTACCACCCAAAAATAGTTTAGAAACATCACCTACCACCCACAACTTTCAAAAAAACATAAACTACCACCCAAACATTTACCACTGTTAACCAAGTAGATCCACTCCGTTAAATGAATCCCGTTAGTTGCTGAAGTCATCTAAAATCGATTTTAAAATTGGACAATAATACCCTTAAAGAAATGTTGAAAAACGATTTTACCCTACTTCACTTAAGGAGGGTAAAACCCCAAATCTCTAAATCCCGTTTCTTCTTCTTCTCCAGATATACCTCGTCTTCCTTCTGAGTACAAACCCTCTTCTACTCAAAGAGGAAAAAAAAAAAAACTAACCAAAGCGCTAAGATTTCCTTTCCAATTCAATACTTCACGAACTCCACGCTATAGCTCCAGTGTTTTTTTTTTTTTTTTGGTAAAAATATCTCCAGTGATTGGATCGTTTCTAATGTAAACACCATTAAAAATATCTCCAGCTGATTCTATTTCAGTTTTGCCCTATTTTATTTGGATAATTCATTTCCATGGATGATGATGATTCATGCGCTCATGTCGGCTTTTTCCTGCGTCTATTCATCTGCTATTAAAGGATGAAGACAACCATTCTTTTCTTTGTATTAAGCATTTCTCTTTTAGAAATTAGAGAAAATAGAGACTTTGTTTGCAATTTGCAGAACCCTCTGATATATCAAGGATAAGAGAAAGGGCAACAACACATACTCATCAGACATTTCACTGAATCTCAACTGAGTAGTATAGCAAATCAAGGGTTTCTCCGTAGTTTTTTTCCATAACCAAACCCTAAAATCATGGTTTCTTTGGTTTCTCGTACGGGTAAACATTAACAACACGACAGGGATGGCCGTCGGCTTCTTGTTCAGAACGATTGTCTCTTTCCCTTTCTGGGTTCTTAATTTCTTGATTGCATTTGAAAGCAAATCTCCATGGAATTATTGAAAGGGGAGAAATTTCGAAATGGGTCTGCCTCAATTTAGCCGAATGCATTCGCCCTTTCCAGATTTTCTCCTTTAAACCTCTCGTAGTTTCAAACTCTGGAATCTAATTTTGGTAGGTATTTTCAATTTCTGCTAATGCATACCTTAGAGATACAAAAATGGGGAGCATCCTTCATGTGAGAACTTTAATACCATCGATGATGAAGACAAATTGGAGATCCTTGTAATCACTTCACAAAAGGGTCACGACATGTTGTTCCCTAAGGTACCAAGTTCCTCCAAATTTATAACAAAAATCAGAGCTTAAACTGAATTTTTGTGATGTGTGGCTTTGATTTAATTATGGTACAATGGATTTGAGTTCAATTACGAGAGGAGTATCCAAGAAATTTCGGGTGTCAACCCTATAAAAGAGCCTCCTCCAAGACTAGTTTGGTAACATGGAGGCTTCGAGAAACTAATCAGCCGTGAAATCCATGAAAGCTTCAACAAGGAGAGCACCTTATCCATTACAATCAACCTCAAGTTTCCCTTCATCTTATACACTCGTCTTCAACCTTCCTGCTAGTTGGTAATAATCAACAAGAACCCTTGACAGTGAAGATTTCAAGCTCTCAACACTTAATCTCATAAACTCCTCAGAAACTTCTGATCATCAAGGTTGGAGAGATAAAGAGGGGAGAACGATGAAGGAGAAAAAAGAGGGGAGAACGAAAATGTGAAGAGTTATATTAATCATTTTATTAATTTTTAAAAAATTTAAATTAAAAACAAAAAAGGGTAAAAATGTCTAACAGTGATTTCAGTCTCCTCCGTCAGTTACTTGAGTGTACCATACCAAATAAAAATACAATTACAAAACTTCAATCATTATCGTCCGAAATAAAAAATGTTACACCTATATTAATATAAACAATATGATACCAGTTTCGATATACAGTTTGGGAACGGTTACCACGTGGGGTGGGGTGGGGTGAAGTGAGGGTCCCACTGGTGTGGTACTAAGAGGTGGGGAAAGGGCCTCTCGTATAGTACGAGGAGCCCCATTCAGTATTGATTCCCAATTAATTTCTTAAGCCATATATGGATGGACCACCTTCCCACCTTGCCCACACCTAGCACATTGCAGTACCGCGGCTCCTATATATTTATTGTCCCTTACATGGGCCTTGTTTAATTTGGAAACCCAATAAAGTCGCTAATGCAACACCAAAGCAGCAAACACGTACACCCTTTCACTTTCTTCTCTCCCAATTAGCTTTGGATTCCATTCATGCATCTTCTTAATTTGTCCCTATTAACTCTAATTCTTTAGCTTTGGATCGACTCGATCGCTTCTTTTTTGGAGGGGATTTCGGTCAAACATTTGAATTTCCCGCGTAAGAAATGTCCCCCTGATGAGCACCTAGGGAGCAGCATGATCCCATTACCGGCCTTGCTTTATGCTAGCTAGCTAGGGAACTGTGGACTGTATCTGGACGACGGACCTATATCTCCTCCATGGAACAAATTAAATATTATTAATCTCATTATATATATATATGTAACTTGACAAATTAATGTTTCGCATCCCTCTTTAATCTTTAAAGCTTGCAATTGATTGGATATTTGATTGACGCTGGTCTTTAACAAGCTGTCTACTTGTTGGGCCTAATGCTCTTCTTAGCTAGGGAATTTGGACATACAATGTCCTTAGATATGTGAGACGGAAGAAGAGAGACTCAGAGAGAAATCTGTCATACATGGAACCTATTAATAGAGAAACGACCTGCAAGTGTTGGGACCATTTTGATATTCTTCCCTCTATTTGTTCCCGCCTTTATTTGTGCATGCTCACTAGACCCACACCGTAAGTATCTCTCAATTACAAAATTATGTCTTTGTTTCTTCTTCTTCTTCATAGTCTCTGGCTCTACAGGGTGGCGCTGGCGGTAAGACGGGGGGGAGAGGGTTCTGGTATTCTTCTTTATTATTATGCAGAGACTACTGTTGGTAGATTTTTTTTTTTTTTTTTTTTTAATTAAAAGAGTGGAGGTTTGTTTCATACCTTCATCATCTAAGAGATGTCGCCGAAGTTTCTGCTGGAAAGAAAGGAATATGAAGAGAGGTGAAAGGCAGGTGAATGGTCTAAAGATAGAAATGGGTGTGCCAAGGGTAAATTTGCCTTTTTATGTTTTTTATTTAACATTATCAATATACAAGATGAGGCTATAATTTATTTAAAAAAAAAAACCAAAAAACAAAAATACCTACATGTATTTTCCCTGGATTATGGATTTATTATATTTACAACCCACGAGTTATTGACAATTATATATACCATCTCTAATTTCAAAAACTTGTAACAAGATTGCCCACTCTATTAACAAATTTTCATGAGATGATGATGTCAGTTCATACTAAAAATTTACAGACAAAACTCCCTTTAATGGAAGTTGAAATCTCATATTTACCCTTAACGAGACTTAATGTTTTTTCTCTATCCATTTCCCCCAAATTCTCCAAATTGAAAGTTACAATTCGTAAAAACCTTCAATTTTGTTTTGACGGAGGAGAGAGTTGCAGGTGTAGCAACATCTTCCAAACTGTTGATAGCTTGCTCCCTGCCAATGACCTGCTGTTTGAGTCGCACGTTCATTTTTCCAGCAGCGATGAGTTTCAGCTTATAGCGTTGGACGAGGACCGTACGGCTCTGCTTCTTTCCTATGCAATTCTTGTTTCTCAGCAATGTAATTTGTTGTTTACCTTTCATTCAAAGCCACATTTTGATGGTTTCATTCTTGCATAATCCTACGGTTAAGTAAAGTTCATCTTCCTCCCTCTGTATTATTGTTAAACCATGAAGAATTTACATAGTTAAAAGGGTCTTCAACCGAGTATTTTATAGTCCTCAAGCAATAAAAATCAGCAACGGTACCATAGGTTGACAAATACCCAACAAGAAACAAAAAGATACATGATGTAGAGCAACCAAATATATGTCATTCATGGTTAGTTGCACGAGTGATCTCTTCTTTTCCATGAAATGCAAATTAGACACTGAGAGTTAGCTTCACTTGAAATCAATTTCCTTCGCTCATCTAATCAATGAAGATATACAACTATACCCATAGAGGAAAAATAGCAAAATATGAAATTTAATAAATAATAAATAAAAAAAACTCAGCAATTTCACGCAACATTGATATGAGAAATACCACATCGCAAAACGCTAACCTAGGAATACACACAAATAACTACAAAATAATTTGAGATTCTACACTAAACAAAAGTGAAAAGGCCAAAAAAAAAAAAAAAGTAAAATTAAATGCATATCAAGATGAAAAGGGCAAAAGATGGCACGACAATTCTCTCATCATTCAAGAAAATGAATCTTAGAGGAGCTTTTCAAGCTGCTCTACATTCAATTGATCTCAAAGAGAGAAAAGTAAGATATGAAAATGAGGAAGTTTAACATTATCATAGATATTGAAAGACGAAATAAACCGATGAGAGAGAGAGAGAGAGAGAGAGAGAATATGGACAATAATCGTTGTTGAAAAAAACACAACTCTAGTTGAAACTCTCACAATATATATGATTTGAGAGAGAGAGAGAGAGAGAGATAAAGAGGGGGGACCAGTGGCGGTAGCCGCTGGGATTTCCACGGTTGACGGCAAATTTACCAGGAAGGTTGAGGAAGAAACCTAGGTTCTTTTTGTTCACCTCTGCATTTCCAACAGTTAAGATAGATATGATGTTGTTTTAAAAGACAATTTGGTTTTATTTGAGATTTTGAATTAAAGATTCCCATGTTGCTTATTTGAGCTTTTGACAAAATTACATAGTTCGATTTTTTTTGTCATAGGATATATTGGAGAACAAATTTGTAGAGGCTTTGATTCATTGTAGGGTGAAATAAGGATTTGGGAGTGAAAATGATATAGATTTTTAATTTTAATTGAAAGTTAAAATTGTCATTTTCAGTTTTCTCAACCTAAAATTATAAGGGTAAAATTGTCTTTTAATTTATTGAGTTTCCATGGTCAATTAAATGAAAACAGATATACCCAGGGGTAGTACGTATAATTTTCCCTTGAAAAAAATGTGAAGTACCTGATCATTGATATTGATTGGTGGTGGTTATAATAGTAATTTACCCTTAAATTTACGAAGACGCACTTATTTTTTTTCATTTTCCCCGCCCATGCTTTCGCTCTTTCAGCAACTGTTGAAGGCTTAAAGGCTCCACCAAGCGCCCAAAACGTTTAGGCCTCTCTCCTAAGGTATCCCTCGTTTTCCTCAAATGTGAAATTCTTCTTTAACTTCTGTGGAAGACGTATCAATTTTAAGGTTTTCCAGAAGTCCTTATCCATACTATACGTCTGTAGCTGCAGAATAGCTCTGTCAATCAGCCGCGAAGTTCAGGATCGGGAAAATTTTCTTCAATCACTACTCTTTCCTTCGAAACTGGTACATATGTTTTCTCTTCTGAGTGTTGCTTGATTTGGAGTCATTTTTGTTTAGTTCTGCTACCTCGATCTATCCTCAACGTTTTCCTTCTTAAATCATCTTTCAAAGTTGGAGCTGAGTAGCTCAACTGCCGGTGGGACAGCTCCCATTTGAGCAGTGGTGTCCGGTGAAGAACCGATTCTATCTGGTTTCTACATGATGATTGTTGTTTATTTCATAGACATTTTGGCGTGCTTCCTATCGTAGGTGACTATCCTAAAGAAATGTTAGAATTTTAGAGGCGCCGGATGATTAGCTTGGTTCTGTATGATCCGTGCCTTTAAAATGGATTGGAAAACAAAGTTGTAGGATGTTGTGGAAATTGTGCATGAGATCGCCAAGTATTTGATGGTTGCAAGCTGTTTATTATGTTTACAGGCATCTAATATCTTGGTCTGCTGGAACATTTTGCTTGCTTCTGATAATTCGACTTATTGTCGATACTTTGAGATCCTTATTTTGTTTTCCAGGTTCCAGATGCTTCTGGCACTCATTCCATTGAATTAACTGGAGCAAATATGGAGCTGGAGAGAGTCAAATTTTCAAGATGTAAGCTGTGACTATCACAATCTGTAAGACATAATTCTAGATAGGAAGAGATTGGGCCCAGTGGTGTGGTACCAACAAAAAGGAAAAAAAAGAAAAAAGAAAAAAAAAAAGAAAAAAAGAAAAAGAAAAAGGGATCTCCTCTTATTCGTATAGAATGCAGTCTACGACTTCGAGGTCTTGAGAAATTATGGCATGATATCTGAGGAAAGTGAGCCCCAAAGTAATTGACCAAGACGATTAGCATATGTTTCTCAACAAAAGCGTAGAAGTGTTGTTCTCATGAAATGTCCAGAAGGCTGGAAAGTTGGGAACATCAACATACCTCTGTAGATGCATGATACAGTGAATGCGCTTTCCCCTCTCACCTTAAGTATACTTCCTGTCTTTGTTTTATCCTTTTGGGAATGAGCCCCACCTTTTCACTAACTGTGTGCAAGCTTTTTTTTCATCTAGCATGTTTTGATAAACCTAGATAATTGAATCGCTGCAATGATATATTCTAGGATCGAAGAAACACCTGTTGGGGCATGGGCAGCCATAATCATCCTTGTAGCCAGTCCAGAAAGATGTCCATTGGAGTTATGGTAGATCAAACTGTGAAACTGAGATCTGGAAACGGAGAGGAGAAAGAATCTGCACAGTCGAATACAGAAAAAGTAATTTCAAACAGGGAAAAACAGGCAGAATACAAAAATAAGTCAGGAATGGTGGCTGCTGCGGAACTCAAACAAGCAGAATATCCTCGGCAGGAGGTTTCCCCATGGATTTCTACCAGATCCTTGCATCAAGAAACACGAACTGCTAAGCCAGTTAACTTTTCTGCTAAACAAACTTCAGCTTTACGGTGTGCCAATGGTACACAGAAAAATTTCGGTGGAGCTGATGGAAAACAAATGAAAGTTCATTTTTATGCAAACCAGACTTCAATTTCACATTCATTCACTGAAATGGAGAAGAAATTAGACAGTGTAACCTATAAGAGGGCAATGGGAAAGGAGGGAACCACAGAAAGGGTGGAAGAATCTGCATGTGCAGCTACAATGGAAGTCTGTATGCCAGATGAAGGAACAGTGAAAGGTGAAACAGATAAAACAGCAAAGAGAAGCAATGAAAATCTAAGAATGAAGCTTTGGGAGATATTAGGGACTGCTCCTTCACCAAATGAACGGAATGCAGATACTCCTGCTCGGACTCCTGAGGTGGGCGTGGAGAATTTAAAGCCTGTTAGACATTTGAACCAGAAGGACAAAGATGTTGTCAAGCCAGAACACAACTCAGATAGAAGGCATATGTTGAGGTCCAACACTTTGCCCATTGAGCAGATTCAAGTGTCTCAGTCCCAGACTCTTGAAATGGGTGGAATGAAGTTAGTTGGACCTTTGGACCAAAAGGGTAACAAAGCTGTGAAGCCTAGACAGCTGTCAGATACAATAGAAACTGATACTCAAAGCCCCCATCAAACTGATATGAGACCAGTTACTCGTTCTTCAACTCGAAAAAAATCTCTTCCTGTGGTGCAATTGACATTGCAGCACAAGGCTAACAGTGGAAGACATGAGCCAACTCTCTTGAGCTATAGGAGTAAATATCAAAAGAGCATTTTTTCTTTTGATGATGCAGAAGGATGGTCTACAAGGTTATGCGGGACTGTGGATGGCAGTTCCTCTATGCTCAGGAGGAAGAAGAATGAGATTAAGGGTAGTACAATTGCTCCACAGATGATTTACCTCCCCAAAAAGTATGGTAGAATTGAAGGTACTTATGTTCCCTCCCTACGGGCTGACGGTATGAATCTGCGAGCTGCTGACATGAGAAAAACACCACCTCCAGCTGCGAAAGACATGAATCTGCCAGCCAGTGATGGGAGAACACCACCTAGGTCAGAGTGGATGGTGTCAAATGGTAAGATCGAAGGTTCTGGGGATCACCGCTCTAAGTTTGGCATTGATACTCTGCGATGCACTGACAGGAGAAAAACACAACCTCCAGTGAAGAGGACGGCATTTCATAGTAATAGAAGGGATGCTTCTCATAATCGTCTTGAGGATAAATCAGAGTGTCTGAAAAGCACTGATAAGACAACGGCAGAAAAGATGATGCCATGTACCGATGGCATGGAAAGTTCTCATGTTTCCCCTCAGAATAATAGGGACTACCTTCAACCAAAGAGTGGAGAACTAGATGATCATCTCCATTTTTCCCCTACAAGGAAGAAAAATCAAGAAGAAAAAATTAACAGTTCCCCATCATCAAAGCATGCACAGCATCAAGAAAGTCTAAGAAGCCCATCATCAAAGAATGATCCAGAATATGGTTTTCACACTTCGATGTTTGGAATAAAACATCCGTTTAATAAATGTCGTCCTAGTTCACCATCACCAGCAAGGGAACCAATGAATCAAGATGTCTGCCTTCCTGCAGCAGCTGAGAGAAGAATTATGGTAGAAGGTTTTTGTAGCCTGAGTGCTTTGTGGGCCTCAAAACGAGGTTCTTTTGCATTGCATAAGCAATCACATTCCTCTGTATCCATAATTTCTTTGTAGGCTAGATTATTAATAGCTTATGTATATTTGTCTTTCTATGCTTTGTTTCTTTCCTTATTAATCTTTCAGCATGATCCCAGAGAGCTTAAAAGGTCACCTGTCAGGGAACCTTTTCCTGCCATGCGAGAAAATGGTGCTGAATGTCAGCTTTCTCAATCATCATCTGAAGAACGGGATGCTGCAAGCTTGGAAGAAGATTTGCCCATCAGTAAAGGTTAGAATCCATCAATGTGCAGACATCTATGCAAATACAGCTTTGATATCTGCATAATGGAACTCCATAAAAAGAAGCAAGATACTATAAAATAAGTTGCCTTAGAGAACATTAGGATTAATTAAAGGCTTCCCCGCCTGCCCCCACACCCTTTATTTGTTACCAATATTAAAAGCACATCCAATGGTTATTTCTATATTTTATGTCCTTATTTGTCATCACCTGTTAATCACATATTCCGTCCGAAATTGTTACAGTTAGATAGAAATATAGAAGCTTCTTTTGGAAATTGAGCATCAAATTTCTCAGGTCTCACTTTGTATTGTTTCATCTAACCCAAGAAAGACCCTGTTTTGTGGCCTATATTTCGGTAGTGTCAAAAAAAAGAGAGGAAATACCCTTCTTGTAAATTGCAAGGCTCTTGTTCTTGATAAATATCATTGTGAAAATCATTGGATCAACTGTGTTTGTTTTGGTGAATCCTATCTGAGCTTGACCGACAAAGCTCATCACTAGCTTTGGCCAGGCTCCTTGGTTAAATTGGGGCTTCGTACTGGTTATGTGGCCCAAGCCAAGATCCATGCGATTGAAATCCTCTTAAGGTCTCTTGATGTTGCACTTCTTTGGAGATTCATTCTGAGCACCTCATTCATCTCTGGCACTAAAATTGGATGTTTGAAACTTTACTACTTCTCTTTAATATTACCACTGCCACTTTGGCTGGATTTGGTTCAATCTTATATGATTTTTTAAGTTTCCTGGAGGAGAGATGTTACTAAAATCATGGCAGAACCTTTTTTTTGGGGTACTCAATCATGGCAGAACTTGAAAAGACTAGAATGGGTTGAGTGAATTTGGATGAATTTGGGCAAGTATTATATTAGGATGAAACAAACTTGATTACATTATGTGGACGTGGATTGTTTTTGGGATTGGTTGTTGTACTCTGTTCATCCATAATAACACAGAATTAGAGACTGGAAAACCTTTCTCTTATAACACACACACACACACACACACACACACACACACACACACACACACACATGCGCGCGTGCACATACGTACATGTGTGTGAAAAGCATGTTACTAACAATCATAGGATCTGCCTGTTTGCATGTATTACACAGAAAATTCAGTAAGTGTCTGAGAAACCTACATGCTTTCTGATGAAGCAATGTTCTACCAGCTTTTAGTTCAGTGTTGTGCAGTTTGTTTTTGGTGCTGCCTCCAGGCTAGGCCTTTTAGCCTAAAATCATGCTGGTCCGATGATCTTCACCATCCTGATGTTCCTTGATATGGCAGTCCGAGATTTTAATTTTACTTGTAAGACTAATATTGTCTGATCAGTGAATCATGGAGGGGAAAAAAATAAATAGTAGTAATAATTAATTAATTAATTAATTCACAGCTACAACAATAATAACACTGCCCAAAGAAAATTAACCTAGTTGATGCATTTTTAAGCAGGAAGACTGCTAACTGAATTGATATAATTAATTAGAGGCTACATTTTTTGGTTGTATATGCTAGCACCATCTTAAGTTTCTTCCAAGAGGGAAGAAAAAGAGGGAAAAAGGAAATACCAAATGATTGTATTGCGTGCTTCTATTGGTCATATGCAGGTTGCGGGCCAACATATAAATTGTCTCCCGGAACAGGTTGGCCTGAAAAACCACCAGCCATGCATCGTCCAAATAAGAGACTCCGTGACCAGGAAGGAGTTAAAATTTGTGAAATTAGCCCCACCTCAACACCCCTGAAAGGTACACGTTTTCTAATGTATTAATATCTTTCCCTCTCCCTCACTGCCCCACATCGGTTCCAGCTGTACTCTTTTTTCCTCATTATCAAATCTCTTCTCTGCCTCTGCATAAACTTCACAGGGACTGAAGAGAATAATAGGGTCCAGGGACCTTCTGATCAAAACTATGAAGATGGCTTGGAGAGGTTTTTCCTACTCTGTGCTAAATAAACAACTTTATCATTCAGATAAATCATCCCTACATGAGATTCAGAAATTTTTATCCCTTAGCATGCTGTTTGGTTTTGATTTTCAGTTATTTCCCCTCTTACAATCTATCAGGACGGTTGCACTTTTTGCTCTGTCTTTAGAGAGACTGAAATCCAAAGTGAAGTCGCAGACAAGCAAGAAATGTTCTCAGATCCTGGCATCTGTCGGAGAGGGGATACAGTTGCAGCTACAGAGCGTTGAGTCTCAGATTCTGGCAGATGTGTATGTGACCGAAGCTCAATGTTTTCTATCAATTCAAGAAATGAATTGTTAGGGATGCTCTTTAATTCCTTTTTCTTTACTGTATTTGTTCCAGAGGGAAGTTCACAAGCCTTGGTAAGTCTAAGAGGAAACGCTTGGAAACGAGATTCCAAGGTATTCAACCTCTCCTAGGGCTTTTTAAATATTCATACTAAATTTAGCACCTTCGATTGACCAAAATATATGATGTCTCCATTGTCCCAACTTACTTCAATTACTGGGCAGCGGGTGTAGAAATAGTAGATAGGGTGAAAAAGAGGAGTTCTGGAATCCATATAATTCTGATGCTTTATTGAATTTTGCTTCAGAGCAACAAGAAAGGCTGAAGGTTATACAGGACAAGTTCAAGGAAGAGGTTAACCAGCACCTCCAGGACAGCATGAGCACACTTGAAGAGCTGGAAGTCTACAAAGGAGACTTAAAAGGAGCTGCAGAGAAGCAAAGTATGATTATTTACCTTAATCTCGAGTTAAAACTGTGGTGACAGTGTTTATTCTTGCTCTCTATAAAATTAATTGAAAAATGAAGAATAAAAGTCCTACGTTTCAATCAATTTCAAGCAGTCCAAATTCCAAGGGGTTACCACCGGCTCTTTCAAATTTTACTTTTGGCGGGGAAGGGGTGGGAGGGCAAATTTTTTTTTTTTTGGTAAAATGATTTTTACATCATTAGCTGTTTTCGGGATGTCAAACATCCTAAGTGGGATCCACAAATCAGACCTGGATTCAATGAGGCGTGGCTTGAGCAGGACTGACGGTGAAAGGGTAGATTGCCATTCAAATTTTCTACTGACATTTTGGCGACGTCATCAGCATGCATATTATAATATTTTTTTTAGGGTAGGTAGAGTTTTGCTGCAATATATGCTTAGCAATTTGTGGTTACCGCTGTTCATTGAAATGCGACAGCATAGTCACTTGTGAAAATAGTATATATTTCATGGAATATCCATAAATCTGTATGTTTAAAGACAATTATGCACATGATGTTGGATTTGGAAAAGGCATAAAAAAAAAAAGAAGCATGTTTTTTTTTTGGTTGAGTATAAGAAGCATGTGTTGTTAAAAAGAAAAAGCATGTAGCAGGAAGGTATTGGTGAAGCAGAGCAGGCGAAGAGGGGGTTCTTTTCTGCAAATAGTTCATCTTCATATATTTGTATCTTTTATGGGATTTCATTATCTCGTGGGTTTTACATTAAATCAATAGCAATAGAATCCTATGGAAAATAAATGTGTAAATGTACATGCAGATGATTCAAATTCTGTTTTTTTCAATTTTCAATAAGTGGTTCAAATCGTTGGAGAAGATATAAACTCTCACCTGAAATGGGTCAGAATTTGATCAAAACCATGACTTTTTAACACGTGCATAATTGCTGCACCGTTGCATACGATTTTTGTAGCCATGCATGCACCCAGAGCCCCTCTACTCTGTAGCCTCGGATCATCTGTCGCTTAAAGTATTAGTCAAACAAAATAGAGGTATGGGTGGAGCCTGGAGGAGTTGCTAGACTCTGCATTATTCAATGATCAACCTGAATTGCCCCTTAAAAATTTGGGTTTTTTCTTTTATGAGTGACGTTTTATTGGGATATTTCCGTACTTGAACAAAGCGGCAGAACCTATGATATATGTGTGCTGATCATTGCACCCATCTTTGACCTCAACAGTTTTTTGTCCATTCTCTTTTTTTTTTTTTTTAAACATCTGAACTACTTTATTGATTCAGAAGCATCACATCAAAAGCTTCTCCTGCAAGTGGAAGAAGCAATAGAGTCCCAGCTTGGTGACGCTGAGAGGAGAATCACTACCATTCACAAGGTAAGCAAATGCTTATTTTTAATTGATAATTCAGTAAGGGAGGGTGTTAGCAAGCAGGGGAGTCTATGTTCCCTCACATACTTTTTATTTTTTGTCATTAATAACAAAATATAAGAAAACTTATGACATCTTGCTGGAAGGCTCAGAAAAACCGCTTACTTTTGTGGCATTGCTAGTGTTGATTTTCTCTAGGATGATACGGTAACGTATTCAAATCCTCTCCTGTGGTTTTGCCATCTGCCAAGGGTCGGATTTCAGTCGGCCGATCCCCCAATGTATTGGCAGGTGACCAGACTGAACCCAACTCCCTTGGATCGACGACAGGAACCTCCTACCGCAGGAGACGATTTCGATCCAGGTGTAACTGCTAGCTATGCTGTCAGCTGTTATTAAACATTATACAGGTACACCGTACACCGAACACGGTACACAGTTATAACTACCTCATGAAAATATTAAATTAACTAAAGGATAGCAAGTCATCTCCATTTCCTTACTGGATCATCAATAATCGACACTTGTCCTTTTTGAGCCGTTCACCATATCTTATTATACATCTAGAATATATCTAGAATATCGCAAGAACATTTTCATTGTTTGTTGTGATCATATGGACGTTGAAGTCTGATCAGTAGAACTCCCCGCCCAAGTGAAGTGATTGTGGCGTGTTTTTGTTGTGATTTTGTCTTTGTATATCATCGTCTACTATGATTACTGGATCCGCATCTTCTTCTCTCAGAATCATTGGGAGGACAGTGGCAATCCAGTCCAGATGGTCTGGTTCTCGGTAAATCTGAGACTTACGTTCGAATTGACATTCAGCTCACAAGCCAATCCGACAAGAGGTATCAGTTCTGGGTCTCTGATTCATTCGAGAATCACATGTCGGCCATCGTGACTGGATTACCGAGTCTTCCCAGAACCATTGGGAGGAGACGATGTAAATCCATGTACTCTTGATTAGATAATGAAGAAGAAAGTTGACTTTTCTTCTGATGCCCTGTTGAAGATTATGCAAGCGACGTTGTTTTCATTCCCTGCAGGTGGCGAGGGATAAGATGCTCCAACTTAAGCATGTAATTAATGAGAGTTCGAGAGAAGGTGCTTTCCATTGATGGCGAGTTTCAGTTGAAGATCGAGAACAGGTTCATTTCTTTGGGTAGGAAAAAGGGCATAAAAGGTTTGTATTACAAATTTTAGGAAACTTGTGTCTAACATGGGGGGTAGGACTTTTGCATTAAGTACTTTCATTTTGCCGGAGCTTCTTTCAGTTACGGTCATTCCACATAGTTTAACATGTTAGGTTTTGCTGATTTTTGGGTGTCTTCCGTTTGATTACACCGTCGATATGGAGAAGACGAGTCAGAACTCCCCTCCCCCCACTCTTCATTTTGAGTCTGGCTTCTCTTCCTACATGGTATTCTCCCTGTTGGAGTGTGGGATCCACTAAACATGGACAGTGATTAAATGATCTGTATGCACCGCAGGAGGATTGTATGTGGTTCGGACTGGGATAGGTGGGTCTTATGGGTTCTGAAAGGATCGTCTTATGGGTTCTGGAAGGATCTTGCGAGTTAATTACAGCTGTCTGCCCTCTACAGTGCGCCAGAGCTCTGGCTCCAGAATTGTTCATCAATCAACTTTATGAGTGTCTCATTGGGGAATTTTAGTTTTTGGGAATTTTTCATCAATGACTACCCTACCATTCCATTCTATAGTAATCCGGGACTTCAGAAATGGGTTTTGGGTCACACTGTGATAGACTCAAGAAGATGATTGGTTACTTGGTCACTTCGAGGGTAACGGCTCCAGTAAAAGGAGAAAATTAATATCCATTTCATTTCTTTAATCACTGTATGTATAACAACGATTAATCAGACCATAACAATTTTTCTACTTTTTCTCACAAACTCTGTACGATCCTAACAATATATCCTTAGCTACGTATTTATCCTACGTGTAAACAACCTGAAGAGTCCACCTCAACATCACCACGCAGCAAGTGCATGCAACACTATTGCACCACGTGGGCACCTCATGCAACAACCATCCAACAGCATGAAGCCTCATCTGGATGCCACATAGGACTCCTACTTCTATTAGAAGAGCTCCCACCTGACTCTTCTCAAGGACGTCTCATCATGTAACAATTCTGGTCAAGTTCTATCTTATAACTTAGGAAGAATAGTTGTAACAACATTGAGTTAAATTTTATAAATATACAAATCCCAATCGATATTGATTAAGAGGGAATACTTTTAGAATATTATTTCAGTTTTTTCATGGTATCAGTCGCCAATTGACTCATGTCTTCTCTTCCAAACAATGTCTTCCACTGTGTCCTTTGCGTCAAATGCTTCTTCCTCTATCTCCTCGGTTCAACTCTCATCTTCCAACATCGTCTCCCTCTTGCTTGTAAAGCTCAATGGCACGAACTACTTGCTTTGGAAGTCCCAATTTGTCCCTTTATTACTTGTTCATGACCTCTCACGATATGTGGACGGTACTGTTGATCCTCCCTCCCAAACTTTACCTTCTTCTGTAGGCTCGGGTGCTCTCACCCCAAATCCAAAATACCTTCTCTGGAGAAAACATGACCAAATTCTTTTGAGTTGGATCATATCTTCTCTCACTGAAGGTGCCCTTGCACATATTGTTGGTCTCATATCTTCACGTTCTGCCTGGAATGCCTTAGCCAAAGTTTATGCTTCATCTTCCCAGGCCCGTGTGATGCAGTTAAAGTACCAACTATATCAACTGAAGAAAGGCTCTCTGACCATGACCGACTATCTGCAACGCATCAAGTCAATCGTTGCTCATCTTGCAGCTGCTGCAAATCTAGTCTCCAACTCGGATGTCATACTCAGTATCCTACGTGGTCTACCTGCTGACTACGATTCTTTCACCACCTCGGTCACGGCTCGTCTTGATCCCTTACCCCTTGACGACTTCGTCGGCCTTCTCCAGAGCCAAGAGATCATCAAAGAACAACGGTCCATTCCTCTAGACCTCCCTTCGGTTGTTGCCAATTATGTTGCTAAGGGTCATGGGACTGGTGGCAATGCTTCCCATCCACAACGTGGCCGTGGGACTGATAGAGGCCTAACAGGGGCCACCTCCACCCACATCATGGCCGTGGGACTGGATTCTCCTCCCACTCGCCCGCACCTCCTATTCCATGTCAAATCTGCAATCGTGGGAATCACTCTGCTGCCAATTGTTACAATCGCTACAACCCCAACTTTAACCCATCCTAGCGATCTCATGCTCCTGCAGCCCACAACTCTGAGGCCCTCCTTGCCACTCCACCTGCATCCTTTGATGCTGCATGGTACCCCGACTCTGGGGCGACTCATCATCTAACTGCAGACATGGGTAATCTTTCCTTCAATCAACCATACACTGGCGATGACCAGGTGCATGTTGGAAATGGAACAGGTTTGACTATATCTCATATTGGAATTTCTCATCTTCCTACAAATAGTCGCTCTCTTGGCCTACGTGATATTTTGCATGTCCCTGATATCAAAAAGAATTTATTATCTGTCAGTCGGTTCACCACTGACAATGATGTAATAGTTGAATTTCACCCTCACTGTTGTTATGTGAAGGATCGTCGAACGGGGATTATTCTACTTCGAGGCAGTCTTGATGCCGACCTGTATCGGCTACCTTTATCTCCACCTGTTCGTTCCTCCTAGAATAATTGGCCATCTGCACATGTTGCTACACGGGTTTCTCAGTCTATGTGGCACAACCGTCTAGGCCACCCCTCAATAAAGTGCTTGGAGTCACTTCTCCAATCTGCTTGTCTGCCATACAGTAACCCTCTCTCCAATGATGTTTGTGCTCCATGTCAGCTTGGAAAGGCTCACAGGTTGCCGTTTCTCACCAACTCGGCTACAGCATAGACCCCTTTTGATTTGATCCACTCCGACATATGGGCCCTTCACCAACACCATCCATTGATGGTTTTCGTTACTACATTTGCTTTGTCGATGATTGAAGTAGATTTTGTTGGTTTTATCCACTTGTAAACCGCTCAGCGGCATTGAGTACTTTTATTGCTTTTCATGCTTATGTTAAAAATAATTTTCACTGTAATATCAAAACCTTTCGGTTTGATGGAGCAAAAGAATATCAGGCATTTGATATTTTCTTCAAACAAGAGGGGATACAACATCAATATTCATGTCCCCATACGTCGGAATAGAATGGCAGAGCCGAGCACAAGCATCGGCATATTGTGGAAATGGGATTCTGTCTTTTGGCTCGGTCATTAATTCCCCTATCCTTTTGGTCAACAACATTTGCCACTGCGACATTTCTGATCAACAGACTCCCAACCAAGGTACTCCAAAACAGAAGTCCTTATGAGGTGCTCTTTCATCGGCATCCGGATTATACATCTCTCCGCACATACGGCTGTGCAACATAATCCCTTGCAACAAGCCACCTCCCCATGCTCCGGTTTGCATTAACAACATAATTCCCCATACCTCCCAAGCCCCACCGCCACTTGTCCCTCCTCCACCTTCATCCCCTACCACTATCCCAAATCAAGATTCTGTTGGTATCACCTCCCTCCTACCCGTAAACCCAACATCCTCTCCATGTGTCGATCCAACAATTCCCTTACCTATTCCATCAGTGCCTCTGTCCACTCACCCCATGGTCACGCGTTTATGCACGGGCCAGACCAAACCGACACACAAACTCAACCTCATGGCCTCTCGGTATCCTCTATCAATTGCCTTTCTTGCCACCCAACAGCTTGAGACTGAACCCACATGCTTTACCACTGCCAATAGAGACCCCAAATGGCGATCTGCTATGGGCGAAGAGCTTGCTGACTTACTCCGTAATGGGACATGGACATTGGTTCCCTCTGATCCCTCCTTCAACATTGTTGGGAATAAGTGGGTATTTCGCATCAAAAGGAACTCAGATGGCTTTGTTTCCCTTTACAAAGCCTGTCTCATGGCTAAGGGTTTTCACCAACGCGAAGGGCTTGACTATTTCAATACCTTCAGTCCAGTGGTTAAGCCTACTACAATCAGAATTGTTCTCGCCTTGGCTGTATCTAAAGGATGGTCCATTCATCAACTGGATGTCCAAAATGCGTTCCTTCACGGAACTCTTATGGAGGATGTGTATATGGTTCAGCCCCAGGGGTTTGTTGACCCTGATCGTCCTCACCATGTGTGTCGTCTTCGCAAGGCCCTTTATGGCCTTAAACAGGCCCCACGTGCTTGGTGTTAGCGCTTGGCTACATTCTTACTATCTCAAGGATTTAAATCCACCCTCTCTGACACAGCCTTATTTGTCAACACTGGACCCCTACTCTTTATGTATTGGTTTATGTTGACGACATTGTTGTCACTGGCACCAGCACTCAGCTCATCAATGATCTCATCACTGCCCTTGGGATGGAGTTCGCGATTAAGGACCTTGGGGCTCTCCACTATTTCCTCGGTGTTGAAGTCCACCGAGACGTCACTGGTCTTCATCTCTCCCAGACAAAGTACACTTTGAACCTTCTTCGTCGCACCAACATGGACTCAGCCAAGCCGATGCCAACAGATGCCAACCCCTAGCTCCATTGGCCATCTGACTCCCTGTGAATCCATGCCCTTCGATGATGTTACCACATATCGAAGCACCGTTGGAGCTCTTCAGTACTTAACACTGACGCGCCCTGACATTGCCTTTTCTATTAATAGGGTATGTCAGTATATGCACAAGCCTTCACTGGCCAACTGGGGGACTGTCAAACGCATTCTCCGATATCTTATGGACATTGTGGGCCTTGGTATACACCTCAAAGCCTCATCCCCTACTCTCCTACGGGGTTTTACAGATGCTGATTGGGCAGGCTGCTCTCACGATCGCCTCTCCACCAGTGCCTACTGTGTCTTCCTTGGCCACAATCTTATCTCTTGGAGCTCCAAAAAGCAGCCAACGGTTGCACGATCGTCCACAGAGGCTGAGTACAAAGGTCTCACCAATGCGGCTGCCGAAATGCTTTGGGTCCGCCAATTGCTACTTGATCTTGGCATCTCTATACCTCTACCAACTCTCTACTGTGACAACATTGGGGCAACCTATCTCGCGGCAAACCCAGTGTTCCATGCTCGCACAAAAACATAGAGATCGATTATCATTTTGTGCGAGAACAAGTGGCCTCTGGTGAATTGCAAATCAAATTTGTTCCTACTGCAGATCAAATTGCCGATGTCCTAATAAAGGCCCTTCCCGGACCAAGATTTCGATCCATGCGTGCCAAACTGACCGTGTGTCCATCACCACTTCACTTGAGGGGGAATGTAAACAACCTGTAGAGTCCACCTCAACACTACCACGCAGCAAGTGCATGCAGCACTGCTGCACCACGTGGGCACCTCATGCAACAACCATCCAACAGCATGAAGCCTCATCTGGAGGCCACATAAGACTCCTACTGTCTCTCATCATGTAACAATTCTGGTCAAGTTCTATCCTATAACTTAGGAAGAACAGTTGTAACAATATTGAGTTAAATCTTTATAAATATACAAACCCCAATCCATATTGATTACGGGAATACTTTCAGAATATTATTTCAGTTTTTTCACTACGCATGCATGATGGTTCTTATAGATTTACACGTAGTCATTCAATGCCTTTGGTTTTGCCCTCTTTCGTCCACCACATCGCAATGGTGTAATCATCTTATTGCGTCCTCCATTGGTATCTTCTGCTATCGTCTCAGTTGATGTGCGTGTCATCGTGCCAGGGATATGCATCGTATCACACTGTTTGTTGATACTTTACAAACCCTTGTAACCTGGTTTCGCTTATATGGATGAATAAAATGTAATCCCACTGCGGGTTTCACACAAAAGAAAACAATTAACAGAATGTCACGAGTCACGACGTGGTTCGTAGTTGCATCTCCATTTTGGGGTATTTTACAAACCTTTGTAACCCCATTTGTATTCCCAATGTCAATGAATAAAATATGGGAAGACACGTATTTCTGTCTCTGTTTCTCTCCTGAAATCTGAATTCTTTTCCTCCATTTCTCCTTCGAAGTGATCGGTTACTTACTGTATTTCTGTTTTTTCTGCTAGCAGATAAGATTCCAATATGCAAGACTCCTCCTACTTATAATCAGATAATCGCAACCAAAATTTCAGAAGTTAACAGCATCCAGTCATCCTTAGATACCTTCTAAGCAATCTCTTAATTGTACATATGAGAGTAAGAGAAACGACACATCTTGTGATAAGTACTTAAGGATGCCTTTTGGGTTTGAGTACTCAAGAGTCAGAGACGCAGGATGCTTCCTGACTAAAATAAGAGCTACAGCAGTTATACACTCCTGTAGGGGTTGTGGTTCATCTCAAGTTGAGCAGTCTCTCAAGTTGATAGATGTTTCCATTGAACTCCAATGGATGGATCAGGCTGTAGGGACAGCTCAAATTGAGACGAGCTCCTTACCTCCAGTAGCCAGTGTCGAGGGAAGATGAAATTTCATCAACATAAAAACGTGATGTAGATTGACATTGGGCCTATCTAGTTACCAGGATTTTTACTTTGTTTTTCTTTCTTGAACTGGGCTTATTCTTTTTATGGGCCTTTAACAGCATCTCTCTCTCTCTCTCTCTCTCTCTCTCTCTCTCTCTCTCTATATATATATATATATATATATATATATATATAGCAAGTTCTGCCATGAAGACGTTTAGAGTTTGAATTGTCTTGCACAACTTGTATGTAGACTTGAATATTGATTTATACTGTTTGTATACACAGGATGTTTACACGTATGTAGTTTGTTACATAGGATAAGGGGCATTGCCAAGTGGTTATCTAGATATCAGCTGTGCTCTGTTGAGGATAATTGTTGGATCGATTCTCCTGGGCTGAGCTGGATTTGGGACCGTTGTGAAGGTGCTCTATCAATGTGAACTTCATTACAACAGTCTCCATGAACAAGAGGATGAGGGCTAGCATACTGGTAAGGACCATGGCATGTAGTCACCACTTCTTAGGATTGATTCCTGCCTTCACCTTGGCGTGTGTGTGTGTGTGTGTGTGTATGTACAGTCTAGAGTCCAGTTGAGTTTACATGGCCGTGTTGAAGACACAGCAATCTAGCCACTAAAACCCCCTCCACGCCTAAATATATCAGTCAGGCTCAGACCAGCTGATTTAGGGAACAAACCATCCAAGCCCAAATGGTGGACCTTTTCAGCAATGGGAAATCAGGCCATGCTCATATCATATTGCATTACACATGTCAAAAATTATTACAATCTGCCACTAATAAGGCAATCTCTCCACCCTTGATAGTTCATCTCTCAAATTCTACCTAACTACAAAGCTACAGCTTAGTCTAATGTGACTTTGGTTAGTATATACTAAAACATCAATGACTGCATTCAAGAAAATCCCCTTTTTTATCCTTTGAGAAGCCCAATGAGACAGACTCCACTTCATTTGTGGTTGGTTTTTCTCTATAGAAATTCTAATAATTCATTCACCATAAACAATAGTAGATACAAAAACTTGAGAGAACCTGCAAAACATAACAACCCACAAAGATGCAACCGATGCAAACCTAGGAAACCCACTAACAACTGGAATATAAGTTGCATAATGATACAACAAAACACATAACCTAGCTACTTCAAGCACAGTTAATTTACGGATTGATTGGTGGATCTGGTTTCATAACAATGGGTGATATAGTCCCAGAAACACAGTCTGTATTGTGTCAAACACTGAATCTGAAACCAACAATAGACCATCAGCCTTTTACATACCAGTTTCAGTACTACAGCATAGCAGTAAAATCAAGCTAAGAAGAAGTTACCAAACTCACAAACCACACCATGAAGGGGAAAGCAGAACAAATGGCACATATGCTATTTTTCCTCTCTCTCTCTCTCTCTCTCATTACCAATTTTGTATCATATGTAACACCCATATAGAGCTTTCCTTCACAAAGATCCAACACAATGAGTATCGTCCAAACTTTTGGTTTATTCTGGAAGAGTCAATAGTCTTTGATCATTATATCAGGTAGATTTTGGCGCTGGGGATCTTTGTTGTTGCTCCATCAAGGATCACACATCCCAATTGATGTCCCTTACGTGAGGATGTGCAATAACCATGATAAATTCCCCAGGTAATAGAAAATATGAACATTTGAGCACAAAAAAGAAGCGTCTGTATTAAGAAAACCATGCCACAAATGAATTTACATGGTATATGAATAAAATTTAAATTACTAATCACCATAAACAGTACTAAAAAATACATCAATACATCTGTAGCAAAATATCTGATATACCACAAAGGCCATAAGTACTGACCGAAACAAAACACCAACAAACACAAGCAAAACTTGCAACTAGAATAAATAGGAGCAGAAAACCATCAAAATCCTCACAGACAGAAAGCTAGTTCATGGGCCCATACCTTCTATATACAGCCACTTGCGGCTTCTATCCCGCAGGCACCCCATGGAAAACACAGCAAACCTTACGTTTACAGCATCTATGACACACCATTAACCAGAAGAAAACACTTTTGCCAATTCAAGTAGAAACTTTCCTCAGCCCTTGTCCATCATTTAACTTGTATATCACCCTTGGCTTCAGAAGAGAGGGTTTTCGAGCTCGGAGATTTCCCAATGATTGCTTTCTTGACCCTCACAATTGACTGCTTCACTTTTGATATGATGCTATTAGATTGTTTTTGAGAGGGCTTCGCTGGCACTTCTTGTTTAGGAGGGATCTGATCTGTTTTTGAGTTATCTTCAATTTTTGATACTTCGACATTTGGAGCACCGAATTTTGCAGATTCCTCGACCATCTTTTCTCTTTTATCCACATTATCTACACTGGACTGTATAGCTTCCTCCACCTTCCCTTCTGACTCCTTGAACTCTGCAGTGGCTTCATTGACAACATTAGTATCAACCACCACATCCACTTTTCCAGTTAAATCTGGGGTATCAACTCTGGCATCGTGCTCTTTCTTCTCTTCAGTGACTGTTTCAGCATCTCCAGAAGCAGTCTGTTCCTTGGAAGACTTTTCAGCAACTTCAGCAGCCGTATAGGAGCCACCCGCATCCTTGGTTTCTGTTGGATCGGGTAGCATCAATTCCTCTTTTCTGACACTATTTTCTTCATTGTCATCAATTTTCAGATCCTTTGCTTCCTTTCCTTCAATGGTTTCCGCTCCCTCAGATTGGGTCAGCTCCTCTATTTTCACATCCTTGTCTTTGCTCTCTTCAATGTTAACAACTACCTCGTCCTTCTTTGCTTCACTTTCCCCCACTTGGACAGCTGCCTTCTCATCAACGTCAACTTCTTTCTCAGTATCATCCACACAAATATTTTCTACAACATCAAGCATAACAGATCTTATTCCATCTTCTTTCAAACCAGATTCTGCTTCCTGACCAGCACCAGCAACTGTATCTGATCCAGATGCAACAAGGTCCTGATCTTTAGTGACCTCCTCTTCCTTCAAGGGCTCGGTATACTTCTTCACCATATCAATTGGGGTTGCTTCATCTTTTGTGACATCACTATCCATGCTCTCCTTATGCTCAAGCATCTCAGATTTCTTCTCAACTTCAGCAGCCTGTTCTTGTGGTTTTCCTCCCATCTCAATGACTGATTCCGACTTTTCTAGTGTTTTAGGTTCCACTACTGAAACTTCTTCCTTCAAAGATTCATCTACCTTGGTCTCTCCATCTTTTCCGCTATCATTACCGATGCTTTCCTGGGGCTTAAGCGTCTCAGATTTCTCATTAACTTCTTCAGCCTCTTGGGGGTTTCCTGCAGCTTCAACAACTGATTCTGGCTTTTCTACCGTATTAGGTTCCAGAAGGGGAACTTCTTCCTTCAAGGAATCATCAGCTTCGGTCTCTCCATCAATGGTAATATCCTTATCCACGATCTCCCTAGGCTGAAGCATCTCAGATTTCTCCTCCACTTCTTCAGCCTGTTCTTGTGGTTTTCCTCCAATCTCAACAACTGATTCTGACTTTTCTAGTGTTTTAGGATCCACTACAGAAACTTCTTCCTTCAAGGACTCATCTGCCTTGGTCTCTCCATCTTTTCCAATATCGTTATCGATGCTTTCCTTGGGCTTAAGTATCTCAGATTTCTCATTAACTTCTTCAGCCTCTTGGGGTTTTCCTACAGCCTCAACAACTGATTCTGGCTTTTCTACTGTATTAGGTTCCAGAAGGGGAACTTCTTCCTTCAAGGAATCATCATCTTCGGTCCCTCCATCAATGGTGATATCTTTATCCACAATCTCCCTAGGCTGAAGCATCTCAGATTTCTCCTCAACTTCTTCAGCCTGTTCTTGTGGTTTTCCTCCTATCTCAACTGATTCTGACTTTTCTAGTGTTTTAGGATCCACTACAGAAACTTCTTCCTTCAAGGACTCATCTGCCTTGGTCTCTCCATCTTTTCCAATATCGTTATCGATGCTTTCCTTGGGCTTAAGTATTTCAGATTTCTCATTAACTTCTTCAGCCTCTTGGGGTTCTCCTGCAGCCTCAACTACTGATTCTGGCTTTTCTACCGTTTTAGATTCCAGAATGGGAACTTCTTCCTTCAAGAAATCATCAGCTTCGGTCCCCCCATCAATGGTGATATCTTTATTTACACTCTCCTTAGCCTCAAGTTTCTGAGATTTTTCCTCAAATTCTTGAGACTCTTCTTGTGGTTCCCTTTTCACATCCACAACTGATTCTGGTTTTTCTTCCATTTTAGGCTCCACAACAGAAACTTCTTCCGGTTCTTTTACTACTTCAGGTTCTGAATCTTTTGTAGGAGATACTTCCAAGTGTTCTACTGGTTTCTCTAAGGCTTCCTCTAATGATTCAGTAACATTTGGTATCTTTGATGATTCCTTTGGTTCTTTTTCAACAGATTCTGGAACAGAGGATATATCTAATTTTGAATCAGAACTTACTCCCATTTGTGAATCATCTTTAACCGGAACATCTGAATCAGGGACCTCGTCAATCTTTTCAACTTTTTCAGCATCTACAATTGCAGAAGGCACAATCTGTACACTAGCAACTTCTTTCTCTGACTCAGGAGGTACCTTGACACTCACAGATTCTTCAGCTTTGGCCTTTTCTTCTCCATCAATCACTTTATTTTCCTTGGATAGAGGAATAATTCCTTGTTCAATGGTCTTTGGTTCTTCATTTCTCTCATTCTCAATTTGCTGCAATAGTTCAAATCAATCAGATACAACCCAAAATAAGTCAAGAATAAGAATAAATCATACACAATAAAAAGAGGAATAAATCATACACAATAAAAAGAGGAAAAGTGATTTGGAAGTAACGGTAAGAACTAAGAATGTGTAGATAGAATTACCCAAAAAAAAGAATGTGTAAATAGAATATCATGTGAATCAAACACAGCTGAAAGCAAGAAAATTAAATTAAATTCCTGTGCATTAGCAACAATGAAAAGTATGTGGCTACCAACAATGGGAGGTTGATGGGAAGGTTCTACTAAAAATGGAAAAGAAATCTCCAATAAATGTGGCTACCAACAATGAAAAAAAACAAAAGAGAGACATAATAATAAAAAGACATAGAAAAGATAGTAGATCAAGATTTCTATTAGGCTAGCTAGAGGATAACAAAACCAGATGAGATGAGCAGTAACTAAATCTCCAATAAGTTTTACAAATAACATTAACAAAAAATTCATAAATTTCCAAGTTTTTGCAATTGAAGCTCATGAACTCCCTATTATTCTCGGATCTCGTAGCTACATGCAGCTTCATTATGTGTTAAAGAGAAAAGGGAAAAAGAAAATCTCATCTATGAATAGAAAATGAAACCTTTTACCATCCTAGTTTTGTCATGTTAATTCATGACACTACCTGAAATAGAGAAACCATAAGATAACCATATCTTAAAAGTAGGATTACTGCCTTACAGAGGTTATATTCAATTGTAAGATGGTCACAGGAGTACAGGTAAAACTAAAATAAACCTTATTTCCAGCATCTATTTGGGACTTCCAGCTTTTTCTGGTAAAAATACTTAAAAAGAAAAATAGCCCCTGTTCTACAGGCTGCGGTTGGATCTACGATCAGTTAACAAATAGGTAATTAAAACGTTTTTCTCCTTTTTTTTTTTTTTTTTTTTTCCTTTATGAAGGTCTGAAGATTAACAGAATCTATTTAGCCACCAGGAAAACTGTTTCTTGAGAGACCACTAACTCGTCGACAGTATTGAGTTTGAGTACAAGACCAACCATGAGGAATACTAGAACAGACACTTCGATCGGGTAAAAAACCCAAAAGAGAATCCTATTTACCGAAAAGCGGAAAGAGACGTATGTTCATATGGTGCAAAAGTTTTGAGGAAAAGAAGAAGAAGAAGAAGAAGAATAAGAAATAAGATGGATCAAATATCAAGCCATAATGCATATTTACTAATAAAAACTTGTGCTTGTTGCTATGAGGAGATGGTCTTGACATAACTTTGAATACCATAGTCTATGCTACAACCTTGGTTAATTTGATGATTTAAATCCGTTGGGTTAGAACATGTGAATTATTCTCTGAAAATTAAGTCAGCTGCCCCCTCCCCAGCCGGAGAGCATATTCGCTTAAAAGCCGAGTTTGTGACATTGAAAAGCAAACGATAATTCCTTACCTCATCAGAAGTGTGATCCGAGACAACACCACCCACGCAAGCCATGGAGAGAGAAAGAGAGCGACGCTATTAAAATTGAGTTGAAGAAGAAATTAAAGAATAATGGATGAAAGGAGGAGCTAAGAAGATGGACACGCAAGACTCAAAAGGAGTAGCGGAGTAGCAGAGCAAAAATGGAAGTAAAGCTAAAAGAGAAAACACAGATGGGTCACATACTCACATGAGCTGGTGTGAGTGGAAAGTGGAAACCCATTAAGTCATTCTCCCAAAATTAAAAAAAAAATAAAAGATAAAAAATAAAAAATGAAAATTCTTGTAAATGATATTATCTTATTATGTTACTATTTGTTTATCAAATGGAACACCGACACGTGTAGTTTGATATCATAGAATACTATTGTGTGGATGGCTAGGCCGTAGGCGTGGCATAGCTGTAATCAGCTTTCATGATCCGGGGACCAAGGAGAGGAGCTTCATCGACCCTTGGTGTCCCTTTCATCTCTCTTCTGTGTTTTAGTGTCAGGTGGGTCCATCCCTATGATGGTGACCCCGATCACCCAGTTGGGTTCAGTCTATAAACCCGGTGGGAGATAGCATACAAGTCGTCCCTTATGCTTTTACCGCCGTCTGTTAAAAGTTGGATTTTAGTCGACCCACCTCCAATGTATTGACAAACGATCAAACTCTTAGATCAATCGTAAGACGTCCTATTACAGGAGAAGATCTCCTTCCTAAAAGATGGGAGTTAAACCCAATTTCATGGATTTACACCAGATTTCATTTACTGGCAACCGTCACTGCGGTGTGGGTGCTTCAATCTAATATGGAAGTTACCTCAGTTTCTAAATTTGGCCTTTTATTATTATTATTATTTTTTATATAAAATCTAAATTGTGCTTTATATATATATATATATATATATATATATATATATATATTTATATTGGTTTGAAACTCAAATACGGTAGTTACTCGAGTAGACACCGCCACGTCTCCCAAATCTCAGGGATAAGACGATTTGAATGCGAAATGAGGAGTGTGAATTGTTATTCCCCATTCCCAACCTATAATAATGAATCATAAAAGCTGTGATGTTGGATCAAAACGCCCGGAAAAATCATTCACCCGTCCAGCTAGGTAGGAAGAGTCCTATTTTAAAATATTAAATTTATTATTATTATTTATTTGTGAAGGATCGATTTTAAATGAGAACCAGTATTTGGATATTGGACCTCTACATATATTTCTATTTCATTCTATTCTATTCTATTCTATTCTATTCTATTCATCTCTGTCCTTGTCAATTTTTCTTCTCCGAGAGCCTTGGAACGATGAATGTGAACACAATCTAGGATAATTATCCTGGGCCTGGGCCTGGGCCTGGGGATTCTAACCTTAGATTCACATCCAATGGAATTAAAGGTAGAGAATCTATTATCTTGGCCATGATCAATGAACAACAATCCCAATCTTATAATAAAGTTTCTCTCCAACTCCAAGTGTCTAACCCACTCCGCTCTAGGAATTTTCTTTCTTTCCTTCCTTTCACATCATACGTACATAATAAAACTACAATATATATATATAAAGACATGTACGCCGGCAACTCCATGCATGAATCTTCTAAATACCAATGACCTATTATTTATTATCCATTTTAAAATTGAACTCGGTCTAATAAGTTCAATCAATCCTTATCAAAACTCACCAAAGATGTCCAATTTCTTCTCGCTGTCATAAACTAATACCACATTTAATTCATATTCATATTCATTTTCATATTCATATTCATATTCATATTCATATTCATATTCGGACTTATTTAATTATGACCGGTGTATTAAAATATCTTGATGGTCGGGGTTGGATCTTCGAATACACCTTTAAGATTATTCTCTTTAAAATTGCACTTCACAATATATGCCCTACAGGTGTCACCGTCTCACTGGAACGATTCTAAATAATTGCCATGGTTTTTTTTTTAAATTAGTTTTGGTTCCAAAGGAACCATTTCTAAATCGTCCCAGTTTACCAAAATGCTACAAAAACTAAAAAAATCCGTCCTATTTAATAATCAGATGATTTGGTTTTGACTCCTTAATAGTTTTGGGTATTAATCTCCATAAGTTAAATATCAGTGTCGTTCCATTCATAGTCCCCAATCAAAAGAGAAAAGAAATCCAAGAGAATGACAACAATCTTAAGAAAAATATTAAATCTAAAAAAGAAGTTGAAGAGAGATCAAATAGACCAAAGATCATCTAAAAACAAAAACAAAAACAAAAAAAAAAAACAAAACAAAAGAATAAAATTCTCATAATCTTCCTAGTGTTGTTTAACGTTCTACTCATTCTAGTGATGATGAGTTGCAGGGATGAAGCTTGTCTCCCATCATCCGATGGATGATTGGAGTGACTAGATGATAGGAGACGAGCCCGGTCCAAATTGCTGATAACTATTAACACAAAAAATAACCAGAATTTTGGCAGGACACCGTGACAAGATGGATGACGATCTATACTGAGGAGGTAAGATCCGTAACCTCTTCTTCTTGATTATATCTTTCAAAGAACGAGGGGATTCAATTTTACGTTATGGTTCCATGGAATATGGCATATGAATCAATCATTTTCCTTCAAAATTTATTGAATCCAGGTGGAGATTCGATTAATTTTGGGCAAAATGTTGCATTGTGCACTATTATAAAATGCGAATACCATGCCATGTCTATCTCATTGATTAACTAGTAGTCGAGTGTGAGAGGGAGTATGTGATGATTCACAATTATAAGAATTTGATCTCGCACTTGTAAAATAGGCTAAATTAATTAGATATGCTCATTTTATGTGTCATTTATAATATATATATATATATATATATATATATATATATATATATATATATATATATATATATATATATATATTCCGGAATAAGAAAAAGGGGAAAGGGGAAAAAAATAAAAAATAAAAAAGTAAAAGAAAGGGTTCCCTGAACGGTAAACTGTCTTGCTCCGCACTCAACATGATAAGAGTATTTTATGATCATTTTCTTGGTCCTTTCAGCAATGATGAGTGTGAGGATTAAAAAACAGAGGGCAAATGGATAATTGTGCAGCTGAAGCCTCAAGGGGGCAACGGATCAACTGATAATTTAACTCATGACTCATGTACCAAAAATTTCCAAAATTAGAAAGGAGTACTAGATTACTAGTACTGTTTCTACCAAAAATAAAAAAATAAAAAAATACTAGTACTCTATGATATGATAGGATATGTAACAAAGGACTGGCGGCTCACTATACGTCAACGTGTAACAACAGGGACCAACTGCCAAGGCCAAGCTTCAGGGGCCTTGAGTTTCAGTCTCTTTCTCTTTATCGATTAATGTCTACATTCTCTACTCTACAGTGTGAATCCAGTTCAAATATTGGAATTGGGAGTATATGGGAGTGGTATGTAGGGAGAAATGAAGCAATCAATCAATCAATCAATGAGACGACAGCCACACGTCTTTTATATATTCGGGTTTGGCTCTCGAATTCGCCTCCTTCTTATTCTTCCATTCTTCCTCAACTTCAACTTTAACCTCAGGATTCAAATTGTCTCCAGCGAGGGTATTCGCAGGAGACGATACTGCCTCTATCAGATGCATACCATGTGTACTTATTTATATCCGACATCTCACAAAATCTCATCGCAGGGGGACGAAACTGTGAATGGTAAGCAGCATAACAAAACTCGAGCTCGGCAATGGCCGGTGCTAAGCTTCTTGTGCTTCTTGCCTCCTACGATTCACAATCTTAACAGGAAAACTTGTGATCTTTTGTTCTTCTTTCCTAATGATACTTTTCTTCTTCCATACATTGATCAAGATTCGATTTTGTTGGGTTTTTAATGTCTATTCTAGTTTCAGTTTTCTTTTCTCAAATTATTCTGGGTTTTCGTTTTTGTTTCAACACATTCCTACATTTTCGATTTCTTCTTTTTTATCTGATGAGTCTGTTTGTCTGCAGCTCCACAGATCGGTTCCTTCGTCGTTTCATCAGTAGTGGCAAATTCTTGCAAAGGTGACTTGGGATGGTGGCGGAGCAGATTTTGAAGCAACAGAGCTTCTTCCTCTGGATTTAAAATCGTCTCTCTCAATCTTTGTTGGAATTCTAAGGTCTCTTTAGGGTTTCCCAGTGAACCCATTAGGGTTTCTATCAATCCTGAAATCCACACAATACCTACAACACAATGAAAAAACACAGTACACAATACCTACAACACAATGAAAAAACACAGAAATCAATGTAAATCACATATCTGTACGTTGAAGATTGTTTTCCACCGTTCCACTTTACTACACTTGGGTTTGAGTCTTCCATAACTTTTCGAAGATCCCTTGAACTCTCTCTATATATGGAACTTGGAGAAGAATAACGATGGTTAAGAAGACCCTAATAATTATTATATATAATACCACTCCACACATGGATTAGTACCACAGTAGATCAGATTAGTCTCTCTCTAATCATACTTAAATTAGTCTAACTTATAATCAGACTTCACTGAACCAACTAATCGTATAATTAATTTAACCCACACGAATACTTTTTTTTTCCATCCTCTGCGTTAAGTCCCAAATTATTCTGGGTTTTCGTTTTTGTTTCAACACATTCCTACATTTTCGATTTCTTTTTTTATCTGATGAGTCTTGTCTGCAACTCCATAGATCGGTTCCTTCATCGTTTCATCGGTGGCCCTGCAACTCTACTACTCTACTAGTAGTACCAATCATATTATAGATACACATACGACACCAACCTCATTCTGTAATCTTCTCCTCGCATGACACCAACCGCCGCCCCATTCCTATTCCTCTCTCAATATGTCACTGTCCGAAGCTAACAAGCCGTCTCCTTCCAGCTACGACCAGAGGAGCTCTTCTTCTTCATGGAGGAAGCGCAACTTATTCCCTCCTTCCCACCACGACAACCACATTGTAGGTTCGTCTTCTTTCTTTCTCTCTCCACTCCTAGTCCCACCTCTCCTTAGCAACTTAGGGCTTTTCCATTCTGCTATTATTGCTTTACGTGTCCGTCTTTGTTGCTCTTTGATTTCCTGTGTAAGTAACTGTTTCAGAGGAAAGCGACGAAGATCTGTTTACGGTACCCGATGTGGAAGAAGGTCGGCTTAGTGATTCCACCAGGATCAGGACCACCAGTGACGTTCCACACGATAATAGCACCAACCCTCTCCCCTCCAAGCGTCGCAGGGGTCGGAATCCCGCTGATCGGGAGTACAGACGCCTTAAGAGGTAGACTACTCTCTCTCTCTCTCTCTCTCTGCTCCGCGCGCTTTCTCCATTTCTTTCTAATTCCTCAGGTTCAAAGAAGAAGGTATTTGGTTCCTTCCCCCTCCACACACACACACACACACACACACACACACACACACACACACAAAGCATTGTTTTGAGTTTTGATTCTGACAGTTACATATTTTATTTGTACCTCTTGTAAAAAAAAAAAAAAATACTTACAGAAGTGTCAATAGGGATTCAGTTAGACTTCGTTATATTAAGTAAGGCAACATATATATATATTTTTCCTTCTAACATAACATGCACTTTTATAGATGTCTCTCAGATCATTCCTGTACCCAACTTTTGGAGAATTTTCTACCCCATTTTTACTCTTGGCTGATATTAACTTCTGCTTCCACTTCACATAACTAAAGATAAAACTGTTTTGGTAGAATGAATGTGTAGTTTTATTTGAAGGATGTGGCCTTTTCCATGTTGTTTCTGACATATGGGGGATGATTTATTTAGCCTTGCTGTGGTCAGGAGTGGTTGGTTCATGTTGGCAATTGCCAATAATGTAGCTATAGGTCTGAAAATAATCACTTTTTTTTTTGTATTAAGAACAGGGAAAAAAATTACAATTTTTTTAATAATAATAAATAATAAAAAAAAGCAAAAAAATAACTGTTACATGTATCTAGGTAGGTTTTGAGTAAACTCCTAGAGATTCGAAGAATTCATTGGTGGGTATTTTGAATTTAGTTACAGTTCCAAAGAAGCTTGGTACAAGATGGGGAAGCTATAAGTCTATAACCTCTTGTTTCTCAACTTTTTATAGGTTATCAGTATCATCATGTTTTGCCTTTTGTTATAACATTGCTTCTGACCCTAGTAGGTTTTATTTGTATCTAGAGGGGGCTAATTTAGCTTTATCTATTTGAACGTGGCTCAATAGATGATGTCTTGTCTGTGGCAAGCGAACGGAAGAAGGCCCTTAAAATTACAATTTCAGGAGACTTTAAAAAGGGAATCAGTTGAGGACATATGTCATGAATAGATAAAAAAAAAAGAAGGCAGCAATGATATAAAATCACCCATAGAGTTGCAGATGGGGGAATTTTAATCTCTAAAATGTAAGCATGAAGATTATGGAATAATAAATTGATTAGAAGAGTGAGTTTATGGGTACTCTTTTATTATGTTTTCTACAGTTTTAGAGAAGGCCTTCAGAGGCCCCTTTTTTTCTTTGAAACAAGAATTTTATTAGGGAGGGAAGAACTCTTAAAATATAGTGGGCAAATTTCCCAAGGAGAAGCTAGTCCCTGGTCAGGTAATTATGGTTATTCATCATAAACAGTAACGAGACTAGAAGAATTTCTGGGCTTTGCTGACCCCAGTAAGCTATTGATTTTCAAATGATTGTGAGAATGTCTGCTTGATCTTTGTGATGCTCTTCAAAGACTCAATTGTTCCCTTCTAGCTAGAGAGTCTAGGCGATTGCATGAGGGGCAATGCTAAAGGTGGTCTTCCTGTCTTTTGCGATTAGGAGCCTTCTTTAAACCACTGGCTAGAGGCATGGAGAAATGAAAACCATGCAGAAACATGAGCCATCACATAAGGAAACGGGCAATGAATGAGGGAATTCCCTACAGACTATTACATTGTAATGGAGTCATAGTTGTCAAGGCGACTCAAGGCGTTGGAGGCCGTCCTAGGTTCCTAGGCGCTTGCTTAGGAGTTGCCTAGGCGACCAAGGCGTTCCTAGTGTATTTTTTTTTTTGCCTAAAATATCAATGCTATATTTATGTTTATATATTATATGCAATAATGCAATATGCTACATCAAGAATTAACATTTAAGACATAACTTAATATGAGAAAATATACAAAGAATGATTAAAGTATAGAATGTAAGAAATAAAAAAGAATACTTATAATAATAAAAAAAAGCACAATAATAGTATACAAAATAAGAAACAAGAGTGCAACTTCAATAATGCACCTATCTGTAGCAGTATGCCGAGAATTTACTATGGATTGGATTCATATTCTTCGTATGGTCCACTCGGCCCAGTCAACTCTCTGTTTGAGTTTTGGAATTGAACCCTTATGGTTTTCAGATCCACACATCAAACCAGCACCCATCATTTATTTTGGAAACTAATGGAGTTTTGTAATCTGCACTTACATTCCTCTTTAACACAAACTTCTGGAAGCATCATATACATTTGAAAGGGACAAAAAATGAGCATGTTTTCTCCTATGTCTAAATGTAAGCTTGTAAGTTGGATTAACGTTTAAACTTGAAAGTTGAAACACGACAGGAAAGGAGACAAACGGGAGATAATAAGATGGGAAACGTTCCCTGGATGCTCTAACGTGAACTCTTGGAACTCAGTGGGACTCCTCAGGAAAAAAAAATTCGTTGCAAAGGTTGACGGCTACGCAGAGAAGAAGGAGAAGGGATGCTCTAAGGTGAACTCTCGGAACTCAGTGAGACCCCTCGGGGAAAAAAAAAGTTGCAGAGGTCAATGGCGAAGCAGAAGAAGAAGATGGTGAACTCTTGGAACTCCTTGGGGAAATTTTTTTTTCATTGCAGAGGTCGATAGCAACGCAGAGAAGAAGAGTAAAACGACTTGCAGGAAAAAAAATTTGTTGCAAAGGTCAATGGCGATGCAGAGAAGAAGAAGAAGAAGAAGAAGAAGAAGAAGAAGAAGAAGAAGAAGAAGATGGAGGAGAAGAAGACAGAGTAAAACGACATCCAAAAAAAAAAAAAAATCGTTGCAAAGGTCGAAGCAGGAAAAAGAAGAAGAACAGTAAACTAACTAGTAACTACTAGCAACCTTCATACAACAAACAAACATAAATTTATATTCTAAACTACATACCTGATTTAGGAGGAAGTGAAGAACTTGCAGCAGCCCTAAATGGCCCAAATTGCCAAAGGAACAGACGTTTTTCTTTTTCTTCTTTCAAACGATGCTTTGCCTGATGGTTTTCTCTATGTCATATTATAATCCATGATTCTATGTATTGGTGTACAATATATTATTGTACACCAAACCAATCTAAAAGTTATGTTTAGAATCTAACTAAAAAAAAATACAAATAATGGCATACCTATACCAAGGCGGCCCGCCCAGGTTTTCTGAGCGACCATGGCGCCCAAGGTGATGCCTACGCCCAGACTGCCTAGGCAGTCGCCTTTCAAACATTCACAAGGCGACAAATCGCTCAGCCCAATTTTTACCGCCTGGACACCTAGGTGACGCCTTGACAACTATAAATGGAGCACACAACCAACATGGGAGTCTAGGCAATTGAGTGAGGGACAATGTCAAGTAGTAGTAGTAGCAGCATAGTATAGGTTACTATGAACCAAATAGTAGTAGCAACACAATATATGTCACTGTGAACCAAGTAATAGTAGCAGCATAGTAGAGGTCACTATGAACCAAGTAGCAGTAGCAGTAGCAGTAGCAGGAGCAACAATAGTGGTGATTGCACACCCAATGGAAAACCTTAAACAACTATCAAAACGGCAACCCATGGGATTGATCTGATTCCATGTAACAAAATAAAAAATACGAGAAGATGGAGAGAATCGATGTGTACTGCTCCTTTTCTTGTAGCTTTTATTTATAGAAAAATGGAAAACAACTATTAGATAGGATCTAGGACTCTACAAGTCAGAGTCCTAATCACAAACTAATGACAAAGTAAACTCAAAATAGGAAAATGAAACTAACAAGCCTAGTTGGTAAATGAAACTAATAAACTAATTAAGAGTCTATATGCTAATAGGAGTCCAAGTCCTATAAATTAGCACTAACTACTTTGACTAAGTCAAAGCAGGTACGGTTATGATTTATTATGCTAACACACTCTAATGATGCTTGCTTAGTTGGTAAATTACTGTTAGGAATACATTGATCATTATTTGATAAAATTCAGTTCAAAATCTCTAAACACAAGACATGTATGATGCTGCCATCTGTCCTAACTAGCTAAACATTAGGTAAACTGTTACCTAACTAGTTGTAAGTGTAGGAGACCTAGATCCTAGGCTGTCCTACATCACCCTCTTCTTGCCAACAGAGTCATAGTGACAAATTTTCCTTGCTGTTGGAGTGGTGAAAGGGATGGGTAGTAAATGGAGTTGAAAGAAATGGGGCTATGGCTAATGGCTTCAAAAGGGCATGATTAGACACGATGCAAAAGCATCTGTTCGTTGAATCTGGTAGCTTGATTTTTGTTTTCAGTTGATTAGATTAGGATGTCCATTAGAGGACTACAACATTATCATGGGCTGGATCTTTCTTTCCTTGTGGTTTGTGATCTGAACCAGCAGATCAGATCTCTTTTCATTCTGACATAGAATTGATCCGAAACTCTGAATCTGGTTTTGTTTGGATCTAGGGATAGGATAATTTTTATTTGGCCCATTACCCTCAGGCTTGTAAATCTGCTTGCATCAAGATAATTTTAGCTATAATTACTTTTTACTATTCTTATATAGCTTTGATGGAATTCCTTCCTTTGGCTAAGTAATGCAGAAGGAATCTGGGCATAAATAAAGAATATCGAAAACACCATTATCAGGGAAGGGAGAAAAGGGTGGAAACAAAATAATAATGTGAGATGATTTTAGGGATAATTAATGGGATAATTTATGGGACAAATTTAGGGAGTCTCGATAAAACACAAATTATGGGACAAAAGGGATATGGGATAAGGGAAAGGAAATGAAGAAGCAAAGAACCAAGAGGGGGAGGGGAGAGAAACCAAAGAGAAAGAGAGAAGGCTTACTGCCAAGAGAAGAGAGAGAGTTTACCAAGAGAGGAGAGAGAATATGTGGGTTGAGAAACCGAGAGAGAAGAGCTAAGAGAGGAAGCCATGATCTTTCATGTTTTTTCTTTTTTTTCAACTCTTCATTCCATAATAAATTAATGAGAAGATTTGCCTATAAATAGGCTTACCTCTCTTAGTCTAATTGGATTGAAACTCTAAAAAAAAAAAAAAAAAATTAGAACTCAAATATGACTTCAATATAAGAGTCCTAATTAAATTCAACGACTACCTAAAACTAAAAATTTAAATCAACTCAATTACTAACTACGTTAAGGGGGATGGGACCCACAATTAAAATAAAAATAAATAACAAATACTACCTAAAACGTGAGTGAAAATAAGGATTCTCAAGAAAACTCTAATACTTAAAATCCTAACAAATCTAATTAAAATCCTCAAAATAAAAAAGATTACAAATATATCCCAATTAAAATAGAATCCTCTAGAGATTCCAATCCAGCGGATCTCAGCCTGCATCACTAAGGGATGTGTATGAACTAGAGTTGCAATTGTTTGGCATAGAGTGGGTTGGTATGATAACTTGTCTGGCTGATCAGGTAGCCAGTATAAGTATTTTTTCTTTGGGGGGTGGGGGGTATCCTTTCTCTTTTATTGGACCTGCTCAAGGGTGGTCTTGATCTGCAAATTAGATGCATGTTGTGATTTGGATGTCCAAGCTGTTCCGAAGGTGCTGTAGCTAGGGCTGTAAATAGGACAGGCCTGGGCTGAGTTTCACTGGGTCAATTAGAGCTGAGCTGACCTAATAACATTGTAAACTCTCATTTGCAATCGAATCTGATTGCATCCCTCCCCAAAATGTCAACTCCTAGATCCCTTCCTTCTTTAATTCATTGTATGTTTCAAGTATGACTTTGAACAGAGTTGATTAGAGGGCAATAAGTATGTAGCTAATCCCATTTAGTTGGGATAAGACTTTGTTGTTGTTGTTGTTTACATATAAATAGTCTAGATTCTTAAGAATGTTTATTTTGTTTACTTTTGGATGGACTATAGCCAAGTCTCTCCCCTCCCTCAACTTTGGCTACGAGTAAACTCTTCAACTCCAGCTGTGGGTTATCTTGTGTCTGGTAGCAATCTCCTCTTCCTCTGCTGACCTCTCACCTGTCCCTAATGATCTCTCTACTCTTCCTCCAATGACCTGTCTCTTCTATATCGTGTAATCTCTCTCCTTCTCTTCCTCTGGCTGGCATTCTCTTTCTTTTACGACAATCTCTCTTCACTATGGGTTCAATGCTAAGGGGGTGAATTTTGAGCTGAAACTGAATCGAACCGATAAACCAATTGATAATCGTTTAGGTTTTGGTTTTAAAAAATTGAATCTGATTAACCGATGTGATTAGTAATCTCTTTTGGTTTGGCCACTTGGAAGTTGGAGCCGATTAATAATCGGTTTGATTTTGGTTTAGGTCCATTACATCTCGAATCAAATACCTCAAAACCGAATGATCAACACCTTTATTCTATGGTTTTGGTTTTAGGTTTAAATTTGATGGTTTGAGGTTTAAGGTTTTAAAAGTGAGGTACATGGTTTCATATTTCCATGGAATTAACCCGTGATTTGGCCAAGAACATCAATTTTTTTGGGAGGGTTTTTGAAGAACATGAATTTCAAGTTTTGCAAAATGAATGGTCAAATGACAATTGAAAATAGATGGTCCAGATCCCTTTGTGACAAAACCTAGTTCCACTAATCACTTCCCTTTGTGGGACTACTTGTTCATATGCAGGACTTGATACTGCAGTATTCATTTTAACATTCCCCTTTTTCTTGGCGCAGGAAATTTTGATGCAATGTTCTAGTCAACATGAGCGAATTAACTATTCCTCATAGTAGTTCTATTCGGGAACCCCCCTTATTCTATCATGTCGAAGAGTGATGTGGCAAACTCAGCTGTTGGATACCTAGGGAATAATCTGGATTGGCCACAGGGCAATGTCAATCTCAACTTCAAGCATTTAGACTTGAATGTATTGGCATTCGCTCTCATGTATGTTCATGAGTGCACCCTCTTTGTACTCCTGAAATGGTTTGTTTTGTCATGTGGCCAATTCCAATTGGGCTGAAACTTGAAATGTGAATAGGGGACATTGGGGTCTACCTGCCCACAACATTTGAGCCACATCTGAGTTGCCACATGTCAGTATTAATATATGGTTATGGAAATCAAATGTCATATATATATATATATATATATATATATATATATATATATATATATATATGGAAATGGTTATGAAAAATTTTGTTGTACCAAGATTGGTGAAAAATGACCTTATTTTTTTTTTCTTATAGTATAATACTTTTGTTTTCAATGGGGGTAAATCCTGTCATTTCACATGTGTACTTGAAAAATATGCTATGACAATAGTGATAGGTCACTTTCCTATTGGATTTGAAAATCTTTTTTAACCCTTATCTTAAATTACTTTTGGGAAGGTTACAACTTTTTAGTTCACCTCTTTGGTGAAACAAGTTGTACCACACATAAAGAGCACTTTCATGCTTGCAGGTATGTTTTCAACATGACTGGCATATAAGGGAAAACCAATCCTTGGAAATACCAAATTCTCTCATAATACTACTGTCATTGCTGTCCAAATCTCGTAAGATAGACCCCCCCCCCCCCCCCCCCCAAATGTGCAGCAAAAGATGATCTATACCAAAATAAACATATACACTTACATGTCCAAATCTCAGAAGGGGGAATTATGGAGTAGCAAAGTTCAGATTGGTTAACTCTCTTTTGGGAAAACTGGAGAAAAAACAAGTGATTAAAATTTTCCTCTTCCTTTGTTATTTATTAAAAAAAATGTTCTTTTTCCTCATCACTGTGGAGCTTGTGACTTTTCAAGTTTTTTGCTTAGAGATCAGGGAGATGTAGTGGGATTGTTCTGTAACCTACTCTGAACATGTTTCTAACATCTTAGGGTGATTAATGGAAACGCCGGAGCTTGATGGTCCAAAGGAAAAATCTCTTTGCTTTTGTTTGTTCAGTAAGTTGGAGGCTATAATTGTGAGACTCCAATTTGCAATTATGTTTGAGCCACAAGTCATGGTATTAACATTCTAGCATACTCTTAATTAGTTTTTATCATTAATTTTGAAATTGGAAAAATGGGTGGGTGGGGGTGGGGGTGTTCAGGCATTTTCCCTGATCTTGTAACTTCAATCTGGATTTCCTTGGTGGGCCTATAGTGCTCTTAAGCAGACTCAGCAGGTTATCCTTGGTAGTCATGACCTGCATTTCAATGGAACTTGCTTTGACAATTATATTCAGGTCTATGCATTCTCTATTTTCTCTCCATTTCATCCTCGCGAAGCTTCTTGAGGCTTTTCAATGACCTTAAATTGTCAAATTGTCACAAACTGCAAGAAGTTTGAGTTTTATGGAACTCGTTGACCCGACATGTATTCTGCCCCAATCATACTTGATTTATAGCTGGTCACTTGGGTTTATTTGAACAAATCTAGGTTTTAACTGTCTTCTATTTGTCTCTATTATTATATTTTCTCATGATGATCAGTGTCTTTTGCGGGCCAATTACAATTTCCTGGCTTGATGGGACTCTCTTTTAACTATTAAATTTGTGTTTCCTTGGTTTGCATATAAAGGTTGTTGAGGAACAGGGTGTCTGCCCAGCAGGCTCGAGAAAGAAAGAAAATCTATGTCAATGATCTGGAATCAAAAGCCAAAGAGCTGCATGACATGAATTCTGAATTAGAGGAAAAGATCTCAACTCTGACCAATGAAAATGCCATGCTTCGGAAGGTGATTTCCTATAATGTCAGTTTGTTTTGTGGACATGTAGTCTACAACTTCCACCCCCCCCAAAAAAAAAAAAAAAAATCTCTATCACAGTATGGCATGCTGATTGCAGAATTTGAAAACGTTGTCTCCCAGGTCCTTATGAACACTAGGCCAAAAGTTGATGAAAGTATTGAGCCTAAACACGATCGGGTGGGGAAGAGCAGACAAGCATGCTTCATTTAACGATATATGTTTAGGGAGTTTTCTATAGCAGACCTTAATTGTTTAAATGTTGAAAATGGACTCAGTCCCTGTCATTATGTCATATACTTGATGTCTCAGATCAATATTAAGTTTGGTGTCTGGCCTTGCATTGTCTTCGATAATTTGATTTGGCACCAAATACTGTACTGTTGAAAATTTATGGTAATAGCACTACGTTTCACAGTTGCTTTTTTTTGAGTCGATGCTGTTCTTGTGCCTTCAATCTATTTAGTGTTCGAATATCCAATTGGATGTCCTATTAAACATAAAAGGCAGAAAACTATTGAGTCATGTTTATTGTCATTGCAAACTATTGATACCAGTAATCACTAAGTTGTCTGAAACCGGAGAATGACTCAACCACGGTAGCTGGAATGATATGCACTAAAGCCCTCAGGATGTTGTGATTTCTCTGTGGCTATTTGTTCGCTATTCTCTAGATATTTAAGAACTCGAAAACCTCTCCTGTTTGGCTTCTTCTACCAAAATGAATTTCAACCCACTTAACAAACCATAAATCTTAACTTTTTCTCATTGAAACAGAACTTCAACAGATTTATAAATCTGAATGGTTCCTATGTTCTATATTGTGGAAACCCTATAAATTATATCTAACCAAATTTCCCAAAACCAGCCGTTGTAATTTTCGTGGATTTATCCCATGGTTCTGAATAAAGATTTGGGGAAATGTTGTCTGAACTGGATTCCAAGTGTTCCTGAATCTTTTAGCAATGACTTCAAAGCCATTTTCAAGACTTTGCCAGTCTTCTATGAGCGACTTAGGAAGGGTAAAAACAAAGGGTAACATCTTCCATCACAGGATTACCAGATTATTTCTATGAGAGGGACTTTCCAATCACTACTACTCTAGACTATAAGTACACTCCTCTGGCAGCGTTCATTGGCCCTCTCAAGTCCGTAATTTAATTGGTCTTCACCTCCTGGACTGCATCTATACCACTTAAACTAGTGTATCGATAATTGACCGATTAATATATATATATATATATATATATATATTTGTGCACAAAGAGTTGCATGTTACTATCAACATATTTTTAAAAAGGGATACTTAACTCCTTGATGGTCTAGAAATCTAAAGAGTATTATCATCAGTAAGTAGGGTTCCTGATGGCATGGTCCAAGCTCTCAAAAATTTTACAAGGGTAGTATTAGATCATAAAAAAGAAATTCTCTACAGTTCGGGTAAGTCAATTTTTTTATAAGTTGAGATAATTTTGTTGGGTTGGAATCAGAACTAGGATGTGTAATTCTTGCTCTCCATTAGGACCTCTTAAAAGAAAGTTTATCTCATGAACTCGCCTATTGATTTTGGTATTTATGGTTGATTCCCAAATCAAGCAGTTTCATGATAGTTTACACACACTAATGGAGACGGAATCTCACCTAAAGGGATGAAAGGGAATATGAAGAATATCGAAAACACCATTATCAGGTAAGGGAGGAAAATGGATGAGAACCAAAATAATAACGTATGATGATTTTAGGGATAATTAATGAGATGGTGGGATAATTGTAGAGAGTCAAAATAAAGAATTAAAACAAAAGAGTTATAGGAATATACCTTATGGTATAGAGAGGGAAAACCAAGAAAGAGAAAAATATAGAAAAGAGAAAGAAGCTAGACTTACGTGAGAGAAAAAGAAGCTAGACTTACGTGAGAGAAAGAGCAGCGCAGTCTAGCTTCTTTTCTTTTTTTCTTCAAATAATCATCAACTACTAATTTCATTAATAATAATGTTTTTAAATAAACTTACAATCGTAATTGTACTGAAACTCTAAAAAAACACAATTAGAACTCAAATATGACTTCAATATAAGACTCCTAATTAAACTCAACTACTAACTAGAAATCAATTCAAATACTAATATTCATCTAGGTGGACCCACAACTAATACAAACTAATAAAATAAATAAAAAGAAAAACTACCTTTCTAATAGAAGTAAAACTCTAAAATAAAACTAAAGCAATAGAAATAAAATTTACAAAGATTTCTAAATTAAATTTTCCTATCCAACGGATCTTGACCTGCATCACACACACACAAAAGCAAGTTAGTTGAGATATTGAAGGAATTTAATTATTGTAGTGATTAAAATAAAGGAAATATCTACTAGGCCGGTCTTGCCCATGGGTTTTGCAAATACGAAATAGGAACCGCTTGGGTTTGAGGAAAATTTCATTTTCCTGTTTTGTGCATTGCGACGTTTGATTAGACACACTAATTCTGTAATGGGGACTTAAAAAATGAATATCTATTAAGCGGGAGCCAGTGGGAGATTGACATGAAGTGAGTTAGAATGATTAGGAGAGAAGACTTAAAAAAGCTTGATTGGGGGAATCTCCAAGCATAAAAATAAGAAAGGTTATGAGTTTGTCCTCCTCCTAATTGGAGTCAATGATGTAATTCCTCCCCACTACCAAGAGGCAAGAGGGAAGAAAGAGTTAATTATTCAGGAGACAGAAGCAACATTTCAACCAGACAAAACTCGATTATTGATGGGGTTTAAAGGGGCTTAAATCTGTCCCCTCTCATCGATATATGCTGTATTTCCTTGTCGTTAAAGTCAATTGCCATTTATACTTACTTACTTAGAGGCCCTTCGCTCTCTTCTAATTAACTTTACAAGAATTGAAAGCTCACATCTTTTTCACCCGTTATTATTATGTGCATAGCTTAGGGCTTTACCGGGAGTTTAGCCCGGCCCACCAGATAAACACACTAAAAGCTTCTCACTTTTTAGCTCCTTCCTTTGATCCTTTCCCTTTCCCTTCATTTTTACCCACCCAATTATTATATCTAATGGCTGCTCTGGAAAATTTCTTCTTAGTGCCTACTTCCCACAGTAAAAATCTGACCAATTATGGATTTGAAAAGAGCATCGGAATGTGTGCAGTGTCCAAGGATTCAAAGATAAATATTAGAGATGTCATGTCATGGGTAAGTGCAATACTGAATGAATGAAGAAGGGAAAGGGGTTGGATTTGTTTTCTTTAACGGGTGGTAGTGGTAGTGGTAGTGGTAGTGATAGTGGAAACTAAATCATGAGCTCGATTTCGATAGACAAAAAACACAAGAGTAGTACAAGACCAAGAAAAGAAGAAAGTGAATAAAAAAAGCTTAGGATTATTTGGTTTTAAAGGACACTTATGAGGTATCCATGTGCTTATGGTACCACTAAATACTAATTAATGGCCCGCGAGGTTAGAGGTGGGTCACATTAAATGTCATCTTGGATGGGAATGGGACCTCTACTTAACATTTTTTTAATTTATTTGGAACGTGGTCTGTCTCCTCATAATAATCCTCATATTACAGTGACACTTGCAATTATTTTCTTCTTTTTTCCTCTCTTTTCAAATCAAGCCTCATGCACCCAGTGCTGCTACTGCCACATTTCTTCGATCTCATCTTGACATTGATGAAACTTGGAAGAGGTCCGGGTTACTACTTACTAATCCTAGGGGGCCCGGCCACCCATCTGCTCGCAGTGGTATCTAATGAGGAGTCTAATCCTATTATTTAAAGTGATAATGTTGCATGCTCTTTCTTGTCAATTAGTTGTCGTGTTTAGAGGAGGTCGGGAGTAGATAGATAGATAGATAGATAGTTGGGTTTAAAAAGCTCCAAAAGATAATGACGATCGAGGAATTAAGAGAAATGAGTCAATGGAGAGGACACAAGGATGCAGCCTGGCCTGCCTCCGATTTCAAACAACCATTTGATTAGAATCTTGGATATCCTTATCTCTCCAGCTGGGTGAATTTCTTCACTCACAAATATCTCAACAACTCCCAATACTGAGAAGAAAGTGAGAATCTCAGTCAATTTCCGCGAACTAGCTAGGAGACCTTTTTAACTCTTTAAGGATGACAAAGATACGCATCCACTATGCATGGTTTCCAATTCGTTCCCAATTATGGAAAGAGGAGACATCAGACAAAAACCATCTAGGCCCTGCTCAGCTCTATCAACTGCAGATTAACTGGTGCATCCGGATAGATATTGTTTAATAGACAATGACCCATTATGTATAGATTTACAGGGAGAGGGTTTTTTCCATGGATTATGGAGATAGCCACACTCCTCATGCACCTTGTTTCAATTAAGATTTCTTGAAGTTCATCTTAACTTATCCTTTCTTTTTATCCTTTTCTGTCATGGCAAGAGGTTGTAAGAATATTGCATGGTTGACAGAGTAAGACCTTTTTTTTATTATGGTAGATGGGTGTCCTCTTGATTATTCATGTGTCAAAATTTCATAATCTTATCTCATTTTTTTATCAGTATTTTCGACATAAGGTCCAACCAAGAAAACCCAGTTTGTGAACAGAAGAGTTTTCTTCTTCTTTTTTTTTTTGTTTTTTTTTTGGTAAAAATGAAAAAGTAGAGTTGACTTCTTTATTGAGAACGGAACAGTGAGTAACAATGAGATTCAATTTTTTTTTTTGGGGTAAGAATAAAGAGATTCATTTGGGAAAAAGATACAATGGAGTTTTCTAGAGAAAGAGGGAGGGGGTTTACATTGAATACACAACTTTATCGAGAAGCTGTTGGAATTTTAATGGTTAATTTGTAAGATGAGGATCGCCATCCTGCAGCATCTCTTATAAGAGGGAGAAAGAATACTGGGTGCCTGTTTGGGAATAGTAGTAAGTAGTAACCATGCAACCAGGTTTACAACCCTTAGGTTGTACGTGCAATTAATTTTAATATAGATTATTGGATGATATAAAACATTAATCAATACATTTTTTTTAAACCAAAACTACACCTAGCTAGGAGAATATGTGATAAGAAAAGATCCCATATATACCTCAATTTTGATTACTTTATCTTAGGGTTTTGAAGTTTTCTTAGAGAAGATATATATATAGAAGTGCATAATTTCCTGAAAAGATTATTCCTTACATTTGGGCTATTCTAAAAGCAAGTTTTGCAAATTCTCTACTTGTGATTTCAGGTAGTTTTTCCAATTCATAAAAGATATATTTGAGGTTTTTAAAGATGAGAAAGAATTATTACAAGAATGAATTATCTTTTATTCTTATTGTAAAATAAAATTCAAAATTTGGACAAAAACTTCCCAAGACAAAATACTATTAACTCATTTGATTTTAATTAATGGATTCCTCTAGGACTTGTGTCATCTGGTTTTTCCCTTCCCATTGAATGAATATATTTTCACGTTAAATTTAGTGTTATTTCTTGTGTTTGGTGGATTTTGTTATTATTTAATTTGTTCTTTAATTAACAATTTATTTTTTAACATAATATCCTTTTGATTCACATATAAGTTCTTACTCCAAATACATTTTTCTGCATATTCCCAAACATTCATTTGTTTTCAACAAATTTTATGTAGTTTTATTTTTTAAGTAATTTTTTTATAATTTATTTTATCACATGACCAACTAATTTATATTTGACTTGAAAATTGACATGTGATTAGTGTACTGTTGGACATACCATCCAGTAAAACTTGAGCTCTGTTTGGCTTTGGCTTGCCATTTGTCAAATATAAGAGTATTGCAAGAAACCCTTCTTGAACCCAGCAAGAGGGAGAAATTTCCTTTTAATTAGAAATATAGGGTCTCGATCAGTAAGTAGTGCTCAAAATTTGTGCACTACTGTTATTTACATCTTTCTATTCCAATCTATATATATTCCCCTTGTTATTGTCCACGTTTAGAAAAAAAAATTACGAAAATTGGTTGGAAATTGAAAGTAATTAATTAATTAATTTTTCTTATGGCATTCCTTCTAGGTAAAATGGACGAGAAGTTAAATAAAATGTAATATAAGTAAGTATTCGATTTATATCAGAAGAATAAAAATGTAGAAACATTAAATTTTACCTTGAAAGTTGAAACAACCAATTGTATCTAAACTTTGTGGTCAATGAATATGGCAACGAAACAATTTAGTTTAGTTGTTTCAACTTTCAAGGTAGTATAAAATTGGAAGAAATTTTTTGAAATTCTCTCTCTCTCTCTCTCTCTCTTCCCCCTATATTTTAGCTGTTTTTTCTTCTTATTTATTCTTTTGTTGTGATCAATTGTGATTGGTGTTCAATTCGCGTTGGAATCCTATATCCTCCTCATTTTGTTCTCGTTACCCTTGTAGAAATTGTTACATCATAATTTAAGCACATGGCAAATATGAATTTATGTTTTATTTCCCATTTTATAGGTTTTTTTTATGCCTAAGAGCCTCCATGGCACATTGAATTAAATCTGTGAAATATCTACAAAGTTAGGCCAATCAAATAAAAAATAGGGGAAAACAATTGCACATTGCTTGTAGTGTGTGCCTTTCATATTCTCTCTTATCTTTGATCGTGTGCATCCTTTGTATAAAAATCGGCAAGCATTCCTTCTCGTGGACTCAGTGGCTTGATATGGAAGATGCTAATACACACAAATGACGTGTGGATTCATCCCCAAAAATATTGCCATAAAGAAAAATGTCTAAAATTAAAAAAAGTCACAATGGGTTTAAATTAGCCACATTATGTACTCTGCATTAAATTTAAGCAAATGATCTTTTAAGCTTGCGTTGCAGGCTCTTCCCTCTCACAACCTAATATTGTCATAGTTTTTGTGGGAGAGAGAAAAAATAATAATAAAAGGCATGTGAAAGGGTGCCATACCACCCTACATTGCTAACTCGGAGTTATCTTTACTCTGTCCCTTAAAAAGTAAATCAAATATGAGCATAGTGGTCTCTAACTACTAAATAACTAGATTCAAATCCAAGTCAGTATTGGTTTATATATGGTTCTAAGGATTTTTTTTTTTTTTTTTTTTGTAGATGGTTCTAAGGATTTGCTGAGTAGAAATAAAAACTCTTTTGGTAGACGGTTTTTTGAACGAACACGGTTGCCAACCCTCACCAATGGGAGGCCCTGACCCATAATCAATTCTGTTGCCAACCCTCACCAATGAGAGGCCCTGACCCATAATCAATTCTGTCTGTAAAGAGTAAAGGCCGGATTGAGAAAGAGAGTATGTCAGAGGAAAATGTTAGAAAGGGAGTGAATGACACCACTACAAGTCTATTTAGAACATATCATTTTTTTTTTAATTTTTCTTATCTTAATCCTAAAAGTTTTAAGTAAAGAATATAAGATTTTCATAAAAATTTTCAAAATGATTTATATCATTGTAAAGAATTATCATTGTCAGGCCTAAGATGCCCTGCTATTGAGGAGTAAACCTCACATGCCATTCTGCAATGCCCTTTTCCCTTTTGCCAAATCAGTATGGTTTGCAACTCCTCTTTCTCTTCGTTCAGACAAAATAAGTCGGAATAGATTTATTGAATGGCAGGACAGTGTTGATTTCTTTGTCAAAAAATGAAGTTGATGCCAGTACTTTTGATTCTCTTGTAGCTTTAATTCTTGTGTTTGGCGATTTAGAAATCCAGAATTGCCATGGCATCCCTTTGGATGGTCATGAGGATAGCCGACCTCAGCACATTTTGGAAAGTACTATTGTTAAGTTTGATTTAAAGGCCAACTCATTTATGGTTTTTAAATTGGGATTTTTTTATTTGACATCAATAGTTAGGGTATTAGAAGTGCTCGGTGTTTGTTAAATCAGTACAAAGTCATCACTCTTTTCCATCCGAATATACCAAATATACGCCCTTGTATATTATGATATCATGATGCGAAAGAGAATAGATAGGAAGAGAGTCTTAATACCGATGGTTGTCTAGATTGACTTATACACTTTTATATATGATGATTTACGTCGTATGAATTGAGTTTTCATTATTTTACCAAAAATAATTCATTTAAAAAAAAAGAGAAGGAATTACCAAAGCAACATTGGGGTGTTGTGAATGTGAGAGTTTGGGAACTGATAAAATTAGTAGGAGTAGATCTAATTATAATAAAAAAAAAATAATTAATTACACAGACACCCCCTCTACTGTAGTGAAACTCCATAGAATTATCTTGTTTTTACAAAAGCTACATAGAATATCCCTCTAACAATCCTATCATACAATCTCACCCACACAGGGTCAAATTTTTTTTAAAACAAAAATACCCTTACTAAGTGCATTTTTGAAAATGAAAAAGAAAATAAAAAAATCACAAAAAAATATAAAAATGAAATTGAAAAATTTTGAAGGTAAAAAAGTCTTTTTAGCATCTAAAAAGAATAAATCATTTTAAAAAAAAATTGTCTAAAAGACACTTAGTAAGGGTATTTTTGTCTAAAAAAAATTTGACCTTCTGCCGTTAAGTTAAAAGTAACGGTGTGGGTGAGATTGTATGATAGGATTGTTAGAGGGGTATTCTGTGTAGCTTTTGTAAAAACAGGATAGTTCTATGTATTTTCACTACAGTGGAGGGGGTGTCTGTGTAATTAACCCTAAAAAAAAACACTACTACTAGTTTGTCGGTGGCTGGGCATCTGAATAGAGGATTCACAAGTGATTTGGGAGGAGGGGGATGCCCCACATTGGATAGCCAAAATATGGGGTTCGGGTTAATCTGAGCCCTCCATCCAAGCCGACACCTCCTTTCGGCTCAATTTGTCGGCTCGGTATCGGCTAAGATGAAAGATTCACATTCACCCCAACCGTACGTGTTGGCCATCCAATAGGGGAGTCTCCCACCTCCCGAATCAGTAAGAGGAGAGGATTTGTGCTGGAGTCCGAATCGCCTCCTATGCGTACGGGCATAGGAGAGGAGGCGGAGACCGTCGGATGACCGCCACATGGAAATGCGGTCATCCGACGGTGTTAACCAAAATTGAAGAAACATAAACTGGTGTGCATCTTATACACTGGAAAACATGCCCATTTTGAATCTGTTTCTAAAACAACAGAGGCGAGGCAAAAGGAAAAACGAAACACTGGTTTCTGGGAAAGAGAAGAGGCAGAGAGGAGGCGGAGTCCGGATTTACGAACCAGAAGGCATCTCCAGTAGGAGACGATTCGGATTCCAGTCGTCTCATCTCTGCTCATAACTAAATATCCCCCCCTGAAAAAGTGAAAAAAGGAAAATTCCAAATCATTTCTTGCTCTCTCGAAAGCATAAAAGCAACCAACTCCTCCATTCGGAATTTCTTGATGGCCCTCTTTATTCCATGAAGATCTCTCTCGTCTACGTCTCTTTTGTAGTAGGACTTCCACCACTGAAAAAAGAGTAAAATTGCAGACAAACCCCACTTTTGAACTTTGATTTTACTTCATGGAACTGTCAATTTCTAAGGTAAATTCGCCCTCGTTGCTGTTCGAGCTCTGAACCAAACCTCCTCAACTCTGCTCCTTCAAACAGTGACTATGGCTGTTTTTGTGTCGCATTAGGGTTTCAGAGTTTGTAATAATGGCGCCTGAAGAGATGGATTTGGTTCCACAGCAGCGGATGGAGAACGGATTGAATTCTCAGATGGTTTTCCAGGACGAGGCCTTGCAGTTCTCTGGTAGGAAAACCAGAGAAGTGAGCGATTTTGTTGATGAGAAGATGTTTTCAGTCGGGCGAGACCGGTTTTTTCGGTCGGCACTGGGGGCGGACTTTTGTCGTAGTATATTCGATAGCTCTCCGGGACGGCAGGAGCAACCTGAAAATCAGAACTGGAATAATGGCGATGGAAGCACTGGGACACCTAGTGGTGAGGGATCGGAAGGAGAGGAGGAAGATGATGATGAGGAAGATGAGGTTGACGAAGTTGATGGTGAAGTGGAAGGCTTGGTTGCAGTCGACGATGGCAATAATAAGAATAACAATAACAGCAGTAATTTACATAATAGTTCGGAGAAATTACGCAACAAGAAAACAAATTTACAGAAACACCATTCTTCCTTCGGTATGAGAGTTCAATACATTTCTTCTTCTGTTCTTACTTACAAGGTCTTGTCTTATGGAGTTTTTATGTTTTATTCGGGGTTTTATGTCGAGAATAGGTTCAGACAGGGGAGTATTGCTGAAGGACGGTAATGGTGTTCAAAGTGAACAACAACAACAACAACACCGGATCAACCATTTTGAGAATGCAGTCACAATTGCGGAACCCAAAATGTATTACACTCAGTTTCTTCAATTTTGGTTAACACTGTCGGATGACCGCATTTCCACGTGGTGGTCATCCGACGGTCTCCGCCTCCTCTCCTATGCCCGTACGCATAGGAGACGATTCGGACTCGCTGGATAGACGGATTGGTGTCAAACACATGGATAGTTGTAGGACGTGTGGGACCTTGAGACAGCGACGTGCCATTTTCCAACTTGTCAATCTCTGTACTAAGAGATTTTAGGTTATTCTTTCATACTTTTCACCAGCCCAATCCCCACCAAAAAAAAGAAAAAAGAAAAAAAAGATAAAAGAAAAAGAAAAAGAAAAAGAAAGAAAGGTTGTCAATGAGAACTCACGGACAGACGAGACACGTCCATAGCGTCTATCCCAACACGTGGCTTTTCCGTACAGATATGTTAGACCCACCCATCCATTGGAGGGATCCGCATCCTCCCCTCTTAGAACCATTGGGAGGAACGTAGTTCTCGATGAATCCTAGATTCATGTTCAAATCGATACCTAATTCACAAGCCAAGCCAATAAGAGGTGTCGATTTGAATGTGGATCTCGGATTCACCTGAGAGTCACGTGTCGACCATCCAGATGAGATTACCTCGTCCTCCCAACCATTGGGACGAGACAATGTGAGTCCCCATTGGAGAGTCTTTTGTAAGATACAACGACACAAATACAAGTGTGGGAAGAATCTTCCACGTTGTATCAATGGAAGAATGAAGAATGGTATTTTCAACATCGCTAGCTAGTTTGGAAAAAAAGGAGATAACTAGCTATCTGGTTGGTGAGAGGGCATCGGAATGGATTCATCAATATTTTTCTTATACAATATGTATCGTTTCCATCCACTTAAATTTTTTTTTTAAAAGTGGTATATATGTGGGTATGGCACACTATTGGTATCGCTTTACCATCGATACAAAATTGAATACATGTCGAATAATTCCGTGTAATCACAATAGTGATTAAGCAATTTTACAATTCGCCAATTACTCGAGGGGTTATAACAATTTGTTTAATGGTTGTTCTTATGATTTTAATAATTAGATGTTTTTAATTGTGTGAACAATTTGATGTTTTAATTAATTATATAAAAAATAAATATTTGAATTGGTGAACACTTCGAGTGGCCTTATCTTGATGAATATTTCAATTTAATGATATATATATATATATTTTTTTTTTTGAGTTTAGATTTATTTATTTATTTATTTAATCTGGCTCATGCAATTTGATAATAACTGTTGAAATAGATTAATGGGCAACAAAAGCGTTTAATAGAAAATCAAATGAGTGAGAAACTGACTGATATTTGAAATCATTGGCAATACCATAACGACAACCATTCAAACCATTTACATAAGAATTTACCATATCGATACGCCCAATTATAATTATGATAAGGATGATGAAAAAGCAAAATTAAAGCAATAGCTTATATTTAACCCCGCGTGCGCATCGATTCCGTAAACTGTGTTACCACTTATTTGTTTTCCACCAACACAACATTAATTAGGACTTTCTTTTGGTATCAAATTAAGATAATGATCCCTTGGGGGGGTTTACAAGTGGGTTTTGCCGACACTTACTGTTTAATTTAAAGTTGTAAAGCAAGCCTTTCTACATCACCATCGTCCAACCCCTTTCCTATCATATACTCTCTCTCTCTCTCTCTCTCTCTCTCCAATTTTGATTGGAAATAAAATGTTATTAATATTGTGTATAAAAGTGCAAACAATATAAAGAAGAACTCTTGGAGAAAAATAATAATGGGTACAAATCTGATCGTCAACGGATAATTTAAGATGATTTTTGAGAAAAAGACACGTGTGGCATGCATCTAAGGCGCAAGGAATGAGAATAAGAGATGTTCGAAAAAGGAATTCGTGTTCGACCCCCCAGGGTAATCCAAACATGATGGGACCGATTGATGGAAGTAGCTGGGCATTTAATGGACAGCCATTAATGTTCATAAATACTAACACCAACTATGAATGCCAAGTATGCTGATTTGACTGGCCAAGTCACCATATCATTGATCAAATCAACAAAAAACAGGACCGACACTAGATAAAAGTGTAAAGATAGAGACAAGTATCAGAAAATATGGAGGACGTGGACTATAAGGGGTCAAAGAAGGCCAAGGGAGGTCGTAAGCGATTGACAAGACGTCCTAGCACCTCCCTAAGGGCTCGTAACCTCTCAAACCTACTGTTCCCTAGGAGACTGATGATCAAGATGGTAGTAGGTGTGGAGAGGCTTCTCTGGAAAGCTTCTTCTTGGGACTTATATATAACAAAAGAATATCAATTGCAAAAAGATTCGAAATTTTCATGTCATAAGAAAAAATATCATAACTAGGTATTAATCCTCTTGTGTTTTACTCTCTCTATGGTTCGAAGATCTCACTTCATCGAAGAGAAAGGGAAGATGGTGGTGGCTCCAGTATCTCAAGGAACCCTCATCTTCAAGGAGTTCTAGTGTTCCACAAAGAGCTCCATACTGCATGTCCTTGGAGGTCTCTAACGACTTTAGTATCAGAGTGGCCTTGGGGTATATCCCGCCCACTTTCTTGTTGTGTAGGTATTTCATCTACGTGGCAAGATCGGAGAAGTTGAACGAATGCCACCGACAACAAGAACAAACAAATAATTACAAACACAAAGATTTATTGTTGTTCCATGCTCAATGAGGAATGACTACATCCATCGTAGAGAAATAGAGAATTTTTTATTCACTAAGAAAAACTATACATATCTTTCCACTTCACAAATTGATCCTCTTTCCCCTAGAGTTGAATTTGGTCATGATGGATCTCAATCTAATACCCTAGCTATCCTTGTTTATTTTTAAATATTTATTAATAGTATCATGCTTGTGGTCAGTACGCCATTGAATCCGTACCCAACCCGGATTGGTTTCGACAATGGCCGATAGGGTGGCAAAAAAAGTGGAACTAAAACCTTGGTTGTGTCATGTGTGTGTTTTGAAGAGGGCCGGGGGTCGAGTGTTTTAGGGTGTGTGTGTGTAAGCCATCTATGATTTGTGATTATAAAAAGTAAATCCATATGATTTGGTGGGTGTAGTGAAACCGATGGATCTGAGTTGAGTGAGTGATGATGAGTGTGAATTAATGAAGTTGTTGATAGGAAGTAGTAGTGTCATGTCGGACGGGAGTCGGGGAGTGGATTGATGGAGTGAATTGTGTTGGAGGATGATGAATGGATGATGGTCGATCGGGGGGGAATCTCTCTAGCCAGCTAGCTAGCTAGCTAGGTAGAAAAAGAATTCTTGAAAGACTAATTATATAGGTTTAATCATGGATCTTATGTCTCGAATTGTTGATCCGATCCCATGCCATTAATAGTAATGCAATCACTTGCAACAGGAAGTCAAAACAGCCTACGATAAATACTACTAAAGCATGCATGCATGCATGCATGCATCTTCAATAATACTTGAACATATATTTTTTCTGAATCATAAAACATATCATATCGTAATTGGTATTTGTATTTGCAATATATATATATCATTTTGATTTTTTGCAAAGATCACATGAGCTGTCAACTTTAGATGGTTAGGACTTACAATGGTAAGTGAGCTGTCCACTTTAGAGGATTAGGATGGTCATCCAGCGAGTATCAACAATTTTCTTAGACAACAAACTAAAAACTTTCATCTTCTCAAATATCTCATCTCATCTCATCTCATCATTACTACATTCTCAAATATCACCAATTTTTTGTTTTGTATAATTCATAAATTGGAGTAAATAGAGCTTGATTTTGTCTACACTTAACTAACTAATTATTATTTTTTTCCTATTTCATTCAATAGATATTATAATAGCTATATATGTAACTTCTGATTATTCTATTTATCACTTGGTGCTTCATCTTTGATTAATTTATTCCACTCCTACCACTTTAAGTGTCCTCTCTTCCTTATCCTCGTTCTCTTGTTTAATTACCAACACTTGGCCACATGTGCATTTGTAGGTCGATGTACTGTTTATATATCAAGAAAAGTACAATGTTAATTATCCTCCCACCTGCCATTCTATCACCACTGCTCATATCAAGTAGATCACACACAATAGAGGTGGATCCCACATCATATCTATGGTGATAGCTAGGATCCAATAGAGAATACATGTACATGCAGATCATCCAGACTTAAACATAAAAGGCAATGGGCTGGGGTGCTAACTAACAGACCATAAGAGAGAAAGGCAATGGGCTGGGGTGCTAACTAATAGAGAGAGAGAGAGAGAGAGAGAGAGAGAGAGAGAGAGAGAGAGAGTGTGTGTTTTGTGTGTTTTGGATAAGATAATAGCAATTTAATTATAGTGGGAATGCATGGTTGGAATTAATAGAGGACGTAGAGCTAGCGTAGTAGTCTGTCTAGTCTTGGGCCGGGCTCTTAGTTCTTGAGATCGATGGTCAAATTTGGTGGTTAGGAAGTTGTCCTTCCTATATATATGTTAATTAAATCCTCCTGAGTCCTGAATCCTGAGCGATCACTCATCCTATACAAGAAGATGTCACTTACTCCACCCATCTCAGTAAAGAGTAGTAGTAATTAAGAGGATAGCGATCGATCGATGGAAGGAATTTGAGGCTACTCCGGCCTCTTAAATCTCAAGATTCTCAACCTCAAGTACCAGAGATGTGGCCCACTTGCGTCTTGCAGTGCATGCATCCCACCATTCATTCATTTACATTTGACACATCATGTACACTACTAATAATTGGGATGCATGCATGGGTTAGGAATTGGTGGGAACGTTAGCTACCTACTTACACTGTCAATTTTAACTTAATTACATTACGTACATACGACCCTTTTTTTAATCTCTCATATATCATATCATATATATAGATTGATCCCTCCTGATCAACCCTGCACCTCCTGCCCTCCTCGATATCTAAAACAATGAACAATCCAATCCCAACCCTTTTTGGCATTACATACAAGTTTGAATTTTTAAACCTTAAATTAAATAAGCCCCAGTGATTGGAGACAAGATCCTCTCAATTAGAGAGATTGGACAGCTAACGAAACTGATCAGTCCAAGACGGTGGGTGGGTGGATGGATGGATGCTCTAGCTTGCAGCAGCTCAATCTGGCTGTCGTTTGACTGGGGCCCTCACTGCCTTCTTCGAATTCCTCTTTCTTTTTTTTCTTTTTTTTCTTTTTAAAGGGGTCAAAACAACGTCTTATATCTAAAAATTAGAGCAACTTTTGGTTGTATAAATTAACATGCCACACTAATTAACCCCACTACTACTAGTTAGTGGTAATAAGTCTAAAAAATAACCGACGTACCTAGTGGATTAGGCTTCTGCCATTTCCATTTGTGGGTCTGAGGGGGATTTACGTCCGTATGTATGCAATCTGATCTGGAGATGGACTTATGTATGTATGCAATCTTATGTTTATTTAGTAAAAAAAAATATTTTCAGATTCGAACCCACACGGTTAAACTTGTGATGTCTATTTAAAGCTCAAGCAACGGGCTCATCCCTCATTAATTAGGCGATCAACGAATATATGGATCGATATTCCAGTTCTAAATTAATTCCAACAGGTTGGCCGGGCATATAACAGACATTATGATCAATTTTTTTATATAGTGATTATATATATACATACTTTTAAATCTCTTGGAGCGAGGAGGTGATTAATGATTGGTATAATTAACTACGACCACAAGTAGCTAGTCGCATAAGAAAAGAAGCACATGCATTTATTACAGCGAAGCCGATACATTATATAATATATATTTTTTTACGTACTTGTCCTTTTAAGACACCATGCATATATGTATAATTTCAAATTTTTGCATATCAAATTAAACCAGCCAAATGGTTGACTTAACAGAACAGCTAGCTCTAGAAGCCATGTGCTATGGTAAGGTCACAGAGTGTATGATGAGGTTTGGATATTAATTAATAGCCTCAATTACGTATGTCTTTGGTACCCTTAATTTATTTTATCAAACCTTAATATATATATATATATATATATATATATATATATATATTACAGTTACGTAATATGTGCAAACATTGGTAAGGTCGACTGAGGAGGTCCCATAGGATCGAAAATCATGAATATATTCGGGTTTCTATATGTAGGACAAAGGAAGACGAAAATCATTGATTTTTTTTTTCTATTATAAAAAATAAAATAAGAAGATACCTTTTACTTATAGCTTAATATCGTGGCGTCTCCATACCAATGCACATCTAGCATGGAATATTTGCCCTTTCATTTCTTAACCTAAAACAAATAAAACTATATATATATATATAATAATGCAGGGCATCTTTGTATCGGTACTGATCATCAGATTCCAATTTCGATATAGAGGAATATATAGTTTTCCCCATTGTTACTAAATAATAATTAATTTGGGGTAACCTCATTGTCACCCTTGACTTTGCCTTTGGAAAATAATATAACTAAACACTCCCAGGCCAACCCCATGTTTCTCGATCTTGTATTATAACTTATTCTACTAATTAGTTTAACAACAAATTAGAATTGCTTGAGTACTATATATATATGTGTATGTCATGCTGCAGCATCCCTTTCTTTCTACCTATTCATTTGCTTACTAAATTCTTTTGAAAACCATTTTTCTTTCACTACTTACTCCTCTTTCTGATTTACATTAATTTCTCTAGTATTCTCAATTCCATAAATTGATCCACTCGACACCCCTTTAATATTATGTACGCTTACTGAAAGGAAAGGGAATTAAAAAATATAAAATAAAATAAAAGGATAATCATTGATGCTATCACAATTTTTCAAAATGAAATATAACCATGCAAATATATATTAGCTAGAGCATGCAATTGGGAGATGTCATTAATCAAGCATTCTTTTCCTTGTTGTGTAACAAATGTAAAAGTGTTTGTTCAGTTTTATTAGTTTAGGGTAGGGGGTACACTATGTCTCCTACCTACTTTTCATATTGTACCTCTTTTTATGCTTCATGCCTTCATAAAAGCTTTTGCTTTTCAATACAGAAAATTTGGTATTTGGAAGATGGTTTTCCATGCCGACGATGTAGCCTACTAGTACCGGCCCCTCTCACGTCTTATTTTATATTCATGTTTTGAGGATAGAGGGAATAAAAACCCATCCAAGAGGGCATAGCCTAGCTACGATACCAACTTGAGAAACATTTCCATTCTTATGGTATTTCAATAATGATGTGAAATTTTGTTTGAATAACCATTTGCATTAGATTAATAAGGATTGGAAATAATTAAGTGGTAATTATCACATACTCTCTCCCAAAAAACAGGCCGGGACTTGTAACATTTTACAACAAATTAAGTCTGCACATCACATTTGACACTTGATTTGTTTGGAACCCAAAATAGGCATGTCTGTCATATATGCATTAATTCATATATGTATTCAAAGATGTCAAAATAATTAAAAATAAACCCACTCTTCTCTACTACGAGTATATATATATATATATATATATATATATATATATATATATATATATATATATTATATATATATATATATATATATATATATATATATATATATATATATATATTAAAAGAGAGTTGCATTTTTATAATTAAAAGTAATTATATAATCTTAATTATCTGATTGAATTTTTTTTTTTTGGGTAAGATTTTCTAATTGAAAGTTGAGTGATTAGAATGGATGGCATCCGTTATAATATGGACCCATACATGTCTACTATTATAATATGGACCCATCCATACATGTCTACTATTATTTCCCATTTGGCGGTATCTTGAGAAACAATCGAAAAGGTCACCGATTCTGTACTAAATGTTAATTGGACCAACCGTGGGAATCTTGGCTTAGGAATCATTTGGTCATAAAATAAGACTCCTAAACGATCCCGATTGGATATCCGGCCCATTATTATCATTTTGAAAAAAATATTTTTTTAAAATCAGTATTGGCAACGTGCCACTACATCATCGGGAAATGGAAGAGGATAATAACATGGTAATTAACTAAATCAGGGACGTATTCGTAAATATAAAAAAAATAAAAAATAAAAATGAAAAAAGTAAAAAAGAGTAAGGGGGCCTACGCCTACTGCGTCACCGGGGGAGTTAAATAAAAAAGGGAAAAGAATTAATTGTCGGATTAGCATAGCCAATTATGATTTGATTATTAATTGTTACTTAAATAAATGAGGATTGGAGAGGTTCTGGCAGTTCAAGTGGAAGGCAGCAGTCAGTAGTTAGTAGAGGTAATTAATAAAATGCATGGTTTCACAATAAATATTTAAGGAAAATACGTACCATCCCTAATTTTATATTTTATTTATATATTATTTTTGGTTTTCTTTGGTTGAGAATTGAGATTGTTGTTGGATTGATTGTTCCATGCATATCGTATTCTCTATTCTATCTATCTAGGTAAAGGAGTAGTGGGAGTAGTAATAAATAAGGGTTTCCCTTTCCCCCTTCCATTCACCTGCCATGCATATTATACCTCCTTAATTAATTCATGTTTCCTGTCTCTCTGCCTTCCCAACAAAGGAACCACTCAAATAAGCCTGGAAAAGCATCATGACTTCAACGCCCATCCCATCCCATCCCATCCCATCCCATCGGTCTACACCATCAACTTCATCAAATCCATACATATCACCCGCGCGCATCCATTTACTTTTCTACTCTGCAGTCTGCAAACACATGCATGTTGATGAGTATACATAACTAAACAAAAGAAATAAAATAAAAAAAAAATAAAAAAATAAAAAACTCTTGTACATCATCCTATATTCTCGCTAGCTCGTTTTCTTTTCTTTGGGTAAAAAGTAACAACTCTCGCTTTCAGTTAAATCTATTGTATAAAATGCTACGTACAGAGAATCATTTGAACTCATCATCTTACTGTACACTTCCAATCATTGAGGACATTAAATTAATCCCGAAGATATGTGCGGTGATTTCAGACTCTTTTTTTATTATTTATTATTATTTGTTTTCTCCTTTCCTCAGCATCAGCATGCACTATCGGTACTCAAAATTAATTTAATAAATTAGCATATATGGCATACGTACACATTAATGAGCTCGGATGATAAGATAATACTTTAAAAAAAAAAATCCTCCATGTATTAAAGTGATTTATATTGATATGTGTGAAGGATTTGGAAGAGGTACGTTCTTATCAGATATGTAATTCGATCCAAAGTAGTTTCATTATATATAAGGGAAGAATCACAATCCCAGCAACAAATTAGATATATATATATATATACCAGTCTTTTTCCCACAAGTTAATCGAAAGTGGGTTTTTCCTGGAAGATTATTGATCAGAACAACACATACAGTTTGGTCGGATCTTTGTGGAGTGGAGTGGAGTGGAGTGGAGGATAGAATGGACTACGACTGTGTATTGTATATATATATATATATATATATATACTAGCTACTAGTCACTCTCATGGTTTCATCGTATGTAATTATGTGATTAAACTTATTATTTTAGTGGGTAACAGTGTAGCATCCGATGTCTCTCCTTATCTTGCACTTCCATTGCCAAAGAAGAAGAAAAAGAAAAAGAAAAAGAAAAATGAAAGACAATTCGGATTTTCATTTCGAAATGGAAAACATGTATAAATGAGGGAGGGAAGTGGCAACATGAAATGTCGCTTTCACCAATGGAGGCAAAAGGTGGAAGAATACCCTCCTCTATCTATATATATATTATATTCTCATTTCTGAGACCTGTCCAAACTATTTTCTTCTTTCCACGTAATGATGAAACTTTTCAAACTCATCATCATCATATTGCAAATTTTAACCCTAAATACCAAAAGTAGGGGAGAGAAAGGGCAGGGGCCTATCCTGTATTTCTCTCTCAGGTGGAGTCTGGAGTGAGTGAGTGAGTCAGAGAGTGCGTCGTCCCTGAGGGGGCTCTGACGCCAAAAAGAATAAGCTATCAGCCAGCTCTGACAAGAGAGAGAGAGAGAGAGAGAGGGGGAAAGGGGGGGGGGGGTTAATTATTTGTGTGTTTTGTGGCGATAAAACAAGAGAATGCAATAAAGCTTGGGTTGCAGTTCCGTGAGTGCAGTATACTATAACGGTAATGCTTAACTAAGCATGTATATATATATATATATAGCTATTTCTTATCCCCAAACCCATTTCTCACTCCTCCCGTGCCTGTTTTCCTATTTGGAATCTTTTGGAGTAGTAGGGTTTGATTGGGGAAAAAAAAGGCGTTTGCTTCAAGCCTTCAACCCACAGTACAAACTCCATCCTCCCACCTTTTCTGTCAATTTGTATTATCAGTGGTCCTGCACTTAACTCATCTCCATCATCCACGGTTTAATTTTTCATTTTTCTAGAAACAGGTTTATTGATCTAACAATCGTCAACAACCCAATTCAATTTATCTTCCCTACAGAGGAAGAGTAGCCAAGGATTGGAAGCTTAGCCGAGGAGCGAGAGGAAGCTGGTGATCATACACAACTCTTACAATAAAACATACACAAAATTACAGTAATGCAAAATATTAACAAACTATAATTAATATATATCATGGATAATATATATATAGGCTCAACACCAATAGGGAGCCCAGGGGTTCTATATATCCTCCATCTCCAGAGATAGGTATTGGCCTGATGAGTTAGTTCATGGTTGTCTAACTCCACCAACAGATTGTCGACAGCTTCAAGACCCATGGTTTTAGTTCAAGGCATAGGAATAATGAGGGTATTGGTGACTTGGGAAAGCAGGATGATACGTATGGCTCACATCCAATCCAGGTCAGCCTTTTTAATTTGCCTATTTGTCGACCCAAAATACTATCGTCTCATCCCTTATTCACCAAGTATTTGTATTAGCAGTGGCCCATAATAAAGCCGATCCGATCCGGTACCTAAAACTACCTAAAACCATGCTATCACCCTAGTGCCTTCTTGTTCACTGCACTATCATTTAATTTTACTAATTTGGGTTTCAAGCATGGCTTCTTTTTTCCAATTTCTTTTTAATTTTACTTTCTTTATTTTAATTTTTTCTGGGTTAACTCCCTATGATCACTTCACTCCAAAAAAAAAAAAAAAAAAAAAAAAGTGAGAATAGAAGTCCACAAAGGCCCTGGACATGCCCTTGACTTAAAATATCATATGAAGTGCCCCACCATTTTTAAAGCAGACATTAATTCTCAGGCCTTGAAGAGACATCTGCAACTTATATGATTAACTCATCTTCTCACCTTTCATCCGAAGAAAAACTAAAAAAAGAGGAGAGAGAGAAAGAGAGACATTGGCTTACGAAAAATAAGGGTAAGTAGTAGTCTACGAAAATAAAAGGGAATAAAAAGGAAGGGGAAGGAAGGGTTCTCCTTTCTATTAATTCGATACCCCCCCCTGCTTCCTCAGCTGCCATTTCATTTTCTCAGCCTCAGTTGTTAAGAGTAAGAGTAGAATCATCTTTCTCCTGAAAACTCTTTGCCCGTCACCCCGCCTCCAAATTATCCGACAATCTAGCTACTATTCCCATCCAAGAACTTGGAAACCTTTGTTCTTAATTATTGGCCGCTGACAATCCTCCTGGCCTGCGTTATCCCCAGAACAAAAAAACTGTTAGTTTTTCGGATACTTCAGCCGCCAGCATTGCAGGTGGGCTTCGCATCAGAATTAGTTCAGATGGGCAGGCACCCTTGCTGTTACAAACAAAAGTTGAGGAAAGGTCTCTGGTCTCCAGAGGAAGATGAGAAGCTTTTGAGGCATATTACCAAGTACGGACATGGATGTTGGAGCTCTGTCCCTAAACAAGCAGGTTTGCTCCTTACAGTTGTGCTGTAATGCAGCAGATTGCAGTGCAAGCTAGGCCGATTTCACTAGTTTGCCTTCTCTTCTGGGATGGGATGATATACTCCAATACTTGCTTAATTAATTAGCAGCTCCTCTTGAAATTTTATATTTTTGCAGGTTTGCAGAGGTGTGGGAAGAGTTGCCGGTTGAGGTGGATAAACTACTTGAGGCCCGATTTGAAGCGAGGCACATTCTCACAGCAGGAAGAGAACCTCATAATTGAACTCCATGCAGTTCTTGGCAACAGGTAATTTCTCTCCCTCTCCGCCTCCCCCTCCGGGAACTGAGAATCTGCGCTGCTTTTTGACTTTTCTCAAGGAATCTCTCAAACTTTCTATGAACTCATCAATAGAACGTTTCTGTTGAGCCTTTGCTGCAAAACTTTTCATTCAGTAGAACGTCTCTGTTGAGCTTTTCCTGCAAAACTTTTTTTTTTTTTCAGGTGGTCTCAGATTGCAGCACAGTTACCAGGAAGAACCGATAACGAAATTAAAAATCTGTGGAACTCCTGCATTAAGAAGAAGCTCCGACAAAGAGGCATTGACCCCAACACCCACAAACCCATGTCTGAGGTTGAGAATGCAGAAGAAAAGTCACCCACCACAACCACCACCACCACCACCACCACCACGACGTGTACCACCACCGACAACAATAACAAAACCTCGGGGAGCTCCCACGAACTGAACCTCTTCAACATAGAGAATTTGAAGCCCGGTTTGACAGCTGCAGCAGTCCCGGAGCCGGAAACGGAACCGAAACGGCCTTTAATCACTGCGGATGGGTACCATGTCGAAGGTTGTTTGACTTCCAAGATCAGTGAGTCGCTCATACCCACACCCACGGCCACGGCCACCGCCACCACTACTAAGGAATTTTTCCTGGAGAGGTTCGGCACCTCTCACGAGAGCTCCGCCACCAGCAGCAGCAGCAGTTGCAGGCGTTCAGAGAGTATTGGGTATTTTTCCCTTCAGCAATTGAATAACTATGGGTCCCATGCCGGGCTATCCGTAAACCCAAATTCTACACAATCTCTCTGGTTCAACCCCAATTGCAATCCCGAATTCAATTCCTATACGATTTCCAACCTTCTTCCATCATCTATGTCAGTTACAAGCTCGCCTCTCCCTACTTCCATGTCGATGGGTCTCAGGCCCACCCTCAGTCTTCCCTCTGATAACTCTTCGGCAGGAAATTTCAACGTCGACGGCTTTCAGTTCTGGGGAGCCAGCAACTCCAGTAACAACAGTAGCAGCAGGAGTAATAGCAGTGGAAGTATTGAATTGCAGAGTAGCAGCAGTGGCGCCTTCTTTGAGAACAGCGTTTTCTCTTGGGGATTGGTGGATTGCAGCACAGCAGATAGGGAAGCTCAAGTCAATCAAATTGCGACCGAACATGAGGATATCAAATGGTCCGAGTATCTCCACACCCCATGCCTGATTACGTCCTCCACACTGCAGAACCAGACGGCTCCGCCATTGTACAGTGAAATAAAATCGGAACCCCACTCACTCACGACCGATGACGCGTCGGCAGCTACTTCATGGCATCATCATCATCATCAGAACAACCAACAGCAACAGCAGCAACAATCACAACAGTTACAAGCTGCTTCGGATTTGTATACTAAGGATTTTCAAAGACTTGCGGCTGCCTTCGGACAACTATAGCTTTGTATTTAACCTCGTGAAGCCTCAGATTATTGAATTACAGGATTTTCTTTCAAATCTATTCGACAGAGGGGGAGAGGGGAATATTAGACAGGCTTGAATAAGGGCTTCCTCTTCTGATTACAACAGGTGTGTTCCACAAATTTTTTTCCCCTCCTGTAAATAGGTCTTTCTGATACAAAAACTTATCCAGCTTTTGATTTCTTTAAATATTTGTGAGGCAGATAGGCTCGAGCACCCTTTCTGTTTGTGTTTAATTTGGGATAGAATTGCAGAATAAGGCTTGTTCCGGTGTCATTTACTTGTCTTTCTTCAATTCTTTTGGATTCACAGGTTGTTGTGTTTCAATCTCTATTTCAAAATCATGCATCTACATTCCCACCCCCCAAAATCTAAAATATAAAAACGGATTTATGGGTCTCTTCTTAATTCCAGGGAAAAGTATTTGATTTTATATATAGTATTACTTTGTGTATCTCATAACTGTCAAAATGCGGGGAAGTTCATGCAAATTCTGGAATCTCCTTGTCTTCTTTTTCTTTTTTCTTTTCTTTTTTTCCTGGGTGTGGCTTTCTTCCTTTTCCGTGTTACTTACTACCCAATCCCTTGCTCAGTTTCTCCTGGCAGCCTTTTCAAATTTACAAATCCATGAATTCATTTCTACTGCAAGATTCAAGGAACTTGTCCCCCTCCCCCAACCCTTTCTCTTTTTTCAACCATTAATGGCTGTCTATTGGTGGTCTCGAGTAGGTTTTTTCGATTTTTGGAAGTCCACCTCCATGTGGCTATGTGATGTAGAGGTAGAAATCCGTTCGATCAATATTGGTGGAGTCACGGGACCATAATCTCAATATCTAAACAGCAGCCAAAACTCTACGGTGTGGCAATTGATTTGATTGGACCCGATTCCGATGCCAAATTCACAATAGAAGTGGAGTTGGGTCTTTCTAGAGACAGTTTGAAGTTAATAAAAATTACCATTGTCATTCTTCTTTTTTAGAATTTTTTTTTTTTTTTTTTTTTAAACCTTGTGGATAAGGGTTCATTGAACGGGATCTAACCCACTGCTCAAAGGTCTTAAAAGAACTGAAATTATAGCCGTCAGCCGAAACCATCTCTTTTATTTGAACTGGAAGGGGGTAACAAAAAAAGTATGGAATTGAGGAGACTGCACTGCGCTGCGCTGTTACGAGAGGTTGTAATTAATCAGGCGTCCACAAAGGATAGGGACTCTCAATCTGTCAGGGGCCATACGTGACATGTCTTGTGTAAAGATTCTCTAGAGTCTGGACACCAACGATTTTTCTTTCAAGAGTCGAGACTGACTTTGTAAAAGCGAGAAACTTCCGATGGAAGGGATTGCAGATTTTATTTGCATGTTTAATTGGTTTGTTTGGAAGGAAGTGAGAGGTCGCCGATACCGCACGCTAAGAATCTATGCCGTCCACCACCGACAAATGGGTATTGCATGTCATACTCCCTCCCCCCTCCCTCCTCCCTCTTACGGATCCAAATTTTGTACCACATTTTGTAATAAGGGAATCGGACTATCATCATCCACCACCATCATCATCGTCATCATCATATGTCTTCCTCTTATCACCCACCTCTGAAAATTAATCCAAACCTTCTTTTCTTTTTTTCTTCTTTTTTTTTTTTTTTTTTTCTTTTCTTTTGTGGTGGAAAGGGAGGCTTCGTCGAATACATATCTATAGCTATCACCTTCGATTTCATGAAGGTTTTGCTTGCATTGTCTTGTGAAGATTGATTGATAGAGATGAATGAACATGCATGTGGGATTGCCAGGTCACTTTGTTTAACTTCCACAAATAAACAAGACAAATTGACAATTTTGTCTTCAAACTAGGAATAATTTTAATCCTTATCTTCATCATCATTATTGAAGGGAGAAATTAAGAGGATAGGGAATGCAATTTAATAAGTTGAAGCTGTATGTAGTAGTCCCTCGATCCCTGCAGTCCTCTTGGGTGATTATTCTTTTAAATTTAGTTTGATTGCTTGACTCTAATTTCTATGTACTAACCATTTGATAAAGTATTTTTTTTAATGGTAACAAACTTGTATAAAGGATTAATTTTGACAATGAATATGCATTAACGGGATGATAAATTGTCTTACATATTTTTTCCCTATTTTTTATTTCTAAAGTATTTTTCCTTGTATAATTTGGGCTTCTAAGGAGATTGAATTTGTGAGTTGTCATGCACCTATCAGGTCCCACCTTGGCTGCCCCATGCATCATTTCCCTCCCGCTTGGACTAAGAAAAGGCAACTATATAGCTTGCCCCATGCCTCGTTGTGATACCATAAGGTTACAAGCCACCCAGCTCAGCTCGATGAATCACCATTGATATTTCATTGGTCCGGCAATCTTGTTAAGCTTCACCAAAATCTCACACACTTATTAACTTGCAAGGTCCAGAAATCGGATCACACAACTTGTTTCCACAAGTTTTTGTAACTTTAGATTATATTTGGAATGCATTTTAATTTAAGAACAGGTTCTAAGAAGACAAAGATAGTGTTTGATACGGATTCTAATTCTTCAATCATAGAATTCATGCTCTTTCCAACACGGAACTAATTCTGGAATGTACCATTCAATGAATTCTCCATTTTGAGCCTAGTCCACAAGACATTATAATCACAAGTTTTTCAACACAAAACATGCATTGTATGCATTGTATGCATAATTATTTAGTGGGAAGGGATCAATGTAAGCTTTCTTTAGTATGTATTATAGTATCAATTATATAATATATTATGACATATAATTGTTTAATATATTTAAAATAAAGTAATATAATCTAAAATCTATAAATATTAAAAAATATTTATCATTATTATGATAATCTATTATCATTTCTTTACGGTCTCTTTGGTATATATTATTAAAATTAATTATATTATACATTATGACATATATAGTTGTTTGGTATGATTTATAGTATTTATTTATATTTAAAATAAATTAATATAATCTAAAATCTACAAATAGATTAAAAAATACTTATCATTATTATGATAATATATTATTACTTCTTTATATCTAATGGTACTAAACAATTATTATTTATGACTCATAATTGATTTTCATAAATGATCCATAAACATAAATATAAACTACACCTAGAGAGACTATGTCTAGTGGTATCAGACGATTACTATTTATGACCCATAATTTATTCTCTTAAACAATTTATCATAAATAATTCATAAACATAAATATAAGCTATACTAAAATGTTCAAATTTTCCAAACCCATATAGTTTATAACTTATAACTATTTAACAACTCCTGAAACAAAAGGTTCACCATATTACACAACCAATGAAAATTATATAGTATCAGACAAAAAAAATTTTAATTAGAATTATCAAATACACAAACCCATGGATTCTGCAAAAATATGGAACACGTATCTTCCCCAAGCATTGATGTAGCGGCATCAGTGAGCTCTAACGCTACGCATGCCATATTTCAATGCCCAGATGGAATCATCGGCTAAACCTGAGATGCCAGCCGCTTATCACAAAGCTTCCATGATGACACTCGTGAGGTTTAAGCTTTCTTCAACATGATTCATTGACCTTGGCAGTATAATGCATAAACAGAATCCAGTAGTCCATCCAGCGCATCCCCCAACCCTCATAAAAGTACATTTTCAACCGAGAGTAGATATGTGCACATGTTAGAGCAAAGCATACTATACAGACACAAGATTATATATAAAATGGAAAGAGAAAAGATGAGAATCAGCACACAATGCCACAGTCCTCCACATCAGGTCCCCTGAACCTAATAGTATAAGGATCAAGCCGTAGCCATAGAACAGAAAACAGGGCTGCTAAAAGAACTGACCAAATAATCACTATCGCTGGTATCTGACTTTTGCGAACTAACAATCCCTTCAAGAATGGATGGAGATGGATAGTTACCCAAAAAGCAAACAAGAGCTTAGCAAATAGAAAGCGCCAGGACCCAGAATCATTAGTGACAGCTGAAAATATTCCAACGAACATACCCCACAGATTGATGAGGATCAACATCATTGGAAAGATCAAAAGTGATGTCCACTTGAATGTGTAAAGCACCATGGCATTGTCCGGTGTCGACTTCTTCTTTATTAACCCTATACTAGTTTTGATGCCCAGCACAGCCTTAGTCAAACCCTGAATAACAGCAAACAAATGAGAAGAAACTCCAGCAATCAACCATAACTGCTGATTTCTCCACCACTCTTGAACAGTGACTCCACTCCACCTAATGTCCAGAAATCCATTAGCGCAAAATGATATGAAAAGAATCGCAAGCCAAAAAAATGTTTGAATGGAGGCCTGCAAAGCATGTAAATGCAAGAGACTAGTCACTTATTGTCGGAAACTTCCAGTTAGGAAACTATCTGTAGATTATAGAAATATATTTTGTGTCCATTTGGATCTTCCAAGAAAGACGTTGGTCCATTTAATATGAGGGTTAGAAGAGAATTCAACATGTTTTAGTGAATAATTCAGTATATTCTCATGAGTTATATGTATCTAATCATTATGTATCAATTCGGCCTTAATTCAACACATTTGGGGATGCCACAAGCAAGAAAAAAGGGCTCTTCACCATGGACCTTAGCAGTGTCACTGTCCCATGGTCATCAGCACCCTCGGCTTCCTCAATGTAGGAGCTGGCAAGATTTGGTGCCATATCTACCTCCATCTACGTATTTGAATTAGTTTTCTCCAAGATTTACTTCGGTTGTAAGTTACATGTAAACACCTTCCAACTCATAACTGCTGCTGCTGCCTTCTTAAGGGCTTGCAGGCCAACCTATTGTAGGGCTGGGCTCAGTTCAGGGTTAAAGCGAGGCCTAATGTTTGGGTAAGGTAGTCATCCATATGTAGTCTATTAAACGAATAAGAGTATAGATTGCTTGTTTCACTTCTAATCTAGAGATTCTAGAGCAACAATATATTTATAAATTAAATATAATAAAGATAAGAATTATCTATCCAAACTAATAGTGCTGATAAATTATTTTTTTAAATAGCTAAATCAACTAGGCCGAGGTCCGACTAAGTCCACATCCCAGCCAAGAGTTGGGCTCACACTACAGAAAATTGAAAGACAATAGAGGAATTCTTGAACAGATCTTTAGAATATGTTTTCACTATAATTTCTTTGTTGAAGATGAAATAGAACTCTAGAGAGATCTTTATCCTAGTACAGAGTACAATTCTACAATGTGGTGGAGAGTGGTCTACACGAAGACTCTAGAAAGTTTACAAAACTACTAGACTGCAAGACAAGCTACTACACTATTGAAGAAGTTACAGATACAAACGTAAAATAAACTGAAAAGTAACAGTAATAGTAACAGTAACAATAAACTTGTAAAGGTAAACTAAGTACAGTAACAGTAAAGTAAGCTGTGTTTAACTGAGTGAACTACTCAGAGATGTCTGAATCTGGATCAGATTTATCAGGTCCAGGTCCAACTTTACCAGAACTAGGACCAGGACCAGGGGTATCTTCAATATCCCCCCCTCAAACGAAACTGAGGATGTATCCAAAGGCCAAGTTTGATACAAATTGAAAAAAAACTCTTTGCATGCTAGAGGCTTAGTGAAGATATCAGCTAGTTGCCGATGAGAAGAGACAAATTGAATCTCAAGAAGACCGAGTGCGGCCTTTTCTCGAACAAAGTGATAGTCGAGTTCTATGTGCTTGGTGCAGGCATGAAAAACTGGGTTCACCAAGAAGTGTAAAGCACTCATATTGTCACAAAATAGAATAGTAGGGTGTGGCAGACAGAAATCAATATCTTGAAGAAGAAAAGATAACCAGGTCAATTTTGTCGCTGTAGTGGCCATTGCCATATATTCAGCTTCAGTACTTGATTGAGCTACTATTGATGGTTTCTTGGCACTCCGAGAAATGCAATTAGCCCCCAAAAATGTGCAAAAGCTAGTAGTCGAATGACAAATTATGGGACAGCCAGCCCAATCAGAGTCAGAAAAGGCAAACAAATCTAGAGAGCTATCTCGAACAATACATAAACCATAGTCAATGGTACCTCGAACATTACACACCTAAGCATGAAGAAGTGGGCCATGGTGGGAGCATGTATAAACTGACAGACAAGATTGACTGAAAAAGAAAGATCTGACCTTGTCATAGTCAAATACTAGAGAGAGCCAACCATACTACGGTAATGTTCCATATCAGGACAGGGATCATTGTCCACGCTAGAAGCAGCCATAGAAGTTGCTAAAGGGGTAGCAATCGGTTTTATTGTATCCAAAGTGGAACGCCGAAGTATGTCTTTTTTTTGGGTAGGTAGAGCCCCAAGGAGAATTGAACTCATGACCTCTTCATTTTGAGGTGGTGGTCTTTTGCCAACTGAGCTATCCCATTGGGGTAAATGCCGAAGGATGTCAGTAGCATACTTTGTGATAAAAATAATCCTGAAGATGTATGTTGGACAGTGATGCCGAGAAAAATAATGAAGAGGACCCAGGTCCTTCATGGCAAATGCAAAACTGACCTCAGTGACAAAAACATCCATCAAGGCATCATCATCACCAGTGAAAATAATATCGTCCACATACAATAGTAAAAGCAAGTATTTTCCATTCTTGTGGAATATAAAAGGCGAAGGGTCAGACCCACTGCAAATAAACTCATACTCAAGAATAAAACAGCTAAATCTGTCAAACCAGGCCCGTGGAGCCTATTTAAAGCCATAGAGAGTCCGTTGTAATTTACAAACAGCTTTGGGTTGAGAGACATCAATGTAGCCTTCGGGTTGACTCATATAAACAGGTGTAGAGATAGATAACCATGTAAAAAAGTATTGGTTACATCAAGTTGTCGAAGTTTCCAACCTCAAACTGTAGCAACTCTAAGTACCAAACGAATTGAACCTGGTTTTATGACTGGACTGAAATGTTTCCAAATAATCAATTCCTTCTTTTTGGGCATACCCCTTTGCACCTAACCTTGCCTTTAAGCATTCTAATGTACCATCGGATCGGAGCTTAGTTTTAAAAACCCACCGACAACCCACAATATTAATATCGGGCGTCCTTGGAAACAAAGTCCAGGTTTGATTAGTGGCAAGAGCAGCCATTCCGAGATTCATGGCTGCTTTCCACCCAACATCAGCAAGAGCCTCCTTTGCAGACCGTGGTTCTTATGGAATTTTAGAAGCTGTCAACACATATTTTGGGTTGGGGTTAACAATCCCAGCCTTTGAACGGGTGACCATGGGATGGCCCATTAAACTAGATGTAGAAGGTGCTATCTCAGTATGACCAGAATCGGTACAAGGCTGTACATTAGAACCATTTAAACTAGTTGCATCATTTAAAATAGTATCATGTAAACCAGTTGTACCAAACTGAGAGATTTCAAAATCATCTGTATGAACCATATTAGAAGATTCAGATGCACCATTAAACCCAGACAAACTAATTGAACCAGAAGTATCATTTTCTAAGCCAACCAAGTGACAGAAGTATCATTTTCTAAACCAACCGATTGAGGTATACAAGCAGATGCATTTAAATGTCCATTATCATTGGAAAGTTCTCAAAAAAAAAAAAAATGAATAAACGAGCAGGAGCCGAGATAACAAAGGATGGATTTCAACAATGTGGTGGGTGTTGAAATTATAACCTTGAATTTTGGGTTAAAGTATAATTTCCAAAAATATGAGGGTAGATTTGTAAATATTATAAAATTGAAATTATCTATAAGAATTGTAGAGGATTCCAAAAGTTAGAAGAGTCAAAAGGAAGGTTGTAGAAATAGCATATAAAAATATCTTAAGAAGTGTGTAGAAATATCTTTGTAGAAGTGTGTAGAAGAGAAATGTCTAGAAAGTAACTAAAAGCTTCCTTAGAGGGCTATAAAAGGAGGTCTTCTATACCATTTTGGAACAAGCCAAGTTAAATATTCAAGTTAGTAATATTATTGAGTGTTCCTCCACATCTCTCCTCTTTCACTTCACCTCATCCATATACCTCCTCTTCTAACATAGTAATATCAAAGCCAGTTAAGAATATGGCGAATGAAATGTTTCATTTTCAAGTTTGTCATCTCACCAAAGACAACTACAACAACTAGAGCATCCAAATGAAGGACTTGCTAGGTGCACAAGATGCGTGGGAGATTGTAGAGAAAGGCTACAATGAGCCAAAAGATGAAGCAAATTGTCCCAAACCCAAAAGGATGCTTTGGAAGATGCAAGGAAAAAAAAGATAAGAAAGCTCTCTACATCATCTATCAAGGAATAGATGAAGGCACATTTGAGAAGATAGCATGTGCAACCACCGCCAAGCAAGCATGGGAACCAAAAAGATAATGGAAAGACAAGTGAAGACCGCTGTTGTCGAAACGGCACCACAGCGCAAAGCTGTATGTCCAAATTTATTGCATATTTGACACTTGACCTGAGACATCTGAGGCTGAAGATTCGTTGGTTGCAGATCGGTTCCTGACCAGTAGAATGCACACCATTAACAGTGGGAACATTAGGGTCCCTGTTTTCACGACCAGCAAGAGGATGAGTGATAGAATTAGCTTGCACAAATTTACGACCCTTGGAATTGAAATTACCACCACGACGCCTATAATTCTGTTGTTGATTGTTCTTTCTTAAACTTTTATAAGCCAGATGTGGGTTAGATGTGGAATTTTCTGGCAAATGACTCTTCAACCGAAGATCATGACTGTGGATCAACGGCATTAGGTCAGAGTAACATGGAACCACCGGCTTGAGCATCGTTGTTGCAAAAGTATCGAACTCAGGTCCAAGATTTGTCAGCAAGTAAAAAACCTTCCTCTGGTTCGGTACCAGTTTTCCAATAGCATTTAATTGATCAAACACTTACATAAACTCAGCAAAAAAATCAACCAGAGCATACCTTCTGTTTTCTTGAGAAAGTGAAGTTCTAAAATTAACTCCAACTCTCTGGCTTCAGAGGCTTGAGAAAACGCAGATGAGATAGCACACCAGAGTTCTAGTAAAAATTTTATACCAACCGCAAGCCTTAGTACTTCTCCAGAAAGAGTGGCAGTTATCCAGCCCTTCACCAAGCAATCAGTCCTTATCCAAGACACGAAGTCTGGATTAGGACTCAAATTTCCTTCCTCGGTTATGAGGTGGCGTTCAGGTGCTTGGACCTCTCCATTGACGAAACCAAGTAAGTCTTAACCTTTTATCAGAGTTAAGAGTTGAGTCTTCCACAGCAGATAATTGCCAGGTCGTAACTTCAAGGAAACAAAGTTTCCAATGTTCAAGTTGCAGGGATAAGGAAAAGGAGGAGATGCACCTCCTAACTTGGCTGCCATCTCTGAGCAACCGAAAAGATGAGAAAGATAACTAAAGAAATGAAGAAGAGGATAGAAGATAGCTATTGCAAAGAAAATCTCCTCTCACTTGCTCTGATACCATAAAGATAATTGAAAGACAACAGAGGAGTTCGTGAACAGATCTTGCAGAATACGTTTTTACAGTAATTTCTTTGTTGAATATCAAATAGAACTCTCTAGAAGTCTCTAGAAAGTCTACAAGACTACTAGACTACAAGACAAGCTATTACATTATTACTGAAGTTACAGACACAAACGTAAAATAAACTGAAAAGTAAATTAAACTTGTGAAAGTACACTAAGTACAGTAAAAGTAAAGTGAGCTGTGTTTAACTGAGTGAACTAATCTGAATCTAGATCAGAATTATCAGGTGCAGGTCCAACTTTACCAGAACGAGACCAGGACCGGGGGTATCTTCAATACACATGTCACCTGGGCTGGGATTGGGGCTGAAACCACAGACTATCTCATACCTGAGTACGTTTACCATGTCAGGCCCCTCCCAGAGCTCTGATACCAACAAATAAACAACCCCCCCAAGTTTTTTTTTTTTTTTTTTTTTTTTTTTAATCTCAACAAGACCCAAAATAAAGATAAAAGAAAGAAGGGGAAAAAGAGAACAACTGTCATTGAAAGTGGGGGGAATCCCAAATAAGCTACAAAGGAGATCAATTTGATGAATGCTTCCCAGCTGATTCACAGGAAGGGCTATGACACTTGCAGCCATGAAATCCTAATACCCTCTATGATATCTTCCCATCCTAATCAAAATTGCTAGCTAATAAATCAAACACATAAAATTCCTGACCAAATCCTAATCAAATCATAAATTTGAGATTACAACTTAATCTATGTCTCTTTCTAGGAGGTTTGTTTCAGGATCTTGTCACTAAACCTAATTCACATCAGTTCAACCCTGTTTTCTCGTTCACTTATTACCAATTCCTCTACTGTTTTATTCACCAGATCAGGGGTTCCACTTTTTAATAAAATCCATGAACTAGTTCATCTACAGTTGACATTGAAACAGCCTGCCAGCCTTAGCACTCCATATTCTTCGTTAAAAAAATGGAAAAATTAAAATTAGAGACAGAAATTCAGCTCAAAACCTGAAAAATTAAAAGATAAAAATTATAGGCTTCACCACGTGAAAAGAATAACGGCATGCTCTATCAAATTAAATTCTTACATGGTGCTTAAGTTCTACATGAAACAAATTTTATTCCCAGTAGCTTAAGTTCTACATGAAACAAATTTTATTCCCAGTTTAATAGTCCAAACAATTTATCACTTTCAAGAGTGAGTGAAAATTCTGGATTAGTAGCAACTTTCAATACAAGTCACTCAACCCACCAATCTGCTCAGTTTCCTCAGGATTCAGTTGGGATAATCAATCTGTTTAATGATTGGGTTGGGTCAGGAACTCAGGCATTTACTCACTGAGAACTCAACAAAATATCATGCCCATCCAGCCTGGCACTTTTCCAGTTTCCTGAATGACCATGCAACCATGCTGGCACCTGCATGATTTTCAAGGTGTCAAAAATGGCTGGTGCAGGTGCAGGTGCAGGTTCAGTTGGGTGCTCTATGACCAGAACTATCGCCAATGATACTGATATAGGTTTTAAAATAAAACATGTATGCTAAAAGATTTATTTAGCATTTTAGTCAAGTGAAGCCTAGCATTGGAATGATAAATTTTCCAGTTAGTAGGCACATGGCTGGTAGAGTACAGTAAATAAGCTGGGGGACAGAAGCGAGAGGATATGCAGTATTACTTATGTAAGCAATTCTCTGTAACCATTTCAGCCTGCCACCATATCCATACCAGATTGGACAATGTCGACTGAAAAGAATCTCAATAGAGCAAAGGGCCCACAGGAGCACCTGACCTAAGCGATCAGAAAGATTGACGATTGCAGATCCTCTAAAAGCAGCATGCTGTGGCATACAATATATAGATCGCCATCCACGAGTATGCATCTTAAAGCCAGTTAGAATATCACCAGTCTGAAAGCCATATATCCAACCAATCTACAAGATTTGAGGATTAATAAACAACAGTTTAAAAAACTTGTTCATCAGTAAGGAGACTTGGACATGGAGTATTCTTTTTACCTCTCTCCCCCATGCAGTGTTATCTTCATACTCACAACTAATTACATGGATTGCTTCTCTTAGGACCTCATCAGAAATTACAGATTCTGTGAAGCTGTCATCATTAAGAAGATTTGATGCGAGAAGTAATGGTGAGTGACCGAAACACTTCTCCATGCTAAGAAATACAGAATGAGATTCCATTTCCAGATTGCTAGGTTCTGCTAGTAAACTTGACCTGGATTCATCAATAACGTAAGGAGAGGTAAAATAACTATGGCTGTCCCCAGTACTTTTTGTCACAGGACCCAACTGGCTTGTTTGGCAAGCTATTGGTTCTAGAGGTGCATCATAACCATATAAAGCTTTTCTGTTTAAGAAACATCCTGTACCAACATGAAGAGGCCCCTGTATTCCATCAAGGCATTTCAAGGCGATCTACATGCAAAAATTGATCATTAGTAAAGGCTTATGAAGAACTGGTTAAAGGCAGAAACAAAATCAAAGATAGTAGATACTGTTTCATAAAAGACTAAAAAGGATTTGAGGGTGCTAGCATTCCTCATAAAGAGAACTAATCATAATCATCAGACCAGGGAAGAAAGAATCCAAACTTTGGAAGACACCTACAGATGAACAAGCATATACATCCTGTCTACAAATTCAAAATTTTCGCATCTGCATCCTGGTGTCTAAATTGAATACTGAATTGATTTACAGCTTAAAAAAAAAGCCTTGCCTATTCTATTCACAGTTCATTTAACTGAAACCTAAACAATGAAGTGAGTGAAGAGAATCAAATTACTTGGGTTCCATTCAACAAGATAAGATGAAGGCATGAAGCAAGCTGTTGAAGATGATATCATAAATCTTCTTTGCTATCTGGTGTTCATATTCCATGCCTGATATTAGTAGAAAAGCTTTCAGTTTCGGATTATCATTTCTCTAGTTATTCTGCTTGTCATTGTGTTCTGAGGGTGATTTATTTAAACCATCACCCATAAAAGTTACATATGTACATATGTGATCTTCAACCAGAATTTAAAAGGCATGGTAAAAAGGGAACCACTTACATCATAGAAGACTGAATTGTGGTCAGCATACCAATCGTTTGCATCAATACCATCAAATCTGTGGGGAAATTGAACATAGCACACCTTATTCATGTTGCTTTGGTTCATCATAAAGCACATAGCTTCAAGGAGTGCTTGGCTGTTGTATATATAGTGATTGCAGTCAAGATTTAGAATGTAAGCCCCATTTGTAAGTAGAGCAGAAACTCGAACCTGAAGATTTAAACAATAAGACCCTTTCTTTTTGCTGTTCACACTAGATTCATTCTAATGATCCGGTACTTTATATATACCAGAGCATTCATGGCACCCGCCTTCTTGTGGTGCTGGAAACCAGGGTGCTTTTCACGTGATACACCACTTGAGGCAACTTACAGTCAAAGCCTTGTGCACTCCCATGGCTTTGTAATATCTGAAAGTGAGAAGTTCAATGAGAAACAGCCTTGTGGACAATACACGTGAATAAGGAAAGTAAGGCATACATAGAGTACAGACCTGTATCAATCCTGGATGATTTCCAGTATTATTCCCAGGCCATGGAGTGCCATCCTCCATAGATCAACCTTCAGGAGGAACAGTTTGAAACTTAGTGACAAGTTCATTTATCCTGAGATTAAATTCCCCATACTGCCGCTGCAAGCAGAAAGAATAAGAGTGCGGATATTTACAGGACCAAAAAGAACATCCAGTGTAGGCAGTTAATCCTGCAAATGTTGGGCAGAGGATAGACAAAGAGAATTAAACTTCAACAAGTGCTAAAAACTACTAGCCAACCTTGAAATGCATTCTTGAACTTTTCCTAGTGACAAATTTATTTCTTAATCTTAACAGCATGTAACACTTCGACCATGGTTACCCGGGACGTATGGGACCATACTGATGAATTTTATCAACTGCACAAAAATTTGTTTGCAGTACTCCAAATTAATCAGTCAAACATGAGTGCTTTATGAGTTACTTCCAGGATAAAGAGAGAGACCAGCCCTTGTGTCCATGAAGTAAAACCTAGTGTTCTCAAAAAAATTAGCAATTGGGACTGCAGGTGTGCCTAAGAAGCATCTCTGAGAAATAACATCAATCGATTGGAAGAATGAAGCAGTATTTACTGAAATTCAGGTGCAATTTTTTTTATAGAAAAACTTGGATTACCCTGACATGTATGGCCGTAATCTGATGCACAGTCCTGCACTCCTGCTTTCACAATGTCCTAAGAGGGGTGGACTATGCTTACCCTAAGATGATAAAGTAACATTAGTAGTTGATGCAGGACCAAAAGGATTCAGGTCATCCTTCCAAAAATGAAAGGTCAAGCTTCTTTGTTTATTCTTTCCAGTAGCCATTAGCAAAGCCTGTGCTTGTGTATACTTCAATGTGGATAGTATATCATATCAGAAACTTCAATATGGTGTAAATTTCCTATCAGATAACTGAAACTGGCATGTCTTTGTTTCTAGTAGTAGCTGGGAAACCTAAACCATACCAGCGAAAGGCAAAAGAGAATCTTCCCCCAATACTTATATCAAGGTTCAAAATGTTGGTTTTAACCATGATTTTGATCATGGTCAGAACTCAAAATGCTGTCTAAATCATGGAAATAGTTGAAACCAAAGGGAAATTCAGATTTTGACCTAAAACTTCAAGAACTATTATGCCATAAAATTAGAGTATGATTATATAGAGAACAAAATCATCTCAAATGGCCATCTGATTTCCGCCCTTGGTTTCATGCAATAGTCCATATGTTGAAAGAGATAGAGTTCAATCCATAAACAATAGGCTATACCAACTATTATCCAGTGACCTGTCTAAAATACATATAAATGCCCATCACTTACCTTTGCAAACAAATTAACTATTAAAGAAAATATTTTACTTTAAATTCCATTACTATTTATTGCATTTTATTGTTATAAATACTTCTGAGCAATTTAATATTATAATTTAAAATTCTCTTTCATACCCTCCCAAAAAATGCAACCATAGTACATCATATGTTGATGAATGCCCTAGGCAAAATATCCATGCTAAATAGTTCGACCACGGATGTTTTCGATTCAATAGTTAGTGTGTGATATTCTCTGCACTTCTTAGTATCTTTTCTTAGATGTAGGAGAGAAAAAAAATCAACATTGGGGGGTTGGGGAGGGGGGGGGGGTTTAAACGAACTGATCCTACGGACACATAAATAACATATATTAACAAATTTTATGGAAAAAAAAATCAGAAAATGGATCCGTGAATATTGTGTAAATGCATCAAGACATACTTTGTAAATTTTGGGTGCGGAAAAAAATATCAAGACATAGTTTACGTCATAAAAGCTCAAACTAGTAGGTGGTTCCTAGGTGTATAATGGGGCTGACGACCATTTGACAGTCAATGTGGGAATAAACTCCCAATAACTACGACTATGGAAAAATATGACTATGCAATAACCGTGATTAAAATTCAGCATGCGGGGAATTGGGTTTTATGCATTAATGGTTAAATGACATCTTGGATAAAATACTTCCCCATTTCATTTACGTAGTTAAGTTTCAGTATTCAATCGGGCTGCCTGAAACATTATCAAAATGAACCAAAATAATTCAATTTTTTGTCAGAATACCATAGTTTTTATGTTTTGAGTGAGTTTCATTTTGACATCAGTTGATGGTGATATGTTCCAAGCAAACCTCCAAGTGTTTCACATTTCAAGACTCATGACTTATTTTCAGTTTGAGATGATATTGCATTCAGTTGTTTCCTTATTCATCCTTATTTTTTGGTGTCCAAGGATATCTGTAACACATCTCCGTCAAAACTAAAGCATAAAGAGTATAAGGATTACTAAGCTCTCTAGCATCTGGAACACCCCGATGGACAGAATCCAGGAGTAGAAAACCAGTCTTCTCAATATCTCATCCAACAAGTTAATAGCTTATACAATTACTTTCAAGAAGTTTGGATAAACCAAGTCGCAAAACAATGACTGATTTTAAAGTTTGGGTGTAACACAAATACGGAAGAGAAGAATAGCACCTTCATTAGCCTTCGTTCCTTGAAAAATGTTGGGAATGTGCTATATTTCAAGCGAGCAACCTTTTGTGAGAAGTAACACTCTGGAGACCGAGGTTTGATGCTGAACTTCTTGCAAAATGGTACCCACTTTTTTGAAATTCACAGGTTTCTAATAGAGTTTTAAGTGTCAGCAAAGCTGCTCCATTATCAGAAACATAACATGAAACTTTTTCTGCTGGGTAGTCTACAGAAAGAATGGAAAGGATAGTGTTTGCTGTGACACGAGGTGGCTCCTTCAGAGGATCAACAGTGCCAACAAATATATCAATGCAAGCTAGCTCAGATGGTTTCCCTGGTTAGTTGTACCTGAATTAATATGTATAATAAAGTTCACTCTAATTAGATCAACAGAAAATTGCAACAGAACGAGGAGACTATGCAAGAGATAACATCAATACAAAGAAAGCCATCCTCACAGCCTATGTTGGATTTTCTGGTCAGCATTAGAAATACAGATAACCACTTGCTTGTTGGGAATAATCCCACGTTGGCTAAGTCTGGAACCTTAGGTGGTTTATATATTTGAAAGTCCCTCCGCTTACAAGTTTGAACTTTTGAGTGGGAAACTTAACATGATATCAAAGCACCAGTTCCCTCATTACGGTCACCCAAAAAATAGACCACATGCCACATTTACTCACACCTAAAAGAGGGACGACATCTGAGGAAGAATGTTGGGAATTGTCCCACATTGCTTAAGACTAGAACTTTGGGTGTGGGAGTCCCTCCAATTAATAGTTTTTACTTTTGAGATGAAAACTTAACATTTTCTTATGCAATCTTTTGAAAAATCATAGTACGGTGAAGATTTTCTATAAAGCATAAATAAGTAACATAAATATCTGATTGGAATTATTTGGTAATCAATGTTCTAGAGGGAAGAATAAACAAATAGGTAATGGTGCGACCCAGTGCAGCTACATATGCAACATGTTTCTGAGACAGTACAGGTAGACTGCTTTGAAGAAATTACTTCACCTTAAGCATAAGCGTTCAGGGTATGTTTCCCTGTTCACAGGATGCAACTTAGGGAGCTGGTCTAGTATCCAAAATAGGGCAAAACATCCCTCACAAAGAACGGAAGCTAACCAAAGCCCATGTGCATTCTCGACAGGATGGGTCAGTCGGTACCGGAGGAAAAAGGCCAAGATTACTAAGCGGAAGAGGATAATGACCCTATACGGATTAATCATTGAAGAAGATATCGGCACCTTTCTTGAAAGAGGTTGTCGAAGCTCATTGTCCCTACAAGAAGAAGAAAACGGGGAAGGATCATAAGATCATAGGGCTTCAGATGTAAATGACTGGAAAGTATGTAAAGGTATTCACTTCAAGTAAGAAGATATAAACGAACTCAATAGCGAGATCATCTTCACCCCATTTGATTACGGGAAAAAAAGAAAATTTAAGCAACGAAGGGAAAAAGAAAGCCATAGCAACATCAAACACTGTAAATCGAATTCGCTTCTCTAAAAATGACCCGATAAGCATCGTAAGTATGTTCGGACATGGTCCTCCTCCCCTCAAGTTTGCAAAAATAGAAAACAGAAAGGCCTCATAGCATTCAGTTCTCTAGATTAACCAGACCCATAAAATTGCTGAAATGCGCCCTTTCTTAACAGGGTATTACTTGGAAAACATATACGAAATAAAACGAGCGAAAATTCACCTTGGGGGAATGCATCATAGTTTCCTCATAGTTAGGCAGAATTGAGCGAGAGAAAGAGAGAGAGAGAGAGAGGGCCTTCCACCTACTATAAGTCTGAACAATTGTTGACAGAAAAAATAGACATGAATCAAATGATGCCCATACCTCCACCTCCAGATGGTTTTATTTGGACCTTATGGGTCAGAATTGAGAGAAGAGCTAGGTAGAGTGTGTGCTTAGACCAGTCGCAGTTACTTTGAATCCATGGACGGAAAGAAACAGTTTATAAGTTCTGATAAAGAGGCTGAGTCTGCTTATCAAGTAATCAATGATAGTTTTCGAAATTTATCCAAAAATAAAATAAAATAAAATTGATAGTTTTCGAAAGAATAGTTTCTGGGCTTCAATACCTGAAGTCGTTTACCGACTGCTCAGTTCTCCAGATTTGGTCACACGACTCACACTGGAGTCTTAATTTGTCTCAAGATACAGTCTCTTTCTCGTACAGCTAGCCTCTCTTCTGGTGGGCCTCCATCTTGAAATCTTTAAGAGGGCCTCACTCTCTCTCTCTCACACACACACACAGAGACACAGACACACACTCTCATATGCACGCATATATGCAAACAAAGAAAGAGAAACTGTGCTCATGTATCCCTTTATTATTTCTTTAAATCCTTCCGTAATTTGGGTGCGCCATTCCTTGCGCAAATGGACCTAGGGAATCTATCTGTGTAGTTCCAAATCTAATCACAAGTTTTCGACGAGGGAAAGGATACCAGGGTATATTTAAGAAAAGGTAGACGACATTCATGTAACAATGGCATATGATATTTAGACTATTTGTGCATAAGCATGAATGCACACGACGTCATGTATGCCAATATAAATACAAAAGAGTGAGATTATTTAATTGAATTAGTGATTAAAATTCAACATTCTGATCATAACGTATTTATCCAACGAGGTCAGAATAATCACATAATCTGTCCATGTGACAGAATAAATGCCTTGTATCATTTAGAAAAAAAATATCACATCCTTATGATAATAATAATTTATTCATTTTTAAAATAAAATATAATTTTCTTTCTCATAAGTTAATTAAGAGGATGTGTGGTTAGTTCCTTTTTTTTCTTTTTTTTTGGGTAAAGACTAGCCTTTTGAACAATTTAAGAGCTTCGTGATAGAAACTCTTGAATTTAATGCATGTAATTCAGTAATTGAACACACAACTTGCAATTTACGTATTACTTAATTTGCAAATAACATCTTGAAATTAATGCAGAACCATAACACCATGTACACTAAACAAAGCAACCAAGATATAAATTAATCAATTTGGATCAGTCCGAGTTTTGGTGGACAAAACATATATTATAAGCAAAATTTTCAAAGAAATCAGTCATCATACATTTCCATTGGGAGAAGTTCGACCTCTTCCGGAGGAGCATGCTCATTTGCATTAGATGTCACAATTGTGCTTTGTAGTGATATTTAATGTCGTACCTTAATTTGAGAAATTACTTATTCCGATGATGATTTCGATGATGAAGATTGAATTGCAACAAATAAAAAATTTTTGAAATTGAGTCGTATCACAAGCGATACTGTCCTAAAGACAGAATTTGCCCTCAATGATGCAATCGGGTTTTAATGCAAATCTGGCTTCAAGATAAAGTAACTTCTTGGCTTCCCGTATTAGACCTGCACTAGTCTAATACGCCCCTTCGAGTACTTCGGAGTGGTACTAAGGCAAATGCAGATGTCGATGATGGAGAAAATCGATTTATATGACAAATCAAAATAAAAATCGACAGGGGGACAACATATAATACTGGTTATCAGAGAGAGAGAGAGCATTTGTTTCATAAAAAATTCAAACCCAATGGAGGGCCCCTACTACTCTATTTGCAGAGTAGGACATGCCCTTTCTAGACACCCTTAGATGTAGGTGTGTCCATTCATTCTAACGGCCCAGATCGTCAGATCCTGATCTGATGGTTTAGATCACACCCCTTACCAAAGGATCTGTTCTATTAAGCAGATGCATCTCTACGATCTAACGGTTTGAATTATTTGAATCTTATCTAATCTTTGAGATCACACCTTTTCCCAAAAGATCTGTTCCATTGAATGGATGTGTCATTTCAATTTTAACGGCTTGGATTGATTGATCCTAATCCAAGTGTTCATATCAAATCTCTTTGGTAAGAGTGTGTCCCTTTGAATAGTTATATTTATTCATTAAAGAATTCGATTTGGTTTGGATCTCGGAATGAACCGCGTCCAACCCAACATAAACCAAAAGATAACTCAACTCTAAAAAATATATTTTGAGTTGACCCACACCCACACCGCACCAAGACCTGCCGGCTTGGCTTGGCACGGCTCGATGAGCTCACGTGTGTGAAAAGCAACCCAAAATCGACCCGAACACAAGGGAGGAGGGAGACTTCCCTCCAAATTACTCTATCCCTTATAGTTCCCAAAACTATATATAAGGCACCCTACAACCTCTTTCACTTCCCATGTGGGACTAAGAAAAGAGACCAACCATACTTATGTCAACTTGAGGTCTTGAGATCCAACTAATGGTGTCAAAAATGGGTCCGCCCCGGTAGCACGGACCGAGTCGGTCCGAAATAACCCGAACCCAGCCCAGACCGAACCTTAATGGACAGGTTTCGGTCTCGGCTTGTAAAGCCCGACACCATTTCAGCCCAGACCGAAATCAGACTGGACCGGCCCATTAAGAAGCCCGAACTAGCCCGAACACCGGTAAGGTTCATCCGGGCCCAATTTCTTAATTTTTATGGTTTTAAATTTTGATGGATTATATTACACTGTTATAGTTCACTTCTTGATCCGAAAGATTATATGAATCTATAGTTGAAAAAAGTATGTTAATTGTTACAATTTATTGAATTACATACATATAGAAGGAATGATGCTAATTTTATAGATAGAAATAATAAAATAGGCAATATATCTTACATATAAAATTGACCCGATAAGCTTGATAAATCCGGTCCGGACCGAATCAGTCCGAAATCACCTCAATAAGCCCAACCCGATAACAAACCGACACCGGACCAGCCCGTTAGTTATTGTGTCCAGCGTAGCCCAACCCAGCCCGAACTCTTAATGGACATGTTTTGGGCTGGGCTTATAAAATCCGACACCGATTCAACCCAAATCGAAACCGGCCCGGACCAGCCCGTTGACACCCTTAGATCCAACCTTACTAGTTCCACCTCAATGCCTTTCAAACCACATACTATAAGAAGGAAAAAAAAAAACCAAAATAGTTTTATTTTGAAACTTTACTTTTTACTAAAAAATAATAATAATACAGAAAAATATAATTAAAAGACAACACCCACCACCACCACCACCATCCTCAACCACCACTACCCACCCACCACCACCATCCACCGCCACCACCACCCCCCATCATCACCACCACTACCACCACCATCCACTACCACCCACCACAACCACCACCAACCATCACCCACCACCACCAGCACCACTACCACCCTCCACCCACCCATCGCCACCCTTCTCCACCACCTCCCACTGATGTAAGCCAACTTTGAACTTATGGAAATAATAGATCGGGAGAGTGGATTTATACAAAATCAAATGAATCAAAAGGGAAGTGAAGTGCAGAAATTTAATAGAAATTTTTTTTTAAAGGTGAAAAGAATATAATTTATGAAAATGAAGGTGGGGTGACTTACTTCTTTTCTAGGATGTAAATCAACTCCAAATGTGGTCTACAACTCTTCTAGGATGTAGGTGAAGAATAAAATTACAACTCTTCTAGGATGGAATGAAACTTCTTCAAGGTTTCAAGAGATAGGAAAGCTCAAACTCTTCAATGTTGAAGTGAAACTCTTCTAGGTTTCAAGATGAACTCTTCAAGGTTCAAAAGAGAAGATAAACTTCAATCCAAATTTCATTCATCAAATCATCTTCTCCTATTACATGAGAATAAACCACTATTTATAGGTTTAACAAACCTTAAATAACTCAAAATAATCTCAACCATCCTTTATAATCCTAAAGTTGAAATTGTACATAGAGAAAATAAAAAAAGAAATATAAATGATTTAAAATTTTTCAATACATAGAAACTTGTCTCAATGTGTTGATTCTTGTTCCAAGGCATTGAAACTTGTCCCAATATACATTGATGCAAGCTCCAAAGTAGAGAAGACTCTAGAATCATTGAATAAAAAATATCACCTCACTCTCTATTAGAGACTTGAAAGATCATCAAAAATGGACTGGTTTCAAGGTGACTAGGGTTAGATTTTTTTGTTCTTTTATAGCATGGTTCATACCTTGGTCTTAGGCCAAATGATTTTGGGTCAAATGAGCTTGGTGGGCTTGGATCTTGATATAATGATATAATTGTTGAACATGGATGTAATTGGACTGCATCACCCACTCACCACCACCGTCACCAATCATCACCACTCACCACTAGTGCCACCATCCGCTCCACCGTCACTCTGGAGTCCATGACTAAATTAGGTTAACAAACATGTTTCTAATTCCTTATACTTCTGAATCATTTTGAAATTGGAATAGAAATTTGAACCAGAAGTAAGAATCCTAGAATTGAAGTTTTTATCAAATAGCCCCTTATTATCATCTATTGCATGGATCCCATTCTAACAATCAATTTAGAATCCAATACCAAATTCCTTCCTTAAGGCAAGGCTGAAATATATGACTTATCTAATCTTCATTGCTACATGTTGCTGCTGAAAGCTGGATCTACTAGTTCGTCCGTGTCCTGCAAGACAAATACAGGAGGTTAATGAAATCGGGATAGAGTTTTTGGTGTTCGCTCAGTTAGTAAAGTCAATGATAGAGCAAATAGTCCAAAGCTATACCAAAACGACTAGCTTAGAGAGTTGGGGATAAGCAGAATTCAAGAAGGATGTAGGAGATTGCTAACAAAGAACTCAATCGTATCAGAATGCCCTTACCTCTTGTCCGTTTACCATCTTATGTAGACTGAGAGAGTGTTCCAAATGAATTCCACCTTAACCGCCCAACTGCTAGGAGCCTGTGCGATATCCTCGCGGTACCGTAAGATAGAGATCCAACGATCAATCTTAATGCCGTGTTATTTGTGATCAATAACCCTTGTATCTGCTGACATGGTCATTCCAAGAATAGTTAAAGAACTATGCACGCTTGCCTTACCGTAGTCATAGGCAGACAAGTTGCGACCATGAAGTCCTATTATTTAAGTGACGAATCAACGAGACGCGACTTGCCAATAGTGACAAAACACCATCTCGCATGGAAGGATAAATTGAGCTAACCAGGACTAACCTGGACACGTGCCAGTGTTCAGTATGTTAACACCTAAGGACACGCGTCTTCTAGTCACCGAAGGACAAAATATGGCATTAACACTAAGTAAAACCTTTTTACCTTTTTATGATCATTTGGATTATTGGGTAATGCCGTAATGGTGATATTCATTAATATTTTCAGATATGAACTTGATCGTTCGATAGTAGATCCGATCAGTTGTGTGGAGATAATAGACTGGTTTTATTTTGTTTCATTACAGGCGAGGCTTCAATCGATATATATTCAACTTCAAAGCGTAATGTTTATAAAAAAATATAATGGGCCAAAGATCTATTGCTATTTATTAGACAAATTATTAATATCATAAGAATATGTTATTTAATTTTTCAAATTTCATAAAATATCTATTATGTTTTCTCTCGGATAGGCAGAAAATGTGTCGATTCCTATCATTGGATAGAGAGACCATGATTTTAGATTAGTCATATGTGAATTTCCAAGATTTTTTTTTAGTAAGAGATTTCCAAGCTTTAATACAATTAAATATCTCTTTACATTAACATACATCCTGTGTATACATCCATATATGTATAAGTAAGTATGAATGAATGATTAGAAATTAGACTTGTGATCTTTTAAAACATGATCACTTGCTAGGACGTAGATGCAAATTGTAGAATGTCGTCGTCTCTTTCTTTCTCTCGTCTTCTCGATCTGTTTATTTTTCCATGAGTAATTAGAAAAGCTGCGCCTCCTATGAGAATAATTAATGAAATTGCTGTGTGGATTCTTTATAGGTTTAGGATAAAATATCCAAGCTATTGCAAGTTAAGAGATGGAATTTAATTATAGTCCCTCCCTCTTACGTACGTATGTACGTACGTACATCGTACGTACATCCACATTAATCTTCCCTTCTTAATTTCGCACCCCTTCAAGCAACTTTCCGATCCCCATTATTGTGAGGAGGAGGAGGAGGAGTGAGAGAGAAGGTCGATATGCTGTCCTGAATAAGTAAGTAGAATACACTAATTAAGCTGCTCTCTAGTCTCACTCTCATCGATCAAATAACAAGTGGTCTGGATCCGCTCCCAGACCCGGACCCGAACCCTCCCGCCCCTTTTGAATCTTAATGCCAGTTTTCACCTTAATGTCAATATGTACAAATTAAAGCATTATCACAATATAAATTAACATTAAAGATTTACAAGCGTGCAAAGAATTTTCAACTTTTGAATTATGAATATGAAAAAAATGAAACGTCCCTCATTATTGGATCATGAGTTAGACCACATTAAACGTAAGAACAACAAGTTAATTAAATAAAAATATTTAACTAAAGAAAATAACAAATCAAAAGTAAAATAAGGATTTTTTTTTTTCTAATTTATCTTATTTAAATAGAATTAACCAAACCCGGAAACCTAGTTTTTTTATGTCTAAACTTGGAGGTCTTGAGGGGGAAGATCCAAGGAAAGTGGAGGATAACACGCATTAAGAATGTATACGGTCAACCAAAGCAATCTCTCTCTTTCTCTCTCATTAATTATTATTATTATTATTATTTGGGAGGAAGATTATACAAATTAGCATCCTCTTATTGTAGTAAAGAATAGAGTTAATTAATAACGCAAAACTCGGTGCTAAAGGTTAGTGATTAACAAGTTGTTTTATTAATCAAAGGAAGTAGTAATTAATGAGCAGATGAAGAATCCAGAATATAGACCAAAAAAAAAAAAAAAAAAATGGGCAACGTGTTGCGGGAATTTAAGTGTCTGTCTCTGTCTACCGTTTTACGTGGATGGATTTGGCCGATTTGGTGGGACAGGTAACGACTACGTGGCACGTGTTAAGAGAACAAAGAGAGAAAGAGAGAGGAAGGATGGATGGTCACTAGTCAGGCAGTCACCACCCAGACGATCAAAGCCGAGACTAATGGACTGGCATTGCCGCATTGGAGACTTGGGGAGTTTGATTTCGAAAGTCGGTTAAAAGATATAATTCTTATTAGTCAAAGTGTTTTTTATTACGTCAAATGAGTCATGTTTTATTACCAAAAAAAGAAAAAGAAAAAGAAGAAAAAAAAAAATCATGTTTCATGGGAGGATCATCCAAAGCAATAATATAAAAAGAAAAAGAATAAAAGATAAGGCATTTAATAATTAATTAATTTATGAAGAATGGATAGGATCACAGAACCACAGAATAACCGACCCCCCAAATATTGCAGCGAACCGATCCTCTCCCCGTCTCCGTGGCCTAAGACTTTCCAAGCCACGTGCTTGAAGTTGAAAACGAGATGAGACCGTCCAGTCCCAGTCCAAGCTGTTTGAAACTTTAAAAGGAGGGTGGGTAGGGCAGGATAGGGTGGGTGGTGTCAGCCTGTCAGGTGTGGAGGGCCCTTGCGGACTTTTCCTCTTTTCTTTTGTTGTTGGACAAGTTAATTCCGATAAATGATTTGTCAGAAGGAGAATGGGTCCACAACCACAATTGGTCTTAGCTCTTCATCCTTTGTCAAGACTCAAGACTTAGGATTCAAATCTCTCTTCCCTATACTTCAATACTTCAGGAAGGAGTGACTCGTTTCCATCAAATGGTCAATATGTGGTTCTCAAAAAAATCTGAGTTTCATGTCCTGTTGGTTCGGCTTGTCTATTGGGTATCAGTTCGAACGTAAGGTTTGAATTTTCCCTAAAGTCACGTGTCAGCCATCCAACGGAGACATCTCCCTCCTCCTTGAAGTACAGAGAGGAGACGATTCGGATCCCAAGACTCAAGACTCCAGAGGTGATGGACGATGAGCTGCTGCACATGGTCTTTAATTGGTATCAGCCGGGGTTGGTTAGGTCTTCCTCCATCGTACAAATTTTTATTCAATTGGCATGCAAATGATTGTATCATCATCATCATTATCTCTAGCTTCAGAATAGAGATATACATCACCTCCATATATATACACGTATATTATCCACTAAATCCCATCATCATCTATATCTATACCTAGTAATTATAGGTGTAATTAACTAATTTCTAACTAATAAGTCTCTTGTCACTAATAAGTCTCTTGTCAGTCTTCTTGGCTTCACAACATATAGCTCCCTATCCATATCCGTATCGAATGTCTTTTGTTTTGTTCGTCGATTACCGAAACCTTTGCTCTCTCACCGGCCGGATGTTGCCAAACCCACCCCCATCTCCCTTACTCTTTTTTTATACTACTTTAATAATTAGTTCAAGGATCCTTTCCTTCTTTCATTTTCGTCATCCATACGGGAATTCGTGCCTATAGAAATGGCCATCCGTCTAGGGGATCCGCATCCTCTCCTCCCAGTGATTCTGGGAGGACAGTGGCAACCCTGTTCGGATGGTCGACACGTGGCTCTCAATGAATCCGAGACCCACGTTCAAGCAGACATCCTTGTTGGCTTGACTTGTCGACTGGGGTGTCAGCTTGAACGTGGATCTTGGATTCACCAAGAGTCACGTGTTGGCCATCCGGACAAAGTTGCCACGTCCTCCCAGAATCACTGGGAGGAGACGATGTGAATCCCCATATGGGGCAGTGCGGATTGGATTGCCTTTGATTTTCTCCCAACTAATTACTACAACTTTCTTGTATTTATTTCATATTTACTTAAACTCTCCTTCTCCAGTTTTTTTTTTTTTTTCAAGAGAAAACCTCAACCTCTCTTTCTCCCCTAATAGTTTATAATTCCAAAAATACCTTTGATTTCTTCCCCCTAACCATTAACCTCCCGTGCGCAACCCCACTCCGGCAGTCCACCTCCTCCCACCACCACCACCCTGCAACCCCACCTTCAATCGCTTCCCCTCATCCCTGGATCTCCCCAGACCTTGGCTTCCTCTTCTTGTACTCTCCACCACCCCATTCCCTACAATTCTGCTTAATTTCTCTGCAACCCTCCACTCCTCATCAGCATGTTTTAGAATGGATTGAATCTAACCCATGTGGATTCCGACGTGCATGATGTTGATCCCGACACTTCTCCCATAATATTCTAACCCAATTTAGCAGCCTCTTTTTTCTTTTCTTTTTTTAATTGATACTCCAAGCCTAAGCATGAGATTGCAATAGGAGAGGACATGTCGAGCATAATTTCCAAGGTGTGGAAACAATATTAATCAGGTCAGAATTCAGCAACACATTGAGACTCTCTTTCCTGATTGGGAGGGTTCCGTAGATCGATCTGAAACGAAGGGAAGGGGAACCCTATTCGCTAATGGTTAGAAGCTTCTCCCCAGAAAGGTTAGAAGCACACAAAAAATAAAATAAAAAGAAAGACGGGTAGCCACGAATCCAAACGCTGTCGTCTTCTGGGTTGAGCCCCGTTTTGGGGGGGTAAAAAGGGGGGCAAACCCCCCCCCGGGGGGGTTGGGGGGGGGAAAGGGGGGGGGGGGGGGGTTAGGGGGGGGGGGCGAGGGGCGGGGCCACGGCCGGAAAGGACAAGGCCAACAAACAACACCGCCATGGCTATGTCTGCAGTGCCTGTTGTCTTGTGGGAGCCAAGGTAATGGAAAGGACAACTTGTCGTCTTCTGGGTTGATGACCAGACCTCTATCAGTTTTTGTGAGGAGTTTATACGCAAAAAGTAGGCTTCCCAAAAATCTCCCTCGCACATTACTAGTACAGTGATTTACCAGGAAGGAATAAAGGTGGTGGCGGAGGTTTCGAAGTTATCACGGTAAAACTTGCCAACAACGAGGAAGGGGTTCTTGATGGGGCGAGCGGAGCTCACCAGAGCCGGAATAAGAAGACAAAGAGCCAACACAATCAACACTCTCGCCATGGCTATGTCTTGCATGTGCCTGTGTTCTTGATCTGTTTGTGAGAGAAAGCCTAAGGATTAATGGAAAAGGACTTCAATTATTCTTTACTTGTACGTACGTCAGAAATTAAAGAGATTCAAGTGAGGAAGATATTTACTTGATGCATGAGAGGAGCCCTCGTCATCTTCTCCTTCGCTTCTCTATCTCTCGTCTTCTTTGAACTCCGGTTTTCTCCAGATACACAGTGCTGCCGAAGGGGTGCTGTAGGGGTCGACGGGGTCGACGGGTGAGGCTGCTAGGTGAATAGGGGTAATGTAGTAATTTTAAATTATTAAAAAGGGAGAAATAAAAATGAAAGTTCATATTTCTGAGGAATTTGATAAAAAGAATTTAAGATTGAAGCGTTTAAGTAAATATAAACTTTCTATAAGTACAATAGTTTCATAAAAAATTTCCCTTTAATTGCCAGTGGATTGATTAATCAGTTCAGGCCATTATCTGCTTTTTTACAGGGTTTTTTTATAAAAAAATAAAATAAAATAATTATATTTCCCAGATTACCCAGTCTTCACAAGCAGAAAGAGCACCATTGCCTGGGGGGTTTTTGAGGAATTTAGGAGTTTTAGACTTTATATATAAATATAGGGAAAACAAACAAGGAGGACGAATGAATAGGATGGATGATCCACAATTCACAAAGCAGCGACCACCCATTGCCGCTTCTATCGCCCATTACTAATAAGCTTCAAGCGAGAGTACCCTTTACCCTTTCTGCTCTCTTCCCCTTTTTTTTAATCTTTCCTTTCTGGATTCAAAAATATCACTGTTATCTTCCTCTAATTGCCAAGAATTCTTGGAATAACTGATTCTTCCATCGTTTGTGCGATCGATCAGGTTGTCTTCATTAATTGTTGAGTTTCCGTTTGTGTAAGATCAAATATATTTATACCAATTTGGCTTCAGATGACACCATGACCATCTTCCAGCTCCAGTACACTCCTACGATGCAACTGGAGGATGAGGGTGAAGTCGACGATCGTAATGAGGAGGACGATCATCACCATCACAGCCCTCGCTCCCACTACTTGTCTAGACTATCCATGTATACTATCAGCAGCAGTAGCAGCAAACATCCCACTCTCACTCCCAACATGTACGATGATGACGATGATGGTGGTGACATCACTGACATAGGGATGGACATGGCAAGATTGTCGATCGAGTACTCCTCCGAGGAAGAACTCTCGGACGGCAAAGAGGGAGAAATTAAAGGAGTTCCCGTCGGGATGTCATGGGACCCCGACAAGGAAACGGATTTTTACTCTCTTCCAGCCACGTCACCCAGGACCAGGAGGAGGAGGAGCGGGGGTCGGCCATGTGGGTATGACTCTTCTGGGAATCTTCTGGCGATGGGATTGAAAGAGTACGCTAGCGAGAACGAAGCGCAGAGGACGACCGCCACCATGAGGAGGAGAAGCTGGTTTAGGAGGACGACTACTAATTGTTCTTCTTCTCCTTCTTCCTCTTCTTCCTGGACGAAGAGGAGATTGGCAGGGCCAGGGCCAGCGAGGAGAGACAGGGACAGGTGGGACAGAACATGGGAGTACGGGAACAACCACCACAACGAGTACAGCAACCTCAAGGCAGGGGAGGAGGAGGAGGTGGAGGTGGAGGAGGATGATGATGAGGATGGAAGGAGCGAGTGTGTGGTGATAACGAGGCCCAAGGGTGGAAGGAGAGCCTTGTGTATGGACTTGGAGGAAGTCAAGGCCTGTCGAGATCTTGGGTTTGAGCTGGACCACGAGAGGATGATGATGGTGGACACCCCCACCCCCACGCCCGGTGGGATGTCCATAACCATGCCTACCGCCTCCCCTATCGACTTCGACACTAGCAGCGGCGGCGACTCCCCCATCGCTAACTGGAGGATCTCCAGTCCCGGTGAGTCGCCTGAACAACAATCCCTCCCTCTAGAATCAATCAAGACTCCTCTCTCTCTCTCTCTCTCTCTCTGTCTCTCTCTCTGTCTCTCTCTCTCTCTCCCTCATGCATTTTCTTTCCGTTCATTACCCTCACCCTCGATTTCATTCTTAATTAATTAGTAACTCTAGGCAGAAGCCTAAATGATCATGTTAGACCACAGGGACACAAGGTATTAGAGTATCCCTCATACGTAGATGCTTGAATTCTGAAGCCACTTCATCACCCAACAACAAAATAACAAAAGGGAACTAAACTCTCATATCTCAATTGAAAGAGGAAAAGGGATGCTGAAGCTGACAGCCATGAATCATCAAGAAGCTAATTATCCTACTATCTATTTGGTACAAGAATTATATTAGTAAAAAAATTAGTCCTTCTAAGTCTAGATCTAGGTCTAGGTCTAGGTCCATGTCTAGGGTTAGGTCCGGAGAAAGCATAAACTACAAATTGTAGCATATCATTAATCATATAAGAAGAAGCTTCAGTTAGTATTTGGCATGTCTCTGAATTTTTGTGAATCGAAGCTAAGATATTGACCTATTGATGTTCCCTTTTATTTACTTATTTTAATTCTAATAAATACAGGAGATGACCCACGGGACGTCAAAGCTCGGCTCAAGGTATGGGCACAGGCGGTGGCGATAGCGTCTACATCACTCTCGACTCTGGACACGTTAGCTAGGAAAGGTAGGTAGCTAGCTAGCTGCGTAGTTGTTTTTGTTTTTTTTTTTTTTTTCCCTGTTTTGTTTTCTTCAGTAAACGCTTGTTATAAGGTGAATCGAAGGAGGTTTTTTTTGGCGGTCGTTTGGTTTCCCTTTTCTTGTAGTACGTTTTCTTTTCTTTCCCTGAGTGCCGGATAAGTTGTTACTCAATGCTGATGCTGATTCTGCTCACTGTAAATATATTCACTTTAAAATCAAACTGATAAGTTGATGAATGCTGAAAATTGTTTGGCGAATAAGAGATTCAGATCCTTTTCCGATATTGGAGGGACTCCAGCCATGATCCAGCAATTAAAATTCTTTCAATACGTATACTAACACATCAACGTGTGCACCAGATAAAATCTTTTTGGTAATGAAACTTAACTTCCAACCTGTATTTCTTTTACCATCCATTTATTAGAGCTACCAAGTTGCACACGGGCGAAGGAGGGAGGGAGAGAGAGTTTGTGCTTGTGTTCGAATCATACATACATTATGCAGAAATGGAAGTCAAAAGCTTTGCTGAAAATCCATACATGAAATCCAATTTGTTGAAAATCAGGAAAGAGGGATCCCGGTGGTTCTCCTAAGTCAGTAATACATTCGCACATCCACGTGGTTTTGCATTAAACTGAAGTCGTAAGGCAAAACCATTTTTTTCCAAGTAAACCGTAAATATGATTGTAAAAATAGTTATAAGCATTAAAACACTAAAGGTCCCATTTAGTCAAGTGTACTGATATAATCTTCAGAGTAACAATGAATCAAAAAAATAAACAAAGAGAAACTATGAGATTCAACCAAAAAAACAAAAAGGAAAACTTCCAATTAAAGTGTCTAGTTGGAAGTCGAATTAATTGTAAGTGAGATTAAATCATGTTGGGCTATCAATATAGAGAGCTAAGGGATTCAAAGACAAAAAGATATATCTTTTCTTTGAAAAGTGAGGTAGAATTTAGTTACAATATTTGGCATGTTTTATTGTGATCAAAGTACATGGAGTTTAACATTAGTAAAAAATACGAAATTATGAAGATCATCTTTGAAAAGTGAAGTAGAATTTAGTTACCATATTTGGCATGTTTTATTGTGATCAAAGCATATGGAGTTTAACCTTAGTAAAAAATACGAGATTATGAAGATCATCTTTGAAAAGTGAAGTAGAATTTAGTTATCATATTTGGCATGTTTTATTGTGATCCAAGTATATGGAGTTTAACCTTCGTAAAAATATGAGATTGTGAAGATCTTACAACCCCCACCAAAGATATGATTAAAGCAACATAGGCTTAAAGCAAGGTGGATTAGATGCTCTTCATGCACCTTTTTTTAGTCGGGGATTTAAAACCCCTTTTTCATGAGTAGAGAACCTTATTTGGAGAAATCAGGCAAACTCACTTAAAGTGGATGAAGTGGAGAGGTGCTTATGAAGAGCTTTTCATACTACCTTTTTCTAGTTGGGGATTTGAAGCACTTTTTTCTCAAGTAGGAAACCTAATTTGGAGAAATCGGACAAACCCACTAATAACTAAAGTGCAACACTACATTAAAGAGTGCTAGGAGCTTGCTCATCACCATCTTTTGCAGCCCCCTGGCCTTATTAACCACAAAATGTATTCAAATGATACAAAAATGTTTGAAATAAATTGGGGAGAAAGCCATAGAAGACCGATCATTTTTTCTTACTCATTTGAATATCAGATTGTGACAAGTCTTGTCACAAGGATATGGACAGTCGATTGCCTTAACTTCTGCCCGGTCAAAATACCAGTCACCAACAGATTGTGCAATCCCCTGCATATAGTTAACAAGATCAGAATGAGCTAGGTTGGAAGAAACTATTTTGCTTCCATGACAACATCAGTAAGGGAGACTAAGATCCTGTTGTTGCATTTATAAATGGTGGCCACTTCCCTATAACTTTGAATAATTATGCTATTTATCTATTTCTAAATAACTATATCCAATAAACTGGGAGATGTCACCTTTGATTGCTCCCAAGTTTAAACTTCATATAAAGAAAAGGGGAGGGGTTTTCTGAGGGAGCTGTTTTCGAAAGGGAGCTTTTGTGGGTGGTTGGATAAATGTATTATGGAAACTTCAAATAAATGGGGGACTGAGGGTTTTGCACCTTTTTGAAGGTGAGATGCTCTAAACCATGCCCCCTCCTTACCTGAGAAGCAGACCAGAGAAACTCTCCTAAAGAAAATATGAGACTACATTCATTTTATTTTCCAAAAATATACTTGCAAAAAGGTTATGAGGTTTTTTTTTGGGATAAATAAAACGGTTATGATGTTTGTTTATCATAGGGATCCCAAAGGCTTATCCATCTCATATTATGAATCCTTTGAATGCCTTAAAATAAATATTTTAAAAAGTCACATATTTTCTTACCATGATTTTTCCAGACCCATTATCTATATATTTTCTTTGTCCCTTCTTTCCTTCACCCCCACCCCTTTTTGAAAAATTTTCAAGTTAGGCTGTGAGTGAAAACTAAGAAGAAGATGCAGTTAGATTGGGCATACCTTGTTCCCAATAAGGGGTGAAACATCAGCGAACCATGTATCCTGTCTCTCACTCTGGCAGTGAGCAAAACATGAATTTATGAATAATCCATTTTTTCTGGACATTGAGAAGCTTTTTACAGCATTGAGCATTTGGTTCCTGAAGCCTGGTTCACATTTCCAAAAAAGAGAGAGAGGAAATAACATATAAATGTCAAAATTAAAAAGGTAGTAACTTAAGATTGCCTTGCAAGCTTGGTTACAATCAAGAGTTAAGAAACCACCTTGGAGAAATCGTATCTGTGATGCAGTGCAGTATGCATGATTCAATTTACATTCACGCCAATAACCATGTGGGTCAACTGATGGTGGAGCTAAACTGGCTTGCAGCTGATGAAAGTGAAAGCAATTAGATTTCTGAACTAATTAGTCAATTGCATTATCTAAATATTATTTACAAGACTGCTACCACACAAAAGAGTTTATTTTTCTGAAGAATCAGACATAAGAAATTTCATATTTCTAAATGAACTTTCGGCAGATGGTGCACACCTAAATGGGGGAACCAATTGAGAAATGGAAATGCTCAAAACTGAACACCCCCCCAACCCAATTCCATTAAAATACAGCAGCTTATCAGGATGAAGCCCAACTATACAACAAATCTTTTCTGGACCAACTGGTTAATTTAGATTGTTGCAAAGACTGCCAATGATCAAACCTAGTGTGGCTTGTTGGTGAGCTCAGCTTGGTAGAAGATGAGCTTGAGCTTCATTTTCAGCTTGTGAGATGAGCCCAAGCCTTAGCTTGCCTCACCAAAGCTGTGGTTTGCTCAAGCTCAAATGTATATCACGGTTATATCATGGTTTGATTATTACATTTGACAAGTAGTAACTTCTAATATTTATTGAGTTCTTATGAGCTGAAGGCTTTAACATATTTTCATCATGGACTCCAGACCTAATTAACTAAATATGTCCACTGGAATTAAGTGAATGAGCTGACCCAAGCCTAGAGGATGAAACTGAAGCTGAGCTGCACAAACTTGATTCAACTAAAGCTAGTTTGCACCTAATTTTGGCACACCATAGTGGTGCCCAAAATTCTAGTGTCCCTGACTCCTTTGCATTTGAAGTTGTGAGCAGAAAATTGAAAAAAAAAAAAAAAAAAAAAAAAAGTTTCCAGCGACAATGTGTTGGTAACAAAATTCCTGCCAATTATTGTTTCAATAAACATTGAAATTAAATTAATTAATTAATCATAAGTTTACCTGCCATGCATCATAGGCTGCATTCAGAAGAAAAAGTGGTGTCTTAATGTTGGTGACTGAGTTTTGAGGAAAGAAGCACTGAAATAAAAAAAGCATAGACAACACAAGATTAAATAAGAGACCTACTTAGCCAACCCAAAAAGGCAAAAACACACCCTCCACACCAAGAAAAAAAAAGTGACAGAGAAGACTCATAATTAATGTCTTTTCTTTGTTTCCTTTCAAAACAATAATTTCTGTAAGTCAAGAAAAAAAAAATAGAAGGCTTACTGAAGTCAGATCCATGTGGTTAGTACAAGTCTTTGGCAGGTTCTTCTGCACACCCTGTGACAATCATGCAAACTTCCATAAGCATGTGTATAAATCACATCGAACATGCAATCCAAGTAGTCAATCAGGATTTGAAATTTATCCCATTAATTATTTGAAATTTATCCCATAAATTACTCAACAACATTTTCCACATTAAGTTTCAAGTGCTCACAAAAGATTTTGAGGATTTGAAATTTATCCCGTTAATTACTCAACAATATTTTCCACATCAAGTTTCAAGTGCTCACAAAATATTGTGGATGCTTGATTATTTTAAACGTACATTGGCATAACTTTACCCAACATGACTAATTAAAATAAAAAATAAAAAATACACCCAGCCAAACAATGTATATGAACAATTACACACAAGTCCAAAATACCCATACCGAATCTTACATTTTCTTTTAAGATGTCAAATTTAATTAATGGTAAGGGAAAAGACCCTTTACCATACAAGTCCTATACAAAAAGACAATACAAACACTAATTACAAAAGGGAAGACCTCTCATATCCAATCCTTGGAGCAGTAGACCTTTTGAATTGCTTGCAAATTGAAATCAAAAAGGCTTCGTAGGCAGGTATTGCCCATACTTGCTTTCCCTCAGTGCCCCATCCCTGGCTACAGCATCCACAAGGAAGTTCCTAATCTAGGCCTCCATGAGAACCAGTTGTTCCTTGCCATAGTTAAAGATCACGCAAACCCAATCAATTGAGGATATTTCCAGGAGCCTCAATGAGATGGATATGATCAGGAGGTCCGTGCAGATCCAGTATAGTCCCTTTTTCGCTCCACAAGGATCAAGATCAAATGAACATTCATTCTCCTTCTATCGACCGAAGATATATTTCTAAGCCAATCTATGACTATGGTCAAGTTAGACCAATGGATGGGAGAATCTTACAATGGTTTCAAATGAAATTCCTCATTTGGGTATGAAACGTTCATTTTGATATTTTAGACCAGAAGATATTTAAGGCACCAATCAATAATACAGCAATCAAACTTCATCAGAGTACAACACCCAGGATGTGCAAGGGATCTCTGACGTCCAGAAAATATCCTATTCCAGAAAATGGATATGATCTGATATTCTTATGATTAAAAAGAAAAAAGAGGAGAAGAGATTTTGTTCTTCTTCTTTTTTTTTGGGGGGGGGGGCAAGGTCAGGTCATGGAAGTCAATAGACCAGATAGTGCAGTTATAAAATCAAGTTAACTCTTCATATAAGAGATCTTTGATAGGGCCAACTACATTTCACAATGGCTGCAACACAAAAATTCTTCCAGTTTTCATTAACTAACCAACTTAAAGGAAATGAACCATGGGTCCTATATAGAGCAGAATGAATGTGATTCATCGAGCTGATTCCAAATAACTGGGATAAGGCAACCATCACGACGATGATGATTTGAAAGTTGAAAAAATATATTGGCAGCAGTGTTCAATACATGGGATTAGATATTCAATTTTATCATAAAGAAGTAATGGAGAAACCACTACAGAATTTGAATCCATTACCTGTAATCTAACCACACCTCCAAACATATTTCTTAGGGTTCTTCCACCAGATACATCAGTCCTACAAATTCCACACCAATCAAAGCAGTAAGCACAAAAACCAAAAGACGCATATATTAGATGTTCAAGTAATAAATAGTCCAGAAAGAACAGATGGTAATTACGCATCAAGAAATAATCCAGCATCACTCAGGCATTTGACTTTTGTAGTTCTAGGAAATAGTGCTCGAAACTCATCACAGTGAAGTATTGTTGCCAGACCCCCAGCAGAGCAACCAGAAAGAAGAGCCTGAAACACAGTTCCCCACACTCGAGAAAACTTTCATGATGCTGGAAAGAAATTTAAATTAATACTACTTGGTAAAAGAGAAAACCTGGTTGGCATGACGCATTCCCTTCAACATTAAATATTCCATGCCAGCTAACCAGATTCGTTGTCCTCGAAAATTAAGTCCTGCAGCCTGGAAACAGAGTTACGAAATATTTATGCAGCCAGAAAACATGGACAAACGATGAGACTCTGACATTATTTTTCACCCATCCCTGTGGCCCAAGAGAGTTGATTCAACAGAAGCAAATATTTATTCGTTTAAACATTCCTCTGGAAATGGCTATGGTTGGTACACATGAAAGGATGCACACATATGGACTCCTCCTCTCCCCAACATGCAAGCCTATGATATCATTGTTTGTCTAAGCAGAATTGACAATCATACAGTAGAAGATGAGAAGAATCCACAACCTCATCTTGACCATCACCGCTAAAGGATGCACCATCACAATAACGAAGTTTGACTCTATTCCAGTTGAAAAAATCTGCAATTATCAAAGTATAATACAAAGAACAAATTAAGTCCCCAAAATGTCACCAGAAAAACAGAAAGGAATAAGGATGGTATTTTCAGCTTCATATAGATTGAGAATAAGCAGTTTGAGAGAAAACCAGGATTTTCTTCAGCTTTGTTGCTCAATATTCCTGTAAATGGTATCTGCTTTTCCATATATGTTGATGAACCACGGCGGGTTTTCTTGCGGTAAACACAGGTTCTAACATTATTACACCAGCCACCTCCCTGCCATAAACATCAAGGTAATCAAGTCAAGTTCTGAAAACAAGGACAGTGGTGGCTACTTTTTTTTTTTCCCCAGTGTACAGGTGGGTGGGGTATGAAGTGGCTTGAAGTAGTGGAATGGGTCAGGGACACCCATAATGTCGCATGAGTTTACAGGATCCATAAACATTTTTGGATAGGCCCCATTTCAGAGGCTGCCTAAGCCAAAAGCAGCATGATCAGATGAAATCTTATTATCTGGTCTATAGTTTTTTTTTTTTTTTTTTTTTGAGCTTCACCAAATTGATCTTCTGACTTTATTTTTTTTAAGCTTCACCTAATTAATCTTCTGATTTATTTTTTTTATGCTTCACCAAATCAATCTTCTGATAATAAAGAAATACGAATTTGCCTAATGCAGTAGTTATTGCATGATCAAGCTGGCTTTTGGCTTGAACTGGTAAAATATTACATACATGAGACATGGAACATGTACACACTGCTATATGCTTAGATTAGGATACTACTGCAGTACATGATTACGCTGTATACTGGCTCCTATGTCGCTGAGCCTACTAAGTAACCATATCAAACATTCTAAATTAATGACTGTCTTTTTATTCTCAAAATGTTAATAGCCATTTTGGAATATATCAAATCTCAAGGAAAAACTGAAATTTCGGGAGTCTATTATCATTTCAACTTGGATAAAACATGGAATTGAATCAAGAACCCCCCCAAAAAAGTGTAGATAGTTTTTTTTTGTAAAGAATCTTACATCAGTGTCTGGCAAAATTAAGATATTTTAAAGACTAAAAATAAAACCTCGCTTAAAACCTTAGAAACAAAACTAATATGTACAAGTGTGTCTCAGATATTATTTGTGCAGAACATATACACTCAATTTCCAGATCCAATTCATATCCATCCACCTTAGAAATATAGATGTCGTGCAGACTGTAGCTACTCTTGTGAAACTGGTGAAACTTTTGAACCAAGAAATTACCAACATCTTGAGGTTATAAATTTACAAAAATAGAAGGGTTCAAGAGTATCCTCGTTGGCCACTGAAACATGGGACAACAGGTAAATTCCAAGATCTTAACTATACAATGGAACCACAATGCAACCACCACACATTAAATGTCTATTATATCTAGTTATCACTTTTCTCACTGACCTCCAATTGGATGAGCCAGCTGTTCGCCCCTGATCCGAATCCACGATGGAGGTGGTAACCAGGTAAAGTTCCATCAAGGCAAACTATACATTAAAACAAATAAATAGAAGAGTTATAATCCTTTTCTTTTTTTCCTCATAAGAAAAAAACACATAAGAACTAAACTGTCATAAGCCATAAAGAGATACATACAACACAAGCTTACACCATATTAAGACATCGTGAATGGCTATAGACACAAACCAAAAAAAGAGACCATTAACATGTTTTATATGGAACCCTGGATCCATATAGTAAAATAACATTTCAATAGGAAAACTGCAATACAGACGTCTCATATATTCATAATACAAAAATTTTAAAAATAAAAAAAAATTACACCCCACCCCCCAAAAAATATACCTAAAATAAACACGCAAGAAGAAACATACTACAGCTGGGGACTTATAGAGGTGTAGGAGCAGTTTTAACCACATAAAATAACTTAAAAATTTAAGAAAAATCCAATGGGGGAAGAATGTACCACGAAATTGATCTGAATTAACAACATAAACAGGTACAATGCCTAGCTAAGAAAACTATATAAATGATAAATAGGGTAAAATGTAAGGGTTCACAGGAGAACAATAAAACGCAGGGGAAAGGAAGCGTATAAAAATCTGGATTAAGAGAATCAGTTCTTCGATATCACCACAAACAAGACAGAACGATGTCATTAGTAATAGCAGTGATATAATACTACATCAAAAGGACTAAGAAGCTACTGAACAGAAAATCTTAAGCCAATACATAAATAATGGGCCTAAGATTGCTTGCTATCCAACCAAATGGAGACAAAGCTAACCGTAATTGCATCTTTCTCTCGTATTTTATTTCACACAGAGTGGGCAAGAGTGTGTAGAAAGGTTTGCATTAAAAGCATTGTCACTGATACGCAAGAGAGGGAAACTGAAGAGAGAAGAAGAAAAATATCATTATGCCATCAACACCCAGAAGAAGCCATTCTCCATTCAGAACTAAATCATACCAATAGCACCTTCCGTTAAACCGATGGATTTTTTTTTTTTTTTTTTTTTTTTTAAACAGAGAAAAATACAAACATTAAATAATTCCACAATTAAGATGCCCCGGGGTAAAGAGAGTCAGGAATACATACCGGCTCCTTTTGCAGCAGCTCCTTCGATAAGGGACAGACCCACCATCAAAGGACTGCTGGACACTCCATAACTTTCAGCATGATAAACCTCTGTTACATTCAAATCCTCAAAACAAACCACCCATCTGCTCAAAACAAACCCAACTAAACCAAAAACCCACAAGAGTTTCATGATTTTGTGTGTTCTTCTCAGCAGCTTTTTTTTTTTTTTTGGGTAAATCTCAGCAGCTTAATACTGCACAAAGCTACCAAACCAAAGACGAAGCAAATAAACCAACTAAAATTGAGGAATGGAATCTGAATAATCAATATCATTAGAAGCAAAAGAATCTAGTACATTGAGATCTCATTTCAGAACTCCCCCTCGAGCTAAAGTTAGAATATGAGTGGCCCAGCTCGAGATAGATTTGGATGCCTGGTCGGTAGTGTTTCCACTTTCATTGCCATTCGGAAATATGGACCCTACGAAGCTGGCCGAAGAAGTAAAAAATATCGATTAATTGATACCAAAATAGTTAATAATAATAAAATAACCATAATAATAAGGGAAAGAAAGAACAGAGCTCAGTAGCTCAGTCCTATGACTCCTATCGAGAAAACTTGTCATTTAGAATTGTAGGGAATGACGGTCGTCATCCCTGGGGATTTTTTTAACACCATGCAAGGTTCTGTACACACGTTTCGAATCTTAACTTTCTTATTACCAAAAAAAAAATCTTAACTTTATTATTTTTTTATGTATTCAAACTTTTCTTTTTTGGATAAATAGATACTCAAACTCCTTCCTCTTTCAATTCCATTTTTTATTTTCCGTAATGATGTCAAACCATTCTGTTAATTTAGACAAATAATTGTTGGTAGAAAAACGAGTTTTAGATTTCCAGCTGTTTCCAGTTGAACTATTTCTACTTTTTCAAGATTCATTTTTTATTAGATCTCGGCGTCCATGTTTTCCGTAATTCGTGCTATGGTTTTTTTTTTCTTTTCTTTTTCTAATGAGTGATGATGCAGGGGCTGCAGCCGCTGCACAGCTGCAGGAAACCGAAGCCATATGCTTTAATTTCTTTTTATTTTTTTAATAGAGTATGTGCTTTAATTTAAACTTTTAACTTTGTTTGGTAAGAAATGAATTAAATGAAAACAAAAACAAATTTGGGAAAATTTCATCCACCTCCAGGTATACACATAATTCGGCCACTCTTGTATCTTAGCCCAAAACACAAAAAAAGTTCAATAACATACCAAATTGTAGAGCACGAAAAGACGAACGTAGTGCAAAAAATCGGAACCCAATAGGAGCTCTGATGGACCGATGCACCCATACACACCGTCGAAAGACAAAGCATGATATCACTTGCTGGGAAAGATTCGGTTCACTGTGAATCGATTCAATTCTAATCAACCTATTCTGTCTTGTTCGATCCAACTAGTCGAAATAGGTTCATCATTCCAAGTCAATAGGTAAAAAATCTAGGTTAACGAGTTACCCATCCAGGTCAAATTTTCAAATTCTTAGGTCGATTATTCATGTCAGCTTATCGGGTTTTCAGGGGCATTTGTCCAAACCAAGTATTCAGTTCATCGGGTCGAGGCACTAGGTTGACCCACCATGCCAGGTCACACATGTACCAAACCAAGTCTCATTAAGTCAATGCGGATCAGCCAAGTCAACTCGGCTGTTTTTTCCTCAATGAGTAGATCTCACTCGCTGCTTCCACCGGTGCATTGTGGTGCTTCCAATGTCCAAGACGATAATTTTTATACTGTCACGACTGTCTTATCAAGACTTTCAATTTGATATATTATATGGCTAGATTCCAAGGTCGAAAACATTCAACAAATAACGAATCCGATAGTTTCGATTGAAATAAGGAGAAAAATCTCAATCTCAAATCCAATTTGCTAAGCAAGTCTTTCCATTCGTTAACCATCGATCCTATATATATATATATATATATATATATATGATAAGCTCTGATAGCAACTGTTAAAATATATTGTGCTTAGGGTTTCACACAAACCCTAACGATCCATACAAGAATCCTGAGATACAATGGAAATAACGAGAGATAATCGATTAAGACATACATTTGCGATGGAAATTAATTTCCAATTATTCTCGTCCAAGCTTTGACTTGAGTCTTCTACAACCACTAGAAGATCCCTTTTTGTTTTCTCCACATATCGGAACAGAGAAGAATTATATAATTTTGGGTTACATTTATGTAATACTATCCCAACTTAGACCATCCCAGAATGGACAAAGTTGGTTTATCCCTACCCGTAATGAGTTAGACCAAAATCAATCAAATCCATAATACAAACTCCCACTAACCAATGGTTCCCAGTAACTAAATTAAACTCATAATAAGTTAACATCTCACAATTTATGCTTTAACCATCGGAGGCATGATCTTGGCTTTCTTCCTTCAGAATTGTGATAAAAAACGGACCCACATCCGCACCTACACCCTCATGTTTTACTCGTTGTCCCTCATCTCCATCATTATCAACTTCTCCCAATACTATAATTTCACCTACCCGGGTGAGCACCTAACCAAGAGGATCCGCCCGAGAATGCTCGTGAAGATATTGAGATTTGAAGTCGCATGGTTCGACGAAGAGCAGAACTCGAGTGAAGGTCTTTGCTCCAGGCTGAGCAACGAGGCGTCCATCGTGAAGCCCCTAGTGGTAGACAGGGTGTTCCTGCAGGTGCAGACCACATCGGTAGTCACAGTTGCCATGGTGATGGACTTAATCGTGGCTTGGAAGCTCGCATTGGTGATGATCGTGGTTCAACCACTGACAATCCTCTGTTTCTACAGGAGATAAGTATTGCTGTCGAGTATATGTCTGAATTTCATAAATGCAAAGAACCAGAATACCCAATGCAATGCAAAATCTTTGCTATTGTAAGTCTAAAGCTTTTGGATACGTACAAAAGGCCGGAACGACAACCAATCCGCAGAAAGAAAACAAGGAACGTCAGTGGAACCTCTACAGTGAAAAGCGCTAATTTTTTGCCAATTTATTTTACTCCAGTTATATAATACAAATTATGTAACGCATGCACATACTTTATAAACCTGTCAAAGTACCCATTAGATACCCAAATTTATAATTGGCCCCAGCTATATGAACCCAGCATAAGAACTCATTACTACTCCATCCTGGCAATATTACGCTCCTACCAAAACCATATGTTAGGTCGTATCCTGCAGCAAGCCTTCTTGATATTGATACTTTTTTTTTTGGTGGGGGGAGGGGAGAGGGGAGGGGAGGGGAGGAGGGAAGGGCAACCTGACTACAAAATTGCATCCCAACAGTAAAACAGAATCAATTATGAAGAAATTGACACACAATGTTATGCAGTCAAACTGCTGGACAAGATCTCCCCATCATCATCACCAAATCGATAGTGCTCATAGACTTCAAGCAACAGTTCTCTACATGGTACAACAGCTCCAAGTTTGATACATGCCAAGAACGCACCTGAGAGCTTACGGTGAAGACTGTAGGCCTCATCTGGTGGTGGGGTCAGCCTGTGCTTCAGCATTGTTGCCCCAAGGTTTGAAATGCTCTGTGCGATGTTCGTGGAGCGGAAATCATACCCACCTGGCTTCGAGAATGGTAAACCCACAACAAAACCAGCTTGAATATGAGCCTCAAGCATTATTTCTGATTCCATTCCACCAAGGAACCCAAGCCTCTTTGACATTTCAATCACTGCTTCTCTATCACAGTTTGCACATGCAAGCACCTGATACAATATTCAAATGGATGGAACAGCCACTCAATATATAGAAATAAAGAATTAAAAGCTTGAACCTACTAGAACCAATTCTAATACCACAAATTTTTTTTATGAAGTCTATGAAGAATTCTTGAATCAAAGGCAGTTTGAGCAATTCAATGGACACTCACAGTTGTATTTAGGGTATGTGACATATCGTCGAAAAAGGCATGATAGAATAGGCATGGGTTCAGTGGGACCACTAAAGGATGGGGTCCAACCTTAAAAATGCCACAAAAACTTAGCATAATCCAATGACTTTAGACCAACTAATCAGTAGCTTATTATTACGAATTCTAATTACAGCCAACATGCTAAGACATGGTGATCATTGGATTAGGCTGATTACTTATCATAACAATCTTCGTGATAGGACCATACAATGGTAGGTCACAATCCCTCATAAGCAACATGGCCATTTACAATGCCCCAAGCCCATCCTCGTACACCATCAAGATCTCGGGAAAAATTTAAAGCAATCTTTGCATGGAAGAAGTAAAACAAAATACAATGTCAATTCCTCACACGATAGGTGTAGGGAAGTTATTGGTCCCCCCTCCTTGAATGGGAAATTAATGGTTTTAAAGACAAAAGATCGGGAATACCAGAGAGAAATCTATGTAATGAAGAAACCAGGTCAAAGAAGACAAAACTTCAAAACATATCTCAACTTTAAATGCTTGCCAGACCTACCATTCTTAGGTAGTCATTAACAAAACTCTTTGGGTAATCTCGAGCAGCCCCAAAGTCAATGAGATTGATCATTCTTGCATCCTCATCATATAGAAAATTGCTCCAATTAGGATCAGTCTGCATTAAATCAAAGATGTCATCACATCATACAGCCAAAGCAACATAAAACTAATGAGGCATTTACTCTACAATTAGGAAGATTAACCCATCCCAACATAAGGAAAATGAGAAGAAATATTATGGGAACAAATAAAAATTGTAACACAAGAATAATGAAGAAAACCTGCCTGCATAAAACGGAAAACAAATAACTCCATCAAAGTGAGCTCGAGCAACTTTTTTCCAACATAATTACGAGTCTCCTGGGATAACACGGCCACCTTATCAATAGGAACCCCTATAGAAAGATGAAAATTATGGATGATATTTTAGAAGAAATCGATAATTGAAGGATCCAACAATGCAGAATGAAACATATAGTTTACAAATACAGAATCAACTACTCAACCTCCAGCAGAGCCAGCTAGTCAAATGAAATCAAATTTTAGCTATTGCTCTTCAGATATTAATAAAGTTTTTATAGTCAATCATCCCTTAAGATCAATGGAGGATTTTCCAAAGTGGAGATTTCTTGCTCTTCTTCAGGGTCTCAGAATGCCATGGAAGCTTTGTTTTTCTTAATCATTTGCCAGATCACTATCTCAAGGAACCACCATGGAGATCCCTATGTTTAATATTTTAATGAGAGGCTCATATCATGGCATCTAGTTTGAGCATCTCATTTCCTGAGTACCTAAATCAATCTATATAAGCAAGTAAGGAAATGCAAAATGGAACGTTCAGTTCCTCAGCTATTGTTTCTTGAGTTGAAAATTTGGATGAAGCATTTTTGTCTGTCTCTTTCTTGCAAGGAATTGTTACTCGGAGGTGAGGAAAGCGCTACGTCACTGCATTGCCATCACAGCCCTTTCAGGGCATTTGGTCCATCCATGGCAACTTTCCTGCAGCGAGTAGATTGCATATGCTCGGAGCGAGGCCTTACCTCTATGCCAAAGAGTGTCATATGTGAGGGGGCAATTCAAGATGAAAGCAAGGGGCAAGGGAGAATTAAGCTTCACTCCTTGTGAAGCAAAGCTTATGCTATTCTTGAGTTGAGAGGAGGACAAGAAATCGGGGGCAACGGCTATTCTTTCAATTCAATAGAATCGACTCCCAAACAGCCCCAGTCGGTGTGGCACCTGGGGACAGGGACCCAAAACCAACAAGAGGCCACTGATAGAGAAGGAACCCCAGCCTCTATCATCAGAAAAAGAAAAGCAGCTCGAGAACGTGGTTTTGCCAGAGAAAGTAACTTCAGCCAGGAGGACTGAGGATCATCATGACAAGCTTTGGAGATTTCTTGCTCTTCTTCAGGGTCTCAGAATGCCATGGAATGTTTATGTTTCATTATCATTCGCCAGATCACTATCTCAAGGAGCCGCTACGGAGATCCCTATATTTAATGAAAGGCTGCTCTTATCCTGGCATCTAGCTTTACCATCTCCATTCCCATAGTATCTAAATCAATCTATATAAGCAAGGAAATGCAAAATGGAACGTTCAGTTCCTCAGCTATTGTTTCTTGAGTTGAAAATTTGGATGGAGTACTTTTTTTCCCATGCGTCTCTTTCTTGCAGCTGATATTGCTTACTGCAAATTCCTTACTCGCTGACAAACATTGATCGTTGAGTTCTCAATCAGGGGGATATCAACGCTAATATTCACAATGGTTGGTGGTTTTATATCAATGCACTGCACATTTCTACCCTTTGCTTGTAAGTTTTTTTAATGACAAAATTATGAGTGTATGTATAGTCTTTTGCAATGGGACCTATAATAATAGCAAAATGATTGTTTCCCTTCAAAACATCAACCTAGTGGGTGTAGTGTAATTTCAATTGGTACTCTGTCCTGAAACTACACAGGCTGATTCCTGTTCCCCTCTTTGTATTATTTGCACAACACTATAGTTGTTTGAGAAGGAAAAATACGGTTGCTCCATCACAAGAAAATGGAATGTAGAAGTTGAAGTGCTAATCAACAATCTCAAGATTCAAATAAGACAGTTACTTATAGGATAAACAATGATTTACCAGACACAAATTCTGTCGTTAAGACTCTTCTACTTGAGATATCATCAACGACCAGTGGAACATAGAATCCTTCAGTGTCAGATAGAAGATGGCGAAATCGTTTCTGATTACTTGCCTCCAACTTATAATCACATTCGCGTGATAGTTCCTCTTTAGCCACCTGCAGAGGATTCCAGAAGGAATCTTAATATAGATATTAAATATAAGAAAAAATTTCGTCTACACCCCATCAAGGATTGCTAACATCATCTACACCCACAAGAATGCAAAAACATCACCTAGGTCCACTTAACTAACAGAAATCACTAAAATTTTGAAATACAGTTTTACCCCTCATATTATAAATTGAAAAATTAAAAAATTATGTTGATTTACTAATTAGTCCTTATATTGAAACTTATATTTACTATTTCTCTCTTTCCTTTTCACTTACCCGTGGGGATTGAACCAGTGAGGAAACGGTCTTGAGAAGAACAGCTTTCATCGTGGATCCGAGAGAGAGAGAGAGAGAGAGAGAGAGAGTGTGTGTGTGTGTGTGCGTGTGTGTGTGTTGGATATTTTTGTTTTGAAAAGATCTTCCTTTATATTCCAATCCACCTAAAGGGTATAATGGTCTTTTCAACAGGCCAAAAGGTAATCCACCTAATGTCAGCATCTAAAGGGAATCAACTGACGGAGTGGACTTCTTTGATTACCACAGCCAAAGTTTTTAGGTGTAGATGATGTTTTTGCATTCTTATGGGTGTAGATGATGTTAACAATCTTTAATGGGGTCTGGATGAAATTTTTTCTAAATATAATTATTTAATGTCCCCTCAGATTTATGTGGTCAACTTAGTTTCTTCTGCAAATGAATGGTCATCCAAAAGCATTAACAACAGAATATCAAAGCAAACACCATTGAAGTTAACTACCATAATATATATTTGAGTTTTAATACCATTAGCATGAGGATACAAGAATAAAAACCTAGATGCATAGTAAATTCACACATATCTCTGGAGAGTGAATGAAATATCATATGGACCAAGCACTAGCAAGGATAAAATTGAAGAGAGACAACAAAGGGGAAAAAAGATTCCAAGCTGAACTTCAATTATTCAATTGCATTTTGAGATTAATTAAAAAACAAAAGGAACCAAAAAAAAAAAAAAAAGCATTTAGAGACTCTTAAGATGAAACAGACAACAGACTAATGAACCAGCACCTACCTTCATGGCTCTTTCAAGATAAAGCCCTTTAGGAATAAGATTAGTATAATCCAGAAGTAGCTTCACATTCTCAATATCGCTTTCAATGCTACCTGCGACACCAGGGTACTGTATCTTCATTGCAACATGCAAACCATCCCTGGTGACAGCTCGGTGTACCTGAACATTAAATTCATGAGGAAAAATTAGGAAAAGATTCAAATCTGGGCTGTGACATAGTAGAACACAATTTGAAAGAACTCTGACAACCTTCAATTCTATAAGGAAGAGAAATTAAGCAGTCAATATTTAAAGTAAATAAGAAAACAAGAACAATTGAAAACAAAACAAAAAAGGTTAAGATTAAACTGTCAGTACTTGCAGTATAAATACAACAAACAAAATGAACTGCAAATGTGGAACTTGTTTTTATCACTTCCAAGCGGAAACAATGCTGTCACACTTATGAGGATGCAATCAGCAACTGCACAAATGGAAATTTTTTTACTATGGAACAGATTCAACAGAAGGCATACAAATTTCAATGACCAGCAATTGGATGCAACCAAGGATTAAAGTATTGTGTATCCATAGTGTATCGATCAGGCGATTTTAAGAGACGTATCGTATCATGGATACGCTATGATATGGGGCAAGATACGCATGGGAAATTATTACAGAACATGCGAAACATGATTTTTAAGCATAAAAACATTATAATAAGCAATCTTGAAGTATTTTCAAGGATAAAGACATATTTGATGCATTCAATGAGCTATAATCTTCGGTTCGCATGAAATGTAAATGTTGAAATATGGTCCTGATGATGGACAATCCTCCGCACAAGTGGCTCAGATGATGGTTCATCATCCGCACCACCCATCTACCATACGATCATTGTCTAGGGTCAATGTACTCACCTACCTCACCTACTTTCTTTCTATTTTTGTAAATCATTCACTCTATCAAGTCAAGCCATATTCACAACACGGTATCAGAGCCAAGTTCCTAGGGATCCCAACTCTCTCTCTTGGTTTGTATTACCGCCACCACCACCGCCTTCTCTCTCACTTCCGCCAGCTGCTGGTGACTCTTGGTGGGCTAACCAACCACCACCGAGAGCCTCTGGCTTACTTCTTGTGACGTTCTCCATATCGTAAGAACTGGTTGGTAATTTTGTGCATATTTTTTTTACTACTATGGTCGTTGCGAAGGACTAAACCATGAGTTCGATGACTACATGTTGCTGCGTTTTCTTCTTGGCTTGTTTTAGCCTATCTGTACCTTCTATTTGATCAATCTCTTCGACAAGAACACACAAGTAGCCATTTTTTATCCTTCTCGGATAATATGACAATCGAAACCTGCTGAAGCTATGTTGTTCATTCACAGAAGATCAATTCTTTCTGGTATATTTCCCTGTGGCATCTCTAATTCCAGGTATTTTTTAATATTGTTTAGCAAGATCGATTTGTTATGTTAGAATTTTTTTTTCCAATACAAATCGATATTAAGAAGTGGCCATTACTATGGCTAAGTGCTCAAAGGAAGTTTCTCCTCCCACAGAATACCTAAAAATTGAATTTACTGCCACTGCACCCAACCCACTCAAATTGGATGGGACCGATGTGCTCCAAAACTGCCCACATGGCCATCTCAGCCAGAGGTCTACTAGGGTATATTACTGGCCGGAAAAAGGCATCTGACCCAGAAGACCGTCTTTATGAGAAATCGGCATCTGAAAGTTCTATAGGGATGGCCTATTTAATTGGATCCATGGACCCTATGATTGGCCGGGGATATGTATTACTGCCTGATGCTGCGCAAATCAGGAATGTGGCAAAAGAAACCTACCCCCAGATTGGAAACTACTCTTTGATTTATGATCTTCATGTAAAGTTAAATGCACCAAGCAGAAGGATGTTACTATATGCCAATATTACTCTGAACTCAAAAGCCTGTGGCAAGAATTAGATTGTTATGACACATTTACTGCTGCCTATTCTGCCGATGCTACAGCTATGAAACAAGCAAAGGACAAACTCAGGGTATATAATTTCTTAGCTGGCCTGAATATTGAATTTGACCAAATCATGGCTCAAATCCTCAGTCGTGAGCCCCTGCCATCGTTAGACAAGCCTATGCTCTAGTCCAATCAGAGGATTTGAGACAAACAGCTATAATGCCAGCATTACCCACAGAACGGCCAGCTCTCCAGACCAGCCAACAGTTCTCCAAGATTGCCCCTTCTAAAGAGCCTGTTCGATGTGAATATTGTGGTAAAAATAGGCATACTAAAGAAACCTGCTGAAAGTTACATGGGAAACCAGTAGATTTGACGCTAATCGATGTGAAAAAGGGATACATAAGACCAAAAACTCAGAGCACCTCAGGCCAATCAGACAGAAACTTGCCCTCCTACTGGACCTCCCCAAATGCTCTCAGCAAAAGAACTTCAAGCTCTCCGAAATCTGCTAAGACCATCTGCTGCTGCAACTACAAGTCTTCCATCAGCATCCACCACTCCAGGTTCATATTTTGCTCAGTCAAGTTTTCCTCATGTTAGTCACTGTGCGTCCTCTGTCTCTAGCCCTTGGGTTATGGACACTAGAGCCACTGATCACATGACAGGTTCTTCTAGCTCCTTTTATCTATACTCTCCCTCTTTTGGGACCAATACAGTCCGGGTAGCCGATGGGTCCCTCTCCCCTATATCTAGAAAGGGATCCATCCGTTGCTCTTCTTCCCTTACTTTAGAATCGGTTCTTCATGTTCTTAGTTTCTCCATAAATTTACTTTCTATTAGTAGTCTTACCAAGTCCCTTAATTGTAAAGTAACATTTCTTCCTTCCTCTTGCATGATTTAGGATATGGTGAGCGAGAGGACAATTGGACAATTGGACATGGTAGATTGCATGGTGGTCTCTATTTGCTTAATGATGGTCCTTTGGAACTGTTGAGAATATTACGTATTTAATTTTTTGTCTAGATTCATTGTACTACCTGTATTGTACAATTATACTACCTGTACTACCCTCATTGTACTACTTGTATTGTACTACCTGTACTACCTCTTTCTTTCTTTGTATTCATTCTCACATTATAAATAAGAGGACCTCTGTCTATTAAAGATAAGTTATTCCATCATTCAACATGGTATCAAAGCCAAGTTAGCTCTACCGTCAGATCCCTCCGCCGCCTCACCACCACCGCCGCCGCCAACCTACCACCGCCGACCACCGACTTTCCTTTTTTTCTTTTCTTTTTCTTTTGTTTTTTTTTCTCTCCCCACTAAGGGCAGCAACCAAAGAGGGAATCATACAATGATATAGGTACTGCCCTTCTTTTTATCCCTCATTACGGATCATTTTTTTATTCTCTTTATTGGAAATCATTTTTTTTTATCAGTCTGGATATTAATAATATGGTTCAGTCTGGTCGGGTATCTATGAGTTTCTGAGTTTACCCCAATAAACAAAAAAGTAGGTGCAAACCAGAATTGATTTCCATATATTATGTTGCACATAGGACAAGTTAGGATATCTGACAAGTGATATTTCTACTTTGATCTCCATATATTGTGCTATAACCAAACAGGGAGGCTGTTCATATTGTTTTTGGGTGTGTTCTTGAATACACAACTCAAGGATGACATCTGAAGTAACCTCTTCTGGGATAGAGAGTTTTAAAATGGACAATCTCACTATTCCCACTAATACCACTAAACTTGATGGTGGTAATTACCTAATGTGGTCTCTGGCCACCCAACTCTCAATTACAGCTCGGGGATTATCGAAATATCTCACCGGCACCAAGGAAAAACCTCTGCCCAAGGACATTGTTTTGGAGAAATGGCATGCTGAAAATTCATTGGTAATGCAATATCTCCTCAATTTCATGCAATCCATTATAGCCGAGGGTTATTTGTTATTGGATACTGCTGCACAAATTTGGAAGTCTGCTAAGGACACCTATTCCCAAGTTCGGAATGCTGCTTTAATTTATGTCATTCAAAAAAGTGTTCATGAAACTATCCAAAAAGAATTGACTGTATCCCAATATTATACTAAGTTAAGGAGCTATTGGCAAATAATTGATTTTTATGATTCTATTCATGCTAAATGTGAAGAAGATGCTACCCTATTTCACAAAAGGGAAGAGAAATACAGGGTTTATACTTTTTTGGCAGGACTAAATGTGGAGCTTGATCCTATTCGCTCACAGATTCTCAACAGAGACCCTTTCCCCACCCTCGAACAGGCTTATCCCATGGTTCAGTTAGAGGACCAACGACGAATAACAATGTTGTCCCCTTCTGTTCCGGATAGGTTTGCTCTCCAGACAAAATACTCAGACATACAAGAGTCCTCCTGTTTCCCGTGATGCTATCAACTGTGAGTATTGTAGCAAGCTTTGGCATACCAAAGACACATGCTGGAAACTTCATGGCAAACCGGCAGATTTTGAAACAAAACGCCGGGAAAAAGGTATGCATAAGACAAAGTCCTCCCACGCACCTCAGGCACATCAAACTGAAGCAAGTCCTCCTACTGGTCCTCTGCCACAACTCTCTGCACAAGAACTTCAGACTCTTCGGCATCTCCTTCGACTACCTCCTGCGACTACAAATCAATCATCCACATCTGCATCTACCAATCCAGGTTCTTTTTTTGTTCAGTCAGGTATTTCTCATGATAATCATTGTGCTTTCTCTGTCTCTAGCCCTTGGGTTGTAGATACTGGAGCCACTGACCACATGACTGGTTCGTCTGAGTCCTTTTATTTATACTCTCCTTTTTCTGGACATAATACTGTGAAGGTCGCTGATGGATCTCTCTCTCCTATATCTGGAATTGGATCCATCCACTGTTCTTCCTCACTTGATTTGAATTTCGTTCTACATGTTCCTAATTTATCCACAAATTTACTCTCCATTAGTAGTCTTACAAAGTCTCTAAATTGTAAAGTAACATTTTTTTCCTACCCATTGTGTGATTCAGGATCTGGAGAACGGGAAGACGATTAAACATGGTAGTGTGCATGGTGGCCTGTACAGCTGTACTTGCTTGACAATGGTCGTTCAGCACCTTCCTCCCATTCCGCAGTCAGTACCCTTCAGCAGTGGCACCGCCATCTTGGGCATCCCTCTTCTGCTGTTCTATCTCATTTTTTTCCAAAATTATTGAAACAATGTAATAAAGACGAGTTATTATGTGAGGCTTGTGTTTTGGCCAAACAGGCTCGTATTTCTTATTTACCTTCTGTTTCAAGAAGTCCTTGTATCTTTGATTAAGTCCATTCTGATGTTTGGGGTCCAACACGGACTACCTCTATTTCTGGTCATAGGTGGTTTGTAACATTTACTGATTGTCACACTCGTACTACATGGGTTTATCTGATGTGTCAAAAAAATGAGGTCTTTGCATGTTTCCGTCATTTCTACAATATGATCAAGACGCGATTTCAAACTCAGTTGAAGATGCTCCGTAGTGACAATGGTAAGGAATATCTTGAAGGATTTTTTCAGCAATACTTGGCTGATAACGGGAAAATTCATCAGACAAATTGTGTGGACACTCCTGCTCAGAATGGAGTCGCTGAAAGAAAGAACCGCCACTTACTCGAAACAGCTAGAGCACTAATGTTTGAGAGACATGTTCCCGCTCAATACTGGAGTGATGCTATCCTCACTGCAGCATCCCTGATCAACCGCCTTCCTTCTCGAGTTTTAGACAACAAGGCTCCCTTGGACATCTTACTTGAAAATTCTGATTTTGTTCTTCCTCCTAGAGTCTTTGGTTGTCTTTGTTATGCTCGTAACCATCGTTCCCCTGGAAAGCTTGATCCATGTAGATTAAAGTGCATATTTTTAAGGTATTCTGCAACACAGAAAGGATACAAGTGTTATCATCCTCCCTCTCGTCAGGTCCTTGTTAGTAGAGATGTCATTTTTCATGAGCATCTCTCTTATTATCAGGCTCCTCTTCAGGGGGAGACACAGACAGTTGAAGATGCACCTGATATCCCTAATGTACTTATACCGGATATACATGTACCAAAAATAGTCCAAGAACAAGTGTTTGATACAGCTGCACCATCCAAGCATCCAACCACCAAGCCACCTCTACATGTTTATAGCCGTGCCAAAGGCAAGCAAGGAAAGGCCACTACCACTCCTGTACATGTCCCTTCGCTAGCCCTGGATCCAGAAACTGAGTTTACTGAGCCTTCTTCTGGTAAGGAACTTACACCTTCTTCTGATCTTGATCTTCCAATTGCAATTCGAAAAGGAACTAGGGCCTGCACCCTACATCCTATTTCCAATTATGTTTCCTATGACTCCCTTTCCCCTTCTTTCCGTGTTTTTGTGTCTTCGCTCTTTTCTGTGTTTGTTCCTCAAAAATGGCAGGATGCAATTATGGATGAAAGGTGGAAAGCTGCAATGGTGGAAGAAATGAGGGCTCTGAAAAAAAATGGTACATGGGATCTTGTTCCACTTCCTGCACGATCAAGGTCAGTAGGATGCAAATGGATCTTTACAGTGATACAGAAACCAGATGGGACTATTGATCGGTACAAGGCTAGATTGATTGCACGGGGATTTACTCAAACATATGGGATTGACTACCAAGAAACCTTCGCTCCAGTGGCCAAAATGACTACCATCAGGGTTTTACTGTCCTGTGCTGTACATCACAACTGGGATTTGCAACAGTTAGATGTAAAAAATGCATTCCTTCATGGAGAACTTACTGAAGATGTCTATATGGACTGCCCACCGGGTTTCACAGATGATAAAAGCCAAGGAAAAGTCTGCAAGTTGAAACGATCTCTTTATGGTCTAAAACAATCCACTAGAGTATGGTTTGGAAGATTTAATAAAGCTATGGTAGCATTTGGCAATCTTCAAAGCATGCTGACTATACTTTATTTATAAAACATTCCCCTAACACTTTTACTGCCTTACTTGTATATGTAGATGATATCATCATTGCTGGCAATAACAATGATGAAATCACGAAACTAAAGGCATTTCTAGGGAAGGAGTTTGAGATCAAAGACCTTAGCAAACTTAGGTACTTTCTTGGGATTGAAGTTGCCAGATCTGCAAAAGGCATCTATCTGTCTCAAAGAAAGTATGTTCTTGATCTTCTCTCAGAAACAGGGTTACTTGGGGCTCGACCTTGTGATACTCCTCTCGATCCCAATACCAAGTTAAGGGCAAAAGAAGGCACACCAGAAGACAAAGGAAGATATCAGAGACTTGTTGGCAAACTCATATATCTTGCCCACACATGGCCAGATATTTGCATTCGCAGTTAGTTTGGTAAGCCAGTTTATGCACGACCCATACTCTACACATATGGAAGCTGTCTATCGGATACTGCACTACCTAAAGTCAGCCCCTGAAAGAGGAATCCTGTTATCTCCTAATGACCCTCTGAAAATGGAAGCATATGCCATTTTAGATTCACCAAATAAATAAATCCAGGTGGAGGCTTATACTGATGCAGATTGGGCAGGAAGTCCTGATCGTAAGTCTATCTCTAGTTATTGCACATTCTTGGGTGGCAATCTGGTAACCTGGCATAGCAAGAAGCAAAATGTGGCTGCCCGATCCAATGCAAAAGCAGAATACAGAGCAATGGCGCATGGAATATGCGAACTACATGGTTACAACGACTACTCAAAAATTTGAAGGTTATGTGTAACCAGTCCATGAAATTATTATGTGATAATCAAGCAACCATTAGCATTGCTAATGATCCGGTTCAGCATGATAGGACAAAACATGTTGAGGTAGACCGTCACTTCATCAAAGAGAAACTGGACAGTGGACAAATCAAGATTCCGTTTGTCAAATCAGAGGACCAACTAGCAAACATCTTCACCAAAGGTCTGCCAGGAAAATCCTTCCATATGATATTGTCCAAGTTGGACATGCATGATATATATGCACCAACTTGAGGGGGAGTGTTGAGAATATTACGTATTTCATTTTTTGTCTAGATTCATTGTACTACCTGTATTGTACAATTGTACTACCTATACTACTTGTATTGTACTACATGTACTACCTCTTTCTTTCTTTGTATTCATTTTCACATTATAAATAAGAGGACCTCTGTCTATTACAGACAAGTTATTCCATCATTCAACAGGAACCTACATTAAACCACATACCCTTTTCACCCCATACCACCCAACACTACATTTATTCGGCCATGAGCACCTACAACAATGGCACCGTCATCTGGGTCACCCTTCTACTATTGTGTTATCTCAGTTATTTCCCTTTTTAGTTGAAAATTGTAATAAAGACGAGTTATTATGTGAAGCCTGTGGGTTGGCTAAACAAGCTCGTACGTCTTATTTACCTTCTGCCAATAGAAGTCGTGGTTTATTTGACTTGGTACATTTTGATGTTTGGGGCCCAGTTAGGACTACATCTATTTCTAGACATCGATGATTTGTCACATTAATCGATTGTCACTCTCGCACAACATGGGTGTACTTTATGCTTCAGAAAAATGAGGTTTTTCAATGTTTTCGACAATTCCATAATATGATCAAGACACAGTTCCAAACCTAGCTGAAGGTACTTCGCAGTGAAAATGGCAAGCAATATACTGAAAGTACCTTTCAACAGTATTTGGCCGATAATGGAATCATCCATCAGACCAGCTATGTTGACACATAACTCAAAATGGCATAGCCAAGAGGAAGAACCATCACCTTCTTGAGACTGCACATGCCCTCATGTTTGAAGGTCATGTCCCGGCATACTTCTGGAGTGATGTTGTCCTCACTGTCACTTATCTTATTAATCGCCTCCCATCACGTATTCTGGACAACAGAACTCCTTTGGATATCTAGCATGGTGATACTTCTTTTGTGATCCCACTAAAGGTCTTTGGTTGTGTATGCTCGCAACCATCGATCCCTTGGCAAGCTTGATCCCAGAGGGTTGCACTATATATTTCTTGGTTGTTCAACAATACAGAAAAGGGTACAAGTGTTACCACCACCACAACCACCCCCCAACAGACTTTTATTACTAAAGATGTTCTTTTTCATGAACATCTCATGTATTACCCGTCACGTTTTCAGGGGGAGAAGGATGCAGTTGAAGATGGGCCTCTTTATGTACCAGAAGAAGCAGAAACAGTCCAAGAATGATCCATCCCAGATTTGGATCTGAATGTTCCAGACACAGATGTACCATCAAAACCTGGTGAAATACCATCTACTCCTATACCCATTCCCATAACCAGTCCTAAACCTTTGCAAGTCTACAACTGTGCCAAAAGCAAGCAAGGAAGGACCACTACCATCAACGCAATTTCACAAGTCCCTTCGCCAAACCTGGATCCAGAGACTGAGTCTCCTCCTGATAAGGAACTTCCTCCCTCTAACTTTGAACTTCCCATTGCTCTTAGGAAAGGAACTAGGGCTTATACACTTCACCTTATTTCCAATTCGGTTTCATATGACTCTCTTTCCCCTTCTTTCTATGCATTTATATCCTTGCTTTCCTCTGTGTCTATTCCCCAAAATTGGCAAGATGCATTTATAGACAAAAGGTGGAAAGCTGCAATTATGGAGGAGATGAGAGCCTTGAAGAAAAATGACACATGGGACCTTGTTCCACTCCCACCAGGTAAGAGGCCAATAGGATGCAAGTGGGTTTTCACAGTCAAACAAAAATCAGAAGGGACTGTAAATCGATACAAGGCGGCTGGTTGCACGTAGATTTACCCAAAAATATGTGATTGATTACCAAGAAACATTTGTTGTGATGGCCAAGATGACCATAGTCAGGATTCTTTTGTCATGTGTTGTACATCATACGAGGACTTGCAATAGCTAGATGGAAAGAATTCCTTCCTCCATGGAGAACTTACTGAAGAAGTTTACATGAATTGCCCACCTGGCTTCACAGATGCTAGCATCAAAGGGAAGGTATGCAAATTCAAACGCTCTATATATGGACTGAAACAGTCCCCTAGAACATGGTTCGGGAGGTTTTTCATAAAGCTATGGTAGCATTTAGTTATGTTCAAAGTAATGCTGACCATAGTTTATTTATCAAGCACTCATCTGACACTTTTACAGCTTTACTGGTATACATTGATGATATCATTGTCACTGGAAATAATGACGATGAAATCAGGAAACTGAGGGCGTTTCTGGGAAAGGAGTTTGAAATCAAAGATCTTGGAAAACTTAGGTATTTTCTTGGGATTGAAATTGCCAGATATACAAAGGGTATCAATCTCTCTCAAAGGAAGTATGTCCTTGATTTCCTATCAGAAACAGAATTACTTGGGTGCCGACGGTGTGATACTCCACTAGATCACGATACTAAACTTAGGGAGAAAGAATGAACTCCAACTGATAAAGGCAGGTACTAGAGGTTAGTTGGAAGGCTCATCTACTTACCACACATACGGCCAGACATTGCATTTGCTGTGAGTCTGGTAAGTCAGTTTATGCATGATCCTTATTCTACTCATATGGAGGCAGTCTATAGGATACTACAGTACCTAAAGGTAGCCCCTGGAAAAGGGATCCTCCTATCGCCTCATAGTCATCTAAAAGTAGAGGCTTATACTGATGCAAATTGGGTAAGCAGTCCAGATCATAAGTCTATCTCTGGTTACTATACCTTTGTGGGCGGGAATCCGGTTACTTGGCGAAACAAGAAGCAGAATGTAGTGGCCCAATCCAGTGCAGAGGCAGTATTCAGGGTGATGGCCTAGGGAATATGCAAACTTTTATGGTTGCAAGGTTTAATATGCAAACTTTTATGGTTGCAAGGTTTACTCAGAGACTTGAAGGTTCAATGCCCTCACTCCATGACTCTGTTTTGTGACAATAAGGCAGCTATCAGCATTACTCATGACCCTGTTTAGCACAATTGAACAAAACATATTGAGATAGACCGCCACTTCATCAAATAGAAACTTAGAAGTTGACAAATTCAGATCCCTTTTGTCAAATCAAAGGACCAACTAGCAGATATCTTCACAAAAGGACTACCTAGGAAACATTTTCATATGATATTGTCCAAGTTGTGAATGCATAATATATATGCACCAACTTGAGGGAGAGTGTTGAAATATGGCCTGGATGATGGACCATCCTCCGCACAAGTGGTCCGGATGATGGACCATCATCCGCACCACCCATTTACCGTACGATCATTGTCTAGGTTCAATGTACTCACCAACCTCACCTACTTTCTTTCTATTTTTGTAAATCATTCACTCTATAAATACAATATGACCTCTGTCTTTTAAGGACAAGTTAAGCCATATTTACAACAGTAAAAGTTTTTAGCAAGGAAGAAAACTAGAAAAGTGGAAAAAATCAGTTGTATCAAGCTTTATATGTGCGTATCAACAATATTGAGCCGTATCGGTTAGATACACTTCGATTCAATTTTGATTTTTTTTTTTTGGGCAAGAAAATGGAAACTTAAGTGTAATGATATGTATCAAGTGTATCGACCGTATCGAAGTGTATCGAGCTGTATCGGTGTATCGATACTTAAAACCATGAATGCAACAAACATGATAAGCTCCTTTGAAGTTGCACAGCAAAAGATACTTCATTACATTAAGATGGCAAAACCAGAAGAAAAAATGGCTACTTAAATAGTAATATGCAATAGTAACCTGAACAGTGAGATCATAGGGCCATATCATGTTTAACACAAGAAGTTGGATATGTAGGATTATACGTGGTGCCAGATCAACAATGCGACAAAGACAAGGAGAAGTAACAGTGGAGAAGAAGATTAAAAGGAAATTAGAAACAAAAGTTAAACTCCCCATCATAAAGACCCTTTATTTATGACAAAGAAAAAAGCAAAAAAGACAAAATTATCCCTATTTTCATAAACTGACACATAATAAAGAAAATACTAAGATTAATTCCTAATGTACCTTTAATTACATATGAAACTCTTTAACACTTCCCCTCAAGTTGAAGCATATATACCCATTACACTCTAGCTTGGAACAAACAAATAAATAACCAATCACACTCAGACAAGTAGTAAACAAAGGAACCGCAATAAACCCAGTCGCATGAACAAAAGATCTGCATAAAGAAGAACCATCCAGTAAACATAAACCAATCAGCCACCAACACAAATAATAGAGAGAAATCTTTATTAAGAAGAACCCAGGTAACAAAATAAGCGGCAGAAAACACCAGCAGGCAAGAAAGTTGCAACAAAAGTAAAAAGACCCAGAAAATAACAGCAGAGAAAGATGAACAAATCATTGTTGTGGGCCAGAAGTCTGAAATCTTCAACCATAACATTTCAGGCAAATAATAAAGGAAATCTCCAAAAAGAAGAAATCCACAAGGCAAAGAAGAAATTTTCAACAAGAAGAAATCCATGATAACAAGCTATAATCTCCACAAAGGAAGACATATAATAATCTCCACAAAGAAAGACAAATAATAATCTCCACGAAGGAAGACAAGTAAAAACCTCCACGAAGGAAGACAGGTAAAAATCTCCACGAAGGAATACAGGTAAAAATATTCACTGAGGAAGACACTGGCAATAATCTTCTCGGAGGAAGACACTGGCAATAATCTTCTCGGAAGAAGACACTGGCAATAATCTTCTCGGAGGAAAACACTGGCAATAATCTTCTCGGAAGAAGACACTGGCAATAATCTTCTTGGAGGAAGACACTAGCAATGATCTTCGCGGAGGAAAACACTAGCAATAATATTCTCGAAGGAAGACACTAGCAATTATCTTCTCGAAAAAGATAAACACTACATGACAATAGGCGATGGGAGAATTATATTCAATGCAATAATAAATCTTCAATAAGCTTTAACAATTAACCCTCAACAGGCTCTATCTCACCCTCACATAGAGCACTCTATGTGAACAAATAACCCAGGGGATAAGAACAAAGAGAACTGGTCGTCCCAATATCACACCGCAGCAACGACTAGAATCACCATAGTATACCAAGGAGCAAGAGTAGCAAATACGACCCCCGATAGGCCATGTTGAAATAAATTAGAGCACCCACCAATAATACCAACCAGCACAAATAAATTTGCCAGCCATTGAACCAGCAACAAAGAAAAACCAACAACAGACAAACCCACTAGCAAGGTTTGAAAACTCGAGTCTCAAACTTGTCTCGACCAGGACGAGAAACTCAAGATTTTCTCAACCGACACGGTGCATTTTTTGCCTGTTAGTCTCAGTTGACCGTCTTGGGTTCAAGATGGGCATTGTAAGGTCCCATACTTCAAGGGAACCATATTTTAACCCATATAAACATATGTTATTCCTTAGTTTATAATAATAATCACACATAGTGGTAGCAAAAATCATCATATACTGGTATTTTGCTTACAGAAACAACATTATTTATGTTGCTTATAGGGACAACACTTATTTATGCCTAATATCAGTTACATAAATATTTCTTATTCTTTAGATTTAATTTGCTTAAGATATTACTCATAATTAAGCAAACACCCTACATTTAAATACAATAAAAATAGTCTAAAATTCAAATTCCAAAAAGATAAAAAGTCAACCCTCCAATTCAAAAACAAAAACTGCATTTCCGGTTGCAGGGGCGATTTTCAACTTTCAAATGCTAGGGTTTTTCTACAATTTAAAATTCTTGTAAATCTTATTATAGAACGCCAAAATAATCTTTTGTTTTGAAGCCCCAATAATTATTTCTATTCAGGTGAATTTACACAGCATTCTACGTACTTCAAACAAGATCTGGTCGGAGTGTAACTCCTTCAATATAATCATATTCAAGCAATCTCAGATTTGTATGTTAGTTTTCCAACAAATTTGACATCACTTGAATCCGAGTTAATATTGAAACAGTCATGCTCTGGCCAAACCTTGTTTGGAATTCCCTAGCATTTGAAAGTTGAAAATCGCCCCCGTAATCAGAAATGAGATTTTGTTTTTTTTTAACAGAAAGATTGACTTTTTATCTTTTTGAAATTTGAATTTAAAAATTTTTTGTTGGATTCAATTGGACAAGTGTTCGCTTATTTATGGATAATATGTTAAGTAAACATTTACTTAAATGAAATTATACATAAATAAGTGGTGTTTCCTGTATAATGTTCCTTGAACCATTCTATGCAAGTCTCAGTCCAGTACAAAACAAAACAAAACAAAACAAAAAAAATTAGGTTTTAATCAACACGTCTCAGTTGAAATGGATCAAAATCTCAAGACTTTAGTCAAGACAATGCATAACTCATATAGAGTTTCGTCGCGACCTCGTCAAGATTCTCAAGAAATTTGAGATCTCATCGAGATTTTAAGCCATGCCCGATAGTGAGAACTCCAACCAGCAGATGGGGAATTAAATAGCAGTCAAATAGTGCCTCAGAGAAATAACTCCAAAATCCTCGGGTTCCAAAAACCAAAATTTTGGTATTAATGTGACTTCATGTCGCAAAACACAATTATGGTCACTATGGGCCCACCAAAGTGATGAATAATTAAAAGAAAGAGATCCATGGTAATATTGTAAATAATTAAAACAGTACAGAAACTCTTTGGTAAGAAAACGGAATCTGGGATGCAAAGATAATTAAAATTTGGAAGAAATGACGAATCTGTAATTTCAAGAAAAGATAGAGATAAAACAGAAATAAGGACAAACCAAGAATTAAATTTTAAGAAAGGGTACAAATTTGAAGGCAAATTTAGGGATAGGAAAAAATATGAATAAGATATGAAAAGAAAAGGATATTTTAATAATAACAATAGATATAAGTAAATAAGAAAGAAAGCTTCTTCTTCCTTATCACTCTCAACTCAAGATAGAAAAAAAAAATTGCAATCACTCACATAAAACTTTAGGACAAGTTCGTAATCCCTTACCATTCCAATTCCAACTAATAAGACCAAAACGACGAAGATTAAAGAAAAGAGAAATCCTATAACTCAAGGATTTTAGGATTGGTAGCTAATCCACTGTAATCTGTAACCCAAACAAGGATATCTTGAAACAGAAACCTGAAAATTAGTAAAATATTCTTGTATTAGAGACTGGTGGAAGTTCAGAAACCAGCTATGAGAATGGTTTTGGTTCTCAATACAGGAAAAGTATTAGCAAAACAAACTACAGGTGTTAGGTCGCATATGGAAGAGTGACTCAAGCCCCGAATATCATGCCAAATGGATCGAGTATGAAGATCAATCAATGGCTAATGGACTGCACTAATCACCCAGAACAAGGTAACAACAATAGTAAAAATCGGCTTGAGCAGCTTTAGATAGCATAAACAACGAGGACACGGCCCACAATATACGGGTTGGAATCGGATTGATTAAAACAACCTCCCTTTCTCGCTTCAATTTTGTGCAACCATCGCCTTCGGACTAGCTGCTTTAGCCTTCCTGCATTACTTGGGACTCTTTGTCAGAAGTCAAACTCCTAACAGGAGAAGACGATCATTGAGGTCACCACCTAAAGCCAACATCCATAGGAATGGAAAACATAACAGTTGCATAGTACCTTTCAGCAATCGAAATACACTTGTATCTGAGCTCCCCCAGTACTCTATCGGGGTCCAAAGAGCTCATTAACAATAGAGGGTGGTCAACGATCAGCTGTCTTTTCCTCACTAAAATGAGGGTCTTATCCCAGAACAATTAAAAAATTGCATCACGTTCAATCAAGGAATAGAAGACGATGAAGCTGGGAATCAGTGCCAATTACAGTACCAGAGCAAGGAAAAGTTCAAGTGCAGAGACTCAAAGTGATAAGATTACATTCCATATGAAGGAGAAAAATCTCTCACCCTATTCAACTCCCATCCAAGAGCATTTGGCTTTAGAATACTTGTTTTATCCCAATAGGCCAGCGGGCGAGGCTCATTATTGTAGGCAATCCGCAGCCTACTTCGTTTTCGATGAAAAAGAAATCCAATCTTGATCTCCGAAAGGGTTTTCCCAGATCAAGGGCCCTTCCTCGATGGTCGAGCTGATCGTCAAGCACCATTGAACTAACACGCAGGTTCTTTAAGTTAATGACTCTAAATTCTCTTACTTACTCTAGTGGCTAGCAAACGCCAACCGAGAGGGGAGAACAAATGGCTCAGCAAAGATTGTGACAAAGAAATCAAAACAAGAGAAAAAGATGTAATGTAGCCCAAAAAGGAGAAAGGAACTAGTGTTTATTGCAAAATAAGGAAACAATTATAGGATAGAAAGGGTCATGGGGCCACTTAACCTAAAGTTCAGAGAGGATCACTTAACTTTAGGGTCTCTTGGAAACTCACTAAACCCAAGTGTGGGATTCACCCACCACCGGAGGACCTCAACTCATCACAGGGACTCACATTGGTACTCCCACAAATCTAAAAATACCAACCACTCTATCTTCAATTAAACCAAATCATACATATACATATATATATATATATATATATATATATATATATATATATATATATATATATATATATATATATATATATATAGGGAAGGTAAAAGAGTCATTATAATATAACTGTTGGAAATGGAGCCATTGGGAGAAGGAGAAAAAGTGCAGCGGGCATTTATAATGCATCATTATCCCCTCTTTGAAAGAACTCGGCATTGAGTTTGAGACAATCATCATCGTACAAGTGTCATGATCCAGCTTCTTCAAATCGTGCTCAGTCATCTAAATATCAAAATGGTTGATGATGGCATATCCATGGTTCTCCATCAAGAATCGAAACTTGCTCTAATACCAAGTTGAAGCAACCCCAAGAAAATGCAAAATAAGGAAGAAAGGAATTAGAATTTATTGCAAAATGAGGAAACAACTATAGGATAAAAAGAGTCATATGAGACCACTTAGACTAAGGGTTAGAGAGACCACTTAACTCTGGGGTCTCTTGGGGACTAGCTCAACCCAAGTGTGGGATTCACTCACCACTAGAGGATATAAACTCATCACAAGGGCATACATTGACACACCCACAAGTCCAAAAATACCAATCATTTAATCTTCATCTAAACCAATATATATATATAGCCATTGGAAGATTGCCGTTGGAAAGGAACCATCGGGAGAAGAAAAAGTGGAGTGGCCATTTAATGCTGCATCAAAGATGTATCACCAAACAGGTCTCTAAGCAACACCAGATGCAGTAGTGGTGGGTGCACACCATGACGAATAACCCTTAAACGACTCTCAAAACTGCAACAAAATACTGCAGTCAATGATCAATACCGCTCTGATACAAAAGAAAAGAAGGAAAATACAAACCGAGAGGAATGAATTGACTCCCCATCGTGAAGACCTTTTATTTATAATAAAGAAAAAAGCATAAATTACAAGATTCTTAAACTGACACATAATGAAGAAAATACTAATGTTAATTCCTATACTACCCCTAATTACATGTGGAACTCTTTGAAACTTATTATCAATCAGCCTTCTGAAGACAAGGGAAATCGGTAATTGTTCTTTGCTTGTTGGTGGTTTTTTTTAGACATTTTCTCTTTCATATATTTACAAAGATACTAATTTATTTAATTTCAGGTTCTGTCTTCTTGTTATTAGGATCTTTTATCAAGTCAAAACAATAAGAGAAGTTTAAAAGGCTATGGAAGACAAAAGTTAGTTGCAACAAAAGAAACGGTTTTTAACTTTTAATGTTTAAGGACAGGGTGTAGCAAGGTTTTAAGTATCATATCGATACGGGACATATCGTACGATACGTGTCAGTATCGACTAGTCGATATGATACATGTGGATACGTCTCTTAAATTTAAAAACCAAAAGTGTATCGAAATGTATATGCTTTGATATGACTTGATACCCCTCGATGCATTTCAATTTTTTTTTTTTTTCAAAAATGAATCTTATTATTTTGTATCTTTTATATGATGATTGCAATGTGTCAATCTACCAACTTAGTAAATTCTTTTTAATTATTTATTATCTTTATCTTCTGGAAAATATAATTTATAGGTTCATTTTTTTTTTATGTAAACGTGCTCAAAAAAGTATGCTAATTTTCTTTCATTCAAGTATACAAACTAAGTGTGTTGCATACTTGAAACTATGATTTTAATTTTCTGTTATTTATTTTTATATTTTATAGTTGTTGAAAAATCCAAGAATTCTTTTTCTGTTATTTATTATATGTTTAAAATTTTAATTCCCTGCATAATGCAAACTAAGACTGCTGCATATTTGAAACCATGATTTTAATTTTCTGATATTTATTTTTATATTTTACATTTTTAAAAAATCCAAAAATTACAATTATGGACATCCTCCGAATTCTTTTTCCGGCGTTGGGAGTACATCAATTGGCAGTTCAAGGGGGAGTCAATTTGAGGCATCATGGCTCCCAGCAAAGAGAATATCGACACTAGATAAATATACACGGTTCTATCATGAGTGGGTTAGACATTATCAACAGTATATGGACTGGGGTGGGTATTACAAATATGTAAGAAATATTTACCAAATCTTATTGGTAGCACCCCTTCCTGAGACCTATAACCCTAAGTTTGAACCAGCCCGAAAATCAAAATGGTATTAGACGGAGTAATATGAATGTAAGGAACTTTTTCCTTCTTAATGTTGCTAATTATAATGTTTTTATGCTTTAAAATTGTGTTATGCATGTTCCTTCATCATTACCGTCCTTCATCATTACCCTGCATATCTTGCCCCTTATCCATGTGTATCCACCATATCTACGATACGGCTCTTAAAATCATCCGACCAATACGATACCAATACGAAATACTTTAATCCTTGGGGTGTAAAGTTTTTTGGGGGGAGATTCAATCAACACATGGCCTCCCATGTGAGGTCAGTTCTGGTTAACAACTCGTGCAAGAATAAAAGGATTGGGATATTCGGCTAGCCTAGAAAATTGAAGGCTTGATGAGTGTCCTCCTATGGAAAGGAGCAAACAACAACAAATTCTTCCAATCTATAGGTGGGGACAAAGTCTATCTACCTAAGGAGGAGGGCGGCCTTTGTCTCCAGAGAATTAAAGAAGTAAACAAAGCTAGTATTATCAAAATCATATGGCGGGTGGCTGAGAAAAAAGAGAGCATTTGGATTCATTCGATCTATAACACGTACCTGAGAAAAGAGTCAATTTAGACAGCTATTTCGAACTCCAATTCTTCTTGGGTTTGGAGAGCTATCCCACAGCATATATAGTTGGTCATCCATTCCATAAAAACTCTCATTGATGATGGAGCCTCGACCCTCTTGTAACTTGATAATTGGCACCCCCAGGGTGTACTTGTTTTGGCTTTTGGAGAAAGGATTCGAACCGATTATGGTCGTGATAGGCTTGTTAATGTTTCTTCCATCATCTCTTAGAAGGTTTGGTATCCTAGTTGAGCCTCCTCCCCTAGACTAATGCAAGCTTGGGAAGAGCTGGACTCTATCTCTCAAAGACCTACTGGGAGCAGTGACCTCGTCAACTAGATAGCCTCATCCTCCAGAAGGTTTTCTTCAGCTGCTACTTGGGATCTCGTTAGATCCCGCAGCCCGAAGACTCCTTGGTTTAACGTGGAATGGTTCAAAGTCCATTTTCCTCGCCACAGCTTCATCCTTCGGAGAGGCCTAACCCACACTCTGCCAACAGGTGCCCTCTCCATAGTCGGGGTATCATTCCTAATGCTAGGTTTGATCATTGTTGGGCCTCGGAAGAAGACATCCATCATTTGTTCTTTGAGTGCCCATTTTCCAAAAGAATTTGGAAAACTATACTAGGGAAGTACTGGCCTTATTATAGAAGGATCCGTCCTTTTTATTGGGATTGGAAGTGGATAATCAAGAAGTTCAAAAATAAGTCCCCATGTGACACTATTATTAAACTTGCCTTTGCTGCAACAGTGTACCACATATAGTTTAAGAGGAATCTAAGAAAGTGCACATCCAGATCAAGATCATTATCCAAATTTGGGAAGCAATCAGTTTCGATGTTTGAGGAAGCATCATGCCTTTGGCCTCTCAAATCTCAACCCCCGGATCTATCCAAAATAGCTTCATCTTGTCCTCTTCGAACCTTTCTACCGCCTGAGGTGGCTGTATTTTATTTTTTGGTTTTCCTTTTGTTCTCCTTGGGGTTCTCCCTTGATTTTGTAAGGAGTCTAGCTCTATCCTTTGGATACCTAGGTTTGGTTTCTCCTCCTTTGTGTCATTCACCCAAAAAAAAAGAGGGATTTAAAATCTTAATAAAACCAATAAAAGGGTTTTTTTATTATAAACTTTCTTACTTTTTTGTCATAAAAGATTTGAAACAATAAAAGGGAGTTTAGAGCCCTAATAGAACCAACTGCCAAGGCAAATGGGTTCGAGTTTTGAGGGAGCAAAAAAAATGCCAAAGGTTAGGACCGACCCCAAAATCACCCCTCCCAGGACTCCGCATAGGCAAGGCCAGCATTGGGTAATGGTCCTTTTTAATAAAACCAAATATTAGGGGAATTAAATGGGGCAACAAATGTGGCACAACGAGGATACATCTCAATTCTCAAGGCATAGCATTCTCGTGCCTACCAAACTCTAAAAGACTGCTTCAATTTGCCACTTCATATTACTACCCGCAGTGCATTTGATAACTCTTAAAAATGAGACACTAGGTAATAGAACAAAAAGAAAAATACCATTGCCAACTACATTTAGCAGCCACAATTCCAATCAAGCAAAGGAGACATCAAGTGGTATCACATTAAAAAAGGTCGTAACCTGGTTGAAATCCCAAGAGGAGTGAATCGGAACCGTTTCTAACCTTTGGCATTTTGCACTAAGTGGTGGCCCATATCAATCAATATCACATTACAATAAACAATAAAATATTGGACACAGGCAAAGGCAACTTCACTATGAGGGGACAGGTAAAACTTAAAGAACTTATAGCAGGTAAATGGAGTCAGATGCAAGAATCCACTTTTGTCATTCAATTCAATTTAGAGTTGTAACAAAGTAAAGAAAAGGATCCCCTTCTGTCATTCAACTCAATTTAAAGCTATGACAAAGTAATATTATATAATATATATATATATATATATATATATATAAGCAACCACAAGAAGGAATATAGAAGAAGAAGAAGAAAGGGGAGAGAAAATCGAGAGTAGTTAGTAGCAAGTTTGAGGTGCCGGTTTCAATCAGCCTCGAAACCGAGTTGTCTCGGGTTTGAGTTGTCTCAGGTTTCGGTAGAAACCTAGGATTTTTCCTCCGTCAACTCGAAACCCTGGTTTTGAGGCCCATAAGTGTTTTTCAATCGGGTTTTTTTTTTAAGCATATTTTACTGTTCTTACACTTATTTTCCACATTAGTTTAAAAAAATAAATAAAAAATAAATAAAAAAAATATAACAAAAAAACCCAAAATGATATTATGTGGTGTGAACCCAAGTTTGCCAGTGTATGTTAAGACCTGGGATTGTGTCAAGAGTTAAATAGACAACACTTATTTATGACTAATATCATTTAAGTAGATGTTTCTTTAATTTTATATTTCATTTACTTAAGATATTAAAAAAAAAAAAAAAAAGGGCACCCCAGTGCACAAGCCTCCCGCTACTGTAGGATCTGGGGAGGGCAGAATGTACACAACCTTACCCACACAAAATGGAGAGGTTGTTTCCGTGTTTCGAATCCTTGACCACCAAGTTACTTAACATATTATTCATAAATAAATAAACACACCCCATTTGAATCAAATAAATATAGTTTTAAATTCAAATTCCAAAAAAATAAGAAGTCATTTTTCTACTTCATTAAAAAAAATACCATATTTTTTTGGTACGGGAGCGATTTTGAACTTCCAAATGCAAGGATTTTAACCAAATCTAAAAATTTCATAAATCTTATAATAGTAAAGCATCACTAAAAACCAAGAATGCGCCAAAATAATCTCTTACTTTAATGCCCAAAAAATTATTTTCATCCAAGGCGACTTTAACAGCATTTGCGCATTCCAAACAAGGTTTAACTGGAGCGTAACTCCTTCAATATAACTCGGATTCAAGCAATCTCATATTTAAAGCAAAACTAGCATAATCAGCTTCCCAATGAATCCGAGTTATAATGAAGAAGTTACACTTCGGTCAAACCTTGTTCAGAATACGCAAATGTTGTTTAAAATCGTCTAAAAGGAAATAATTTTTTGGGCATCAAAACAAAAGATTATTTTAGCGCTCTTCCAATTATTAGTGATGTTTTACTATAATAAGATTAATGAGATTTTTAGATTGTAGAAAACCCTAGCATTTGAAAGTTGAAAATCACCCCCTAATCGAAAATGCGATTTTTGTTCTTGAACTGGAGGCTTAACTTTTTATCCTTTCGGAATTTGAATTTTAGACTATTTTTATAATATCTTAAGTAAATGAAAACATTTACTTAAATGATATTAGTCATAAATAAGTACTGTCTAATGAGTTTTGTACCTGTATATTGTTCCTGCTTTGGAATCAAAACTTATGCTTTCAGTTCAACAGGTTTCAATCGAAAACTTTCATTTTATATAAGGGGAGTAAACCAAAAGTGGTCAAAACCAAGTTTCGATCAGTCGAATTGGACAAGGCTTTGACTGAAACCTGGTAATTTTAAGTACAGCAACCGAGATGTGTCAGGTTTCGACCGACTCCTCAAATCATGGTTAGTAGTGCCTCTTTCCCTCCCTGTGATCTATATTTATAATGGTAGAAGTTAAACAACTTAAGGAGATAAGACTACCACATATCACCAACAATAACAACAACAACAACAAAGCCCTACATAGATTCTTGTCCTCCAATCAGCTTTGTTCGATTTCATACTTAAAACAAGCCTAAATTGTGCACGTCTTTCCTCGCTACCTCCGTTAGAGTCATCTTAGGTCTACTCCTCTCTTTTAGATCCTTCAATATGAATCAAATCATTCTTCCGTACTGGAGCATCTAACAGTCTCCGCTGAACATGACCATACCATCTCAAAAGACTTTCTCATAGATTATCATGTATCGGCGCTACTCCAAATCATCTCTAATATGATCATTCCTTCCTTTATCCTTCTTAGTTTTTCCACACATCCATATCAACATCTTCATCTCAGCTATACTAAGTTTATCTATATGATGCTTCTTAACTGCCCAACATTCCGCACCATACATCATAGCCGGTCAAATGACTGTCTTATAAAATTTTTCTTTAAGTTTTAAAGGAACATGTCAATCACACAACACTCCAGACGCACCTCTCCACTTCATCCATCCTAATTTAATACTCTGTGAAACATCGTCCTCTATATCATCTTCTTTATTTATAATTGACAACCTAGATACATAAAATAATCACTTTGTTGTAACTACCTCTCATTAATTTTCACCACCTCATTATTTGTCCTTGTATGACTAAAGTTACACATCATATACTCCGTCTTCGTTCTACTTATCTTAAAACCTTTTGATTCCAATGGCAACATAATAGGGAAATCCTAATTACGTAGCGACACTAGAAGAAGTAAAATAAAAAGTAATCTAGACTAAGGAGACTAGACTAACAACCAATAACAAACTAGACAAGGTATGGTCAAAGTAGTTAGTTATTATATCGCCTAACATATTAGATTGCTAATGCCCCCCCTCCCCCTCAAACTAGAGCATACAAATCACTCATGCCCAACTTGGAATAGTGTAGCAGCGGTAATAGCAGTAGCAGCAATAGCAACAGCAGTACCAGCAATAGAAGCAGCTGTCGCAGTAGCAGTAATAGCAGTAGCAACAGTAATAATAGCAACGGTAGTAGCAATAGTATCAATTAATCAATAGATAACAGCAGATCAGTAGGCAGCAACTTGCGGCAGTAGGTAACAGTAACTAGAAGCAATAGATCAGCAGCAGCAGATTGAGTAGCAGACAAATCAGCACTTCAGCAGAACAACAAATCGAAGGCAGCAGTAGATACTTGCAACATATCAGATCGATGGCAATAAGATGAGAGCAGCAGAAAATTAATAAAAATCGCATGACAGAAAATCAATGGCTAAACCAGATGAACCAGATCTGAAACCAGGTCAAATCTCGGAGAGAATAATAAACTACAGCAGAAGCAGCAATGGATTGGCGACTGCACACCAAAACGAGAACCTTAAATGACTTTCAAAACAACAACCCAAGGGATTACTCAGATACCATGTAACAAAGGTAAAAAAAAATACACCAGCAACCAAAAGAAGGAATATGGAAGAAGAAGAAGAAGAAAGGAAGAGAGAATTGAGAGTAGTTAGTAGTGCCTCTCTCCCTTCCTGGAATCTATATTTATAATGGTAGAAGTTAAACAACTTAAAAAGATAGGACTGCCACATGTCAACATAACAGGACAGTCCTCGTTACACACCAACAGTAGAAGAAGTAAAATAGAAAGTAAACTGTTTTTTTCACGTCTAACAAAAAAAAATTAGAAAGTAAACTATACCACGGAGACTAACAATCAACTAGACTAAGGAGACTAAACTAACTAGACAATGAATAAGTCCACAAGGTATTGCTAACTGCTTTGAGAGGGCGAGCCTTGATGTGACGGTAAGGTTGTCATATTGCAACCAGGTGATCACGGGTTCGAACCATGGAAACAGCCTCTCCACATTGTGGGGGTAAGGCTGCGTACATTCTGCCTCCCCAAACCCTGCATTAGCAGGAGCCTCGTGCACTGGGACAGCAAGTCCCCTACCCCACCCCAAAAAAGAAATGATAGTTTAGATTTTACTTTAGGTGGTGTCAAAAGGGAGAAAAAACTCAAAACATTATTCGTAAGTTAGAGGCAAGCTTAACTGCTAAAAAGTACATGGAAAAAGTTAGCCATATGGAGGGGATAGGATCTGGAACTTGATAGGTAGCAAAAGGGAATACCCCCACCCCTCTCTCTCTCTCCCCACATCCAACTGTCAATTTGAACTGAAGTTACCAAGGAACCATGCATAACACTAAATAGGGAGCCACCAAATACACCAGCTACACCTAAAATGCCCACCAAGCGAAACCAGTAATTTCTTGGTCATGATCAGCTAAAGCTAAAGTTCCATTAAAGAGCGTTTCTGCGGGGTAGAACCTCCTCAGGGAATATAAGGTTTTCATGATCCTGAGCCGCCATCCAAGCACAAATACCTTCATTTAAGAGAATATTTTTGGTGCAGACACCAGCGGTTACTCACCGAAACTAACGTACTTATTTTCGTACTTTCTCAGGTCTAACCTTCACCAGGCTTTCGTCCCTTCGCCTATAGGCGGCTTCACTATCGCTCATGACTTGGTATAGAGATCTCTCCCTGAGTCATTTCTTCTGAAGAAGCACCGCTCTGATTTTGGCTGGAGGCATTGTTGATATGATGAAAAGGAGGGGTATCTACCTCTTTGCTCTCTTCTGATTGGCCATACACATAGTCTAACAGCGAGGTTTGATCCTCCAATAGACGCCTTAATTGCAGCCATTCTTCTCTCATCTGGATTCTTTCTTGCTCGGGAGCTTTTCCATATGGCTGGAAAGTGACAAGACTCTGAAAGCACCAGGGGGAGGGTGTAAGTGTGATGGGACTGTTATCTAGATTGAGGAAGGCTTCCCAGGGTAGGTGTTTTGGCATATGTATTGTCAAAGGAGATACTTTTAATCCTTGTACACTTCAAGAAGAAAGATTTCAGTACGCTACCAAATATAATGTCAGAACTCACAACGTAAAAGAGCCATCCTTCAATTCTTGGCGTGTGAACTGTCAAATGGCTGTTATCATGGAACTAGTGAACTACTAGGAGGGGCTGTTTGGAATGGGCTTAACCCCCCCCCCCCCCCCCCCCCCCCCCCCCCCGGAAAAAAAAAAAAAAGAATTGAAGCAAATCTATTAAATGGCCTCAAATCTGATCCCTTTTAATCTCTTAAATGGCCTCAAATATGATCCCTTTTTAATGGAATGCTGGTATGGTTTTCAAGAGGATAAAGTAAAGAAATGTTGCCCATATAACTAGAGCAGGGTGGGTGTGGTGGAGAGATGCTTCTAGAGTGTTATGTGATAGATGCATACCATTAAAAGTCAAAAGGAAAATTATATAAAACAGCAATAAGACCAGCAATGTAGTATGGAGCTCAATGTTGGGTGACAGAAAAAAAACACAAAAACAAAATGAGGATATTTAGATGGATGGATAGTAAAAGTAGAAAAGATAAAATAAAAAATGAAAAAAAAAATCAAGGTGAACTAGGACTAGCCCAGATAGAAGGTAAGTTGAGAAGCATCATTTAATGTGGTACAGACATTTATAGCCTTTGAGTGGAACGGTAAGTACGAAGGAGTGGTATGTTACACATTAGAGAGACCAAAGGTGGCTAAGGAAGTAGTGAAAAAATTATGAATAGCCTAGGCTTGACAACTAACAGGACCTTAAATAGAGTTGATTGGCAGAATAGAACTCATGTAGTTAACCCCATTTAATTGGAAAAACGCTTAGCCCATGGAATTTAGACCAGATTGCTTTCACCTGGCCTGTGGAGAGAGAGAAAAACATTATCTGTTTGAGGACAGGAACAGGAAAACTAAATTAACTCTGCTTGAACATTGGCTCTTGTTTGCCAGAATGGGCATGTACATCCAAAAAGGAAGATCTTAGCAGCAATTGGTGGAACCAAAATCTTTTCTAGCGTTTCATTTGATGAATATATGAGGAAGTATATATTTTGGTACATGTATATTTGCATATTTTCTTTAACATAACAAGATCTCTTTCACTGCTACTCAAAATACACATCTACTTGTGATTTTTCCTCTATTTGAATCTACAGGAATAGACCCAGGATCGATAAACCAAGTGCATAAATCATTGTAGTAGTAGCTATGTAGAAACTAAGAAGACATGCACTCTGCAATTAATAAATTAAGATGAACTAAATGACTCTAACAGATGAATCAAGATAGAAGATTCCAATTGAATGATTTCATGGCAAAATATCCCATCATTAATGAAGAATATACTAGTACAGTCTATTGCATATAATCTAGAATCTAGGGACAAATGACATGCATATAGTCTCGCACCCTACTGAATTGCCAAGTTTCAAATGTTGAAAGGCTTGAGACACCTCACACATTCACACCACAGGCATTCCCATCTAACAGACTTAATCAACAAGAACTAGCATGATTAAATGGCCTTGAACCATTAGATGCACGTATTATCGTCAGGGCTTTTAAAGCTCTCTGCATATATTTGGATAGGTTCAAATAACAGAAGCATGTTAAAAAAAAATGTATATCAATCATCACCAGTCCTAGCCTTCCTTTTTTTTTTTTTCTTCTTTTTTTCAGTTTATCTGTTTGATGGAATTCATACAACAGTCGCTTCAATTGAAACTAGGGATCCTCCTTCACAGCAAGACACCCTAATATTGGAAGCGAGTCCACAGCAAGGTGGTGCTAAAATATATCACTCTGCCTTGCATCTCAATCATACATACCATACACATATTTGCATGCGGCCTCCAGGAGAAACAACCAGGATATACCCTGATTGCGCATGGCTTCTAACACAGTGAAGGATGAGAACCCCAACCAGTGCCAATGCCAACAAAATGTTGATGAATCATATGAAAGCAAAAGCAGTGAATACACAGAAGCAGAGATGAGAGGAACCCAGTTATACATATTAAAAAAAAGAATAGTTCAGTAATCCACATCACCTGGCCTATACTTGCAGCAGCCATTGGCTCATAATCAAAACTCTGAAGCTTTGTGGACCAATCCGGACCTAATTCATCATCCAAAACTTGATTGAGCTGGTTCCGGGGCATAACATCTGCACCTTGACGAACAATATCCAAGGCAGCCAATATCTATACGACAAACACATTAAGAATAATATTGCTGTCAGTAATTTCTTCATATTTTCATGAAAAGTAAATCAAAACCACTATGAGCATGATAAGTAAATTCCTTCACAACTTGGTTACCCTTAAGATACCCTTAAGAAGATTTACTGATAGAGATAGATTTAGGTGGATGAAGCCGAGATGACCTTCTGAAATGCTGTATGATCAACACATTCCAAAAACATTCAAGAGATTTTACAACAGTTATAGAACAAATAATGCTACATGGAGCTGAACTTTTAGGAAGGCTTTGGAAAGAAATGAATGCATTTAAGTGAACGTTGGAGTAGCAACAGTAAGTGATAATATAATGTAAACTCTATTAGCGTAATAAAATTGTAACAGTACACCACTTTACATAGTCAAAGTAGTTAATGCTAGTTTCTAGCATTTAGACACTTATTAGTATATGGACTCCTAATTAGTTTATTAATTTGTTTTTTTAGTTTCCTTTACCAATTAGGCTTGTTAGTTTCATTTTCCTATTTTGAGTTTACTTTATCTTTAATTTATGACTAGGACTCCGTCCTGTAGAGTCCTAGATCATATCTTATAGTTGTTTTCTATTTTCTATAAATACAAGCTACAAGGAGAGGAGTAGGATACATTGATTCTCTCCACCTTCTCTTATTTTTCTATTTTGTTACTGTTGACGCAAGCTCTTAATTGGTTATTGTACACTACTGAGAAGCAGTTAGTTTAGGATTCTTGGATTCTTTTTTTTTTAGTTTCCTTTTGATATTAGAACTCTGTTTAACTTATAGAGTCCTAGATATGTTATGATTCTTGTTTTGCTGAGTTTATAAATACAGCCCATAAGGGGAAAGATATGGGCTGTTCAGCTTCTGCGATCTCTCTCCCCCTTGATACATCTTATATTTTTTATCTCCTTTGTGACATGGTATCAGAGCAGGAAGTTTGAGAAGGAATCCCTTGCTGAATCGATCATTTCAGGTTGTTATTGAATCTCCTTGCTGTTCAGATCGAGTTTGAATTATAAAAACTCAGAACTGGTTTTATTTTTATTTTTTTTGAGATCGATATCATTACACTGGTTGTAGACATCATGAGTGAGCCCAAGACTGCTGCGGACTCTGTCCACGTATAGGTAACCTATTAACGGATCTAAACTACCTTCTATGGAAGCAAGCTATCACCATCTAACTTACACCATGTGATAAATTGAGTTTCTTGAAAGATGATCCCCCTGATCCTAAAGCTTCTAACTATGCTACATGGGCTCATGATAATGCTACTATTATGGTATGGCTTTTTAATAGTATGAAACCTTCTACTGCTGCTAATGTTATGTTCCACACTACTGCCAAGGGTGTTTGGACTGATCTACAGGAGAGTTATGCTCAAGATACAAATCTCTCCCGTGTTAATGATTTATATGGTCGTCTATTCAATTGCAAACAAGATAAGAAGTCAGTTGCAAAATTTTATAGCACTCTAAAAAGTATAATGGAGGAGTTAAAACTTTATCATCCGATCACTACAGATCCTTCGACCCTAAACACTCAAAGGGCAGAATTCCAACTCTCTATATTCATTGCTAACCTCAGTCCTAAATTACAACCACTTAAAAAATCAACTTCTAGTCGGCGATAAAATTCCTACTTTGAATGAGGCGTTTTGCAGGGTTCAACGATTTGTCAATCCCTCATCCTCCAGGTTACATTGCTCCCCTTCCACGGACAGCTCGGCTCTCCTAGCCCTGGTGCTGGTCGTGGTCGTGGTCTTGGTAGGGGTCGTGATCATGGTGGCCGCGGCTCAGATAGAATTTGCTCCCATTGCGGTAAACCTAATCATACAGTTGATCGTTGTTGGGTATTACACAGTAAACCTCCCAGTGGGGTGCTACATCTCCCCCTCCCATCGCAAGTGCAGCTCAATTTGACAGTGACACATCTACTGCAGCTACTACTGCTGAGAGAACATCTTAGTCTGTTACTGTTTCTAAAGACGACCTCCATGCAGTACTCAAAAGTCTTAAACAGCTTGACACTCAAGGCTCATCTTCCACTTCCCCTGCTACCATGGCTCATTCAGATATAGCCGCCTTACTTGCATCCTCGGCCAATAGCCACTGGGTCATTGCCTCTAGTGCCTCATCACATATGACAGGTAAGGCCTCAGTATTTTCTACCTTTAATTTGACTGACAAACCCACTTATGTTCATCTTGCTGATGGATCCCAAACCCCAGGGTTTGGGATGTGTAATGTATCCCTTTCTCCCACTCTCATTATCATTCGTTCTCCATGTTCCTCGCTTACCATTAAACTTATTATCTGTTAGTTCTTCGGCTAAAACTCTTAACTGCTCTGTCACCTTTTATCCCACTTACTATGTCTTTCAGGATCTTCAGACCAAGAAGACGCTTGGTGGGGGGCATGAGAAGGTCAAAATGTACTATCTAGACCACATAACATCTTCCGCTGTTGCCCTTACTACAACTTCCATTGTTTCTCTTCTTCAATGGCATGTTCGCTTGGGTCATTTATCTTTGCATAAATTACAAATTATGGTTCTTGTGTGCAAGTCTACTACTAGCCTTAAGTGCGAAGCCTGCCAACTGGGCAAACACCACCGTACCACGTACCTACCGCGTGTTGTGTCCAGAAATCTTGGCCTTTTTTCTTTAGTTCATTCGGATATTTGGGGACCTATTAAAGTACAGAGTCGTGCTTGTTTTTCTTACTTTGTTACTTTTGTGGATGACTTTTCACAGACAACTTGTTTATATTTGTTAAAGGGCTGTTCAAATTTTCTTTTTATTTTTTGTCAGTTTTATCTTGAAATTAAAACTCAATATGCCATTAGTATTAAAGTATTTCGGTCTGATAATGCTCTTGAATATACCTAATCTGCAATCTCTCAATTTTGTGCCTCCTATGGGATTATTCATCAAACCAGTTGCTCCTATACCCCTCAACAAAAGGGGGTAGCTGAGCGTAAGAACCGCCATTTGTTAGAAGATGCTCGTTCCCTTCTTTTTCATATGCATATGCCTGGTTATTTCTGGGATGATGCTATTTTAACAGCCTGCTACTTAATTAATTGCATGCCCTCCTCCGTTCTTCAGGATCAGTCGCCTATTTCACTAGTCCACCCATCATCTCCATTGTTTGCCTTACCCCCTACAACTTTTGGAAGCACTTGTTTTGTCCATCACCTTCAACAGAGTCTTGATAAATTATCCCCTCGGGCCATTAAATGTGTTTTCGTTGGTTACTCTCGCACTTAAAAAGGGTAGAGGAGCTATGATCCTCATGCCAGACGAGTCCTTGTTAGTGCTGATATTACATTCTTTGAGAATACTCCATATTTTTCGATGCCGGATCCAAGTCCACCAATTCCGGCCCTCATACCATTTCCCGATGAAGACGTCCTCTATTCCACCGCTAGCTCCAGCTCCACTACAAGTGTATCAATAGCGTCCTAGTACAGCTCCACCTGCTACGGCTCCTCTGTCCCCCTCCTCATCGTTCTTGTCTGAAGATCTTCTCGTAGCTCTTCGCAAAGATATGCACTCTTGTACTTTATCCCCACAGGTAACATATGCTATTACTCAGTTTGTGACTACTTCCCATCTCTCTTCCCCCCGTCCCTACTTGGCCTTGGCCCATATTGACATCCCCATGTCTTATACTGAGGCTTTATCTTGTCCTGAATGGAAGGACGTTATGGATGTAGAGATGGTTGCACTTATTTCTCGTCAGACTTGGTCCATTGTTGATTTACCTGTGGGTAAGGAGGTGGTCCGTTGCATATGGGTTTTTGCTATTAAATACCACCCTGATGGGTCTGTGGAATGCCTAAAAAGCATGTTTGGTGGCCAAGGGCTTCACACAAACATATGGGGTAAATAATTTTGAAACTTTTTCTCTTGTGGCACGGCTCAATTTTGTTCGTCTATTTATTCCCTTGGAAGTTAATTTTGACTAGCCTTTATTTCAGTTGGATATAAAGAATGCGTTCCTCTATGGTGATCTTCATGAGGAAGTCTATATGGAGCAACCTCCGGGGTTTGTTGCTCAGGGGGGATGAATGCCAACAAAGTCTGCAAATTTCATAAAGCTATATATGACCTCAAGCAGTCTCCCCGTGCATGGTTTGATAAATTTACCAATGTTATGGTTTTCTATGAGTTTCAACCTTGCTATTCAGATCACTCTGTGTTTGTACACCGTCATAATTCCAAGGTGGTTATTCTTGTAGTATATGTAGATGACATTATTATTTCAGGAGATGATGTTACGGGCATTGATAAAACAAAATCTCATCTCCATCAACACTTCCAAATGAAGGATTTGGCGGCTTCCAGATATTTTCTTGGCATTGAAGTGGTTCGTACCTCACAAGGTATCAGTCTCTCTCAGTGCAAATATGTTATTGATTTGCTTACTGAAACTGGGATGCTTGGATGCAAACCTATTGATGTCCCTATGGATCCTCATCTCAAATTAGCAACATGTGAGAGTGCTACCTATAGTGATGCTCATGAGTATCGCCGACTCATTGACAAGCTCATCTACTTGACTATTACTAGGCATGATATCTCCTAGTGGAGTGCTCAGTCAATTTATGCAAACTCCTAAACAAGTTCATTGGGATGTCGCATGTTGGTTATTGCGGTATCTAAAAGGGGCTCCTAGTAAAGAATTATTTTATCAATCACATCAGAATATTGAGTTATGTGGTTATTCTGATGCTGATTAGGCTGGTGCTAACCATGATCGCCAATCTACTACGGATTATTGCACCTTTCTTGGTGGGAACTTTATAACATGGCATGGTAAGAAGCAAACAAATGTTGCTAGATCAACTGCTGAAGCTAACTATCGTGCTATGGCTCAAACCACTGCTGAGTTACTGTGTATCAAAAGTATTCTTGAAGAACTTGGCTTTCCGATTTCTCAGCCCATTCCTATGATTGTGATAACCAGGTCGTCGTCCACATTGTCAATAACCCGGTCTTCAAAAAGCATACCAAGCATATTGAAGTCGACTGTCATTTTGTTCATGATGCTGTTATGCAACATATTAGTTCAACTCTGTTTGTTAATTCGGAGTCTCAACTTGGTGATCTGTTTGCTAAGGCACTGTTCAAGCCCATGTTTCTTCACTACTATTCCAAGTTGGGTTTCACGGATATTTATACTCCATCTCCAGCTTGAGGGGGTGTGACGCAAGCTCTTATGTTATGTCGATGCTGCTTTGAGTAAATATTAGAGTCCTTATCTTAATTGGTTATTGTACACTGCTGAGATGCAGTTAGTTTACGAATCTTGGATTCTTATTTTTTTAGTTTCCCTTTTATGTTAGGACTCTGTTTCAGTTTAACTAGGACTCTAAAAGTTAGAGTCCTAGTTATGTTATGATTCTTGTTTTGCTGAGTTTATAAATACAGCCAATAGGGGGAGAGATGGGCAGTTCAGCTTTTGCAACCTCTCTCTCCCCCTTGATACATCTTATATTTTGTATCTCCTTTGCAACAGTAACAAAGTCAATTGAGATGGTTCAGCCATGTGCAACAAAAATCAAGGAATGCGTCGATATGGGTAATTTGAAGTATTAACAAGGACAAAGGCAAGGAAAAAAGTGACCTGGGTTGAAGCATTAGGAAAAACTAGAAGTTATAATCCTACGGAAATTATTTAATCAGCAAATGATACTAAAGACAATAACAGTTCATCAAAAACCACCATAGAACTGTAATACAATCATTGTTTCATTGCAGTATCAAAAAATTTTAGGGCTCCTTTGGCACACATAAATATGTGGTAGTATGTACTTAAATAATTAGAGCTGACAACAGGCACCTATTCACCTGTTTACCTACCTTACCCTACCTACCTTTGGAGTGTAAGGGTAAGGTACTAAGGTTTCATTACCATCTAGCAAACTTGAAGGGTAAGGAGATAAGGGGGGTTTGCCTTTCCCCATTTCCCCATTTACCTGTCTAAGTGGGGGAATTAGGTGATTTTATATATCCAGAAACCAACAAGAGGCCACGAACAGAGAAGGAACCCCAGCCTCGATCATCAGAAAAAGGAAAGCAGCTTGAGAACGTGGTAGGCCGAAGAAACTAACTTCGGCCAGGAGGACTGAGGATCATCATGACAAGCTTATCAAGGATGGGCCATCTGGCCAACCAACAAAGACAAGGCTTTTGTGCCCAATTATGTTTAAGCTGATCGTAGAGCACCGTAGTGCGTTAGTGATCTACGACCAACCTTTTCTTGTTGTTGATCTACTACCACTCTCCCCCGGTGGTCGAGCTGATTTACCGCTAATGCCCCAGTTGAGTTTTGGTTTTCTTGTTGGGGCTCATCCGTTGCTTGTTCGCTCATGGAGTTTCTACCTTATCTCTTGTCATTTCAGCAAACTCTCGTCTTCTTCTTCTTTCAATCTTCTTCTTGATTAGTTTGTTCGCCCAACGAAGAAAGTGTTTTAGTTAGTGAATATATAAGTGTGTCTTTCTGTCTAAGTCTGTTTGCCCTTTAGTGCATTTCTCAGTTCTATTTCATTCTGGATTCAAATCTACTTCACGGCAATTCCTAATATATCATTTTTTGGAGTCATATTAATCTATGAATGAAACTGAATAGCAGATCGCTTAAATATCCAAGATTATGGGAAATCAATCCATTCCTTAATATTATTAATCTTTCTCCTCAATCCAGTAGACATGCGTGAAGATTTTTGAATTCCCATGTCAACTTAAACGGTCCCGTAGGAGATGGAAAAGATAGAAGAGGAAGATACCAAATCTCAAGAAACTATGAGCCACGGAAAATTAACCATAGTTGAAGAAGAGGGTGAGAAATGACTTACAATAATCTTGACCAATCTCTACAACCACTCTTCTGTTTAATATTGTTTATGATGAAGGATAGGTGATTATCAAGCAAATCCCGGTGAACAGCGGATACCATTCTGTTTAAATTCTCAACCTGTTTTTACACAAACTCGAAAGCTTCCTCCCTCATGTTGTCATAGGGTGAAATTCTAAAAATTTCTTCTAGGGCTGGTTCACTGAGAAGCTTTTCAAAAAGGAGATCTTGGGTATCTCCCAGACGGCTATATCGAAAATTTCGCTGTTTAGCACCGAAAGATATGCTTGTGCACCAATGGTAGAAGCTTCATTCAAATGATCCCGGACTATGGACTCATATTGACCGGGATGCTCTTGAGCAAGAATTCTATGACCCAAAAGTGCTGAACATTCGCGTATATGAGAAAAGAGCTCGGCTTCCCTTTTCGCGCTGAACACGCAAAAATGTGGAATTGCCTCAGCAGCACCGTCTTCACCCAGATCAGCAGCTGGTTCTTGAGAATCTGCTGCATAAACTATTATTGGAACAAATTCGATGTTCAACAAATAAAAAAGAAGGGTCTGAATTCATAGTGAGAGTCGTTTTATGTTTTTTTCACGTTGAACCGTAGCATTGGAGGGGCCTTTTTTTTTGCCCTGGTTTACATTAAAGCTAAACTATCACTAAGGTGGCCGGCTCTGATCTCCAAATAGTTGTATGGTAAGTGTAAAACCCGCACTCCACTAACTTGGTCTAACCGTGTCATGCCAGGTCTTCCCATCATTCCTGGACCGAGCGTGTGAAGATAGATCACAAATCAGGTATGAGAATCGAGTTAAAAACACTAAAAACATACCTAAGGTTGCATGCTTGGGTAGGTATGGTCGACCATAAGTAATGGAACCAAAAATCTCAAATCCAGAATCCCACGGTCGATGATTTCGACCCTACAGTCGACGATTTATGCTACCGTATGATCGACCGTAAGAACCCAGATCAGACTCCGAGTTTTGGAAACTTTCCTAAACTAAGGGATTGTTTTCCTAATTGAAGGATGACTCTATATGGAGAGTTTTCCTCTATATAAAGGACGTCTTTCAGCCTTTTTTTCACTCTTTTAGAACATTAGTAAATCCTAGAGAAAGAGAAGGAAGAAAAGGAGAAAAAGAAAAAGCTAAGGAGAAGAATTTGCTGAGAAGGGATTGGCTCTCTATCACAGGCCAAGGTATGAAACGAATCTCTGGAGATGTAAACTCTAAGGAATAAGACTTCTATGGAAGATAGGCAATATCCACCTATTATGATCTATGTGATTTCCTTGAGAAAATCCCAAGGAGAACCATGAGGAGTGAATTTGATGATTAGGGTTGATAAAAAATTACTAATGATGGTCATAAGATGACCTTAGAATAAACCCCATTGAAGAACAGAAGAATTAACTCAGAAAGAACTCGAATTTCATGTAGACTATGACCAGAAATCTCAAGGTCGCAGCTACGGTCGACCATAGCATGACCAGTATGACCAGAAGATCGACCATAGGCATTCGGGAAAATTTCAGAAATCATATGGTCGCAGCTACGGTCGCATATGGTGCAACCGTAGACAGTAAGGTCGATACAGCATGAGACCATAGGACTAATCAGACACCTATCAATGCTCTGTTTCGATTTTCAACTACTATAACATGTCACATATGAACCCTAACTTAAATTCATATAACTTTTAGGTTGTTAAATCAATTCAAAGAGAATTTCAAGGCTTGGAAGGACATCGAGAATTGCTAACAGGTGAGGGAACAAGACCTAAACTAATTGGTTAATAACAAATTGTTTATTTTTATTGAGTCCAATGCGATGATTGATTCTATGCGTATATGCTTGTAATGTGCATCTCACATGTCATCCAATATTCCTGTTATTACTGTTCATGCATATTTAATTCCGTTTATTTATAACATGATGATGATGCTAGGAATAGGCATGTGAATGTATGTGTGTGGTTGGTGTGTTGGATGCGAGTGGAGCATCAAGGGGAGGACATGGCATGATGGTCTTCGACCTCGTCACCAGACTCTAGCTCTATCTCTACTTAAGTCTTGCCCACTAACATCGTCATATCGCCATTACCTTAGCAGAACTATTACGTCGTAGGGCATCAGGGGAGGTGGTCTCGGACCGTGTGGCCTTTGACTCTGCCGGAGGGCATTAGCTCTATCTCTATGGACGTATTGAGGGATGCTGGGGTGAGGCCTTGGATACACTGTTTGGCATTAGGATTGGTTAGTTGCGAGCCCAGTTTGCAAGCCCTCGCCAATAGGGGCTTACGTGTTAGTATGTGTAGGGCATCAGGGGAAGTGTTGGCGGTGTTTATTTGGACACTTTAACTCTATCTCTATTCCATGGTGGGTGCATGTGGGACGGCAATGGTGTTTGATCCATTGGGCAGATTCACACACTCGTGTATAGAGGTGCGGTGGCCACCAAACCTTTCTATCACACATTGCAAACTTAAAAATCAGACCAAAGATATGAATTGAATGCATGCATATGTTTGTTGCATTGTTTTGTCCGCTCACTGAGCCGTGATGTGTGCTCACCCTTTCGACATCGAATATTTTTAGTTGATGATGCAGGTCTTACCGTTGAAGAATATATGAATGCGCCGACGTATGGACACGTTGCTGCGATGGACATGGAAGCTGAAGAAGATGCGCATGATTTATCATGCGAGTGCAACCAATGTGTTTTTGCTTAAGTTTAGTTATAATTTGAACATCGGATATGTAATTGATTATTTATTTTATGTCTTGTGGTTTGAAGATAATTAGATTAAACACTTATTTATCACTGTTAGACTCTCAGTTCATTATCTGTAAAACTTCCGTTTATTTGTTTATTACCTCTGATTATTAATGTAGAATGTGTGTGTAGTTTGATATGGTGGGTACGACCTATGCGACATCCCGAACCGTTGGTTTATTGGCGGTTTATCACACCATTCTGATTAGACCAAAATTGGGGTGTGACAGTAAGACTGGCCATTCATCCGATATGAGAACAGAACATCGTGCTTGTTGGTCATCAAAAAGTGGTAAGTCAAACCAATTCACTCCATGCTTTTGTTTTATCTACCCCGGGTCCAAGGGAAAGCGTTAAAGGAGAACCATTAAAAGAGGGGGATAACGAGTTGACTAGTTGGTGGTGTATGTTAAGCCTTTAGATGTCTGTATCCTTCATCATCTCCCGAATTTCTTTTTTATCCTTATCATTATATCTGCTCTCTCTAAAAAAAAATGTGAGAGAAAGAGCAGCTATCTATTGATACCCTATATCGAACACCCATTCCTATCTATTGATAAAAAGATATTCGTCAAATACCGGACTTTGCCTTTTTTATTTAGGAATTCCTCATATCCAAGGCAGAATAAGCAGCAAGATGATTTATAAAAGATGATCTAAAGTACTAGGGCATACCCCAGACCATCATCAGTGATAGGATCCTAGATTCACTGGAAGGTTCTAGACAGAAGTGTTCAAACTAATATTAGATCTGAGGGTCCAAGCTCAACTTCTCCACAAGCTTTCACCTAAAGTACGAGCTTCGTCCTTAGCTTGGAACTCGTTCAACGCTAGAGAAGTCAAGTAAGGATGACTATCTTTTAAGGGCTCGCTTCATCGCTCACTGAACTGAACTCGTTGGAAGAAGGGAGGCAACAAAGAGATTCCCGGGTATAAGGAATAGAGAGGGTTAGGATCACGAGATTTTAGGGAAAATGAAGAGGAATAAAGAACCTTATTAGGCTTAGGCTTACAGCAAGCAGGAACTCGAATAAGACCTCCCTCTCTCGACGAAAAGGCCTGACAAGGGAAGGAGGCACTCAAGCGCTCGAAAACCAAAGATATATTTCATATATATATATGGCACAATGTCCCAACATAATCCAAGCCTAGCCCATACACATTCCATCTAATACACCCATGGCCCATAAAACCATAACCCTGGCCTATTTCCCCAACTCAAATACTATTGATGATGCTTTACCCACCTTAACTGTTTACCTGTCAGATAAAGAAAATTTTAACCCGTATCCTACCTTTGGAGATAAGGATAATGCCATACCCAACCATACCCTACCTGTTGCCACCCCTAAATAGGATGAGAATAATTTTTGGGGAATGACAAGGTCAACAAACATCACCAGCCTATCAGAATGCACAGACAACATAGGCCCATTTACACAAACAACAGGGGTGCACAACATGTCACACCCCAATTCCACACTGTTCAGAATGGTGTGATGAACTGCTAAATAACCAACGGTTCAACCAGGATCTCTAATAGACCATCCCCGCGTTATCCAAACTTTACACACACCCACAATCATAATCAGAGTAATACACAATAGCGAAAATCTTGTAAATAAATGAACTGAGAACTAGAATGATATCCATAAATAATAGCAAATTATTCTGTGTTTAACTGAGACATAAATATGTAAGTACCAAATACATGTCTTATAAATCCAATAAAGAAATCTATAAAATATCTAATCAAATACACACGAGTTGCACTCGCAAGAGGAGTCGTGTGTATCATCTTCAACTCCAGCGTCCATGGCTGCTACATTCCCGTATGTAGACACGTTCATAAAATCTTCGACTGTATAACCTGCATCATCAACTAAAAATATTCGACGTCGAGGGGTGAGCACACAACACGGCTCAGTGAGTAGCCAAAACAATGCAACAATACATATGCATGCAAAAAGTTAATTTATATCTTTGGTCTGGTTTATAGTTTGCAATGTGCAATAGAAAGGTTGGGTGGTCAAAGGTTAACGTTTATTGACACCGCCTCTATACACAGGGTGTGGAAGCCCGCCTGAAGGTTAACGTTTATCGTCGTCCCCATCCACCCTACCATAATATTATACAACAAAGGTTAACGTTTATTGCTATATAATGCTATACCAACACGTAAGCCCCTGTTAGCGATGGCTTGCAAACTGGGCTCGCTGCTAACCAATCCTAATGCCAAACAGTGTATCCAAGGCCTCACCCCAACATCCCTCAGAATGCCCATAGAGATAGAGCTAAGGCCCCCGGTAGAGTCAGAGACTACAAGGACCGAGGCCACCTCCCCTGATACTCTACGACATAATAGTTCTGCTAAGGTAATGGCGATACGACGATGTCAATGCACAAGACTTGAGTTAGAGATAGAGCTAAAGTGCTGAGACCCGCCAAAGGTTGACGTTTATTGACGTTCTCATCACACCTCCCCTGATACTCGCTCGCATCAAGCACATCAACCACACACATACAAGCACATGCCTATTCCTATCATCATCATCATCATCATGTTATAAACAAATAAGTAAGTATGCATGAACAAGTAATAGAAATATTGGATGGCATGTTGTATGCACATTACAAACATATTCGCATAGAATCAAACATGGCATAGGACTCAAGAATAGAAAACAGTTTATTATTAACCAATTTAGTTTGGGGTTAAGGTTCCTCACCTTAGCTTGCTAAAAGATATTTTTCCAAGCTTTAGAATCACCATTATAACGTAATTATATTGCTAGCAAACCTAACCAAGTCGATAGAATTTAATTAGAATTAATTCGGAATTTAAAACCATTCTGTCAACTGAGGGTCGATGCTAGGGTCGATGGGTCTATCGACCCTCCCTCCATTCTGAACTTCCCGAATGCTGAGGGTCGATGGTCAGAAACACCTAGGGTCGGATGGTCTATCGACCCTCGGTGCGACCCTTGGTGCACTCTGGTCCAATTTCCACTTTTAAATCCATTCTTCGTGTTTGGGGTCCTATGGCTTGCTTCCTACATTCATTCAACATTCATTCAATGGTCTAGAACCATGTATAATCCATCTAAATAGTTTTCGTGCATCATCCTATGGTTTTCCATGAAAACCTAACCATGGATGGATGGTTTGGGTTTCTCCGAAATCCTACACTCAACCATATCTAACCTAAGGTCTGTAGAAACTCATGAGATTAGTATCCATACCTGAGAAGATTACTTTTCTCTGGAATTTCTTCTCCTTTTTGCTAAGTTTTCTTTCTTGTCTCCTTTCTTCCTATTTTCCTTCTTCTCTCTTTCTCTCAATTCAATTAGGGTTGTGAAAGGAGTGAAAGTGGCTTAGGGACGTCCTTTAAATAGACTAGGAACATCCTAAATAAGTCCCATTGATATTTGGAAATAATCACAATCGAAAATTAGGAAATTTTCTAATTTCTATATTCGTCAGAAACTGAGGGTCGATGGGAGGGTCGATGATCCCGTCGACCCTAGGGTCTTAAGCTGTCCGACCCTCCCTTCAAATCTGAGGGTCTGACATTCTGTTTTGGGAGGTCCGACCCTACTTGGCTGGGTATGCGACCCTTCCCTAAAATTAAGTGTTCTTGGGTCGATTTTATACCTGGGATCTCGATCTCCATCACGCCCTTGGTCCACTTGACTCGACCATGATGGGTAAACCTGGTTCAAGGTGGTAAGACCGGGTTAGTTGACACGGGTCTTACACAACAAGTACAGTTTACTTTGACAACTGCCATCAAGAACCTTTTACACTGGCAATTTATCCATTTTCCAGTGTACAATTACAGCCTATCTAAGTTGCATGATGCAACTTTGATCTAAAAAAAGGAGGACCGTAGCCCCAGTTCAACTTTCCCTTTTGTTAGGTTCCTGGAATGGGTGGACCTTGGAGCATGTTACAAAACACGAAGTGGAGCCTGTAGACTCAAACTTGCTTCTTCAGTTTAGCCGCCCAAGCTTTTATCATCACACCAGGCACCTTTCATCTGCTATATTGGAATTTAGACACATCACCAAGTATCTTTCCCATGGGTCAAACACGCTGTACAAAACACTCATATGGTTGCATTGACACAACTGTACACATGGTTGGGCATTGTTAATTTTCTCTCTCATAAAAACTGCATGACACTACTCTCTCTTTCTCTCGCTGATCTAAGTTGGAATGAGTCAAATGCATGATGTAACAGATAAATGATCCAGTAAATTTACTTAACCGTCTCCTGCATTTTGATATTTAGAGGTTCCATGTCCAATTCCCAGATTGTAGGTCTACAAACAAAAAAAGTGACAAACAAGTCCACAAACATATATCAAATAAAATATAACATAGGTACTTCCATTTTCCTTTCCCCTCTAAAGACAGTGGTGATGCAATTTTCTTAACATTAAAAATATTAGGGAAATTTACTCATACCACCCATGGACTAAGGTCCAAATACAACGACACCCTCAAGTTCACAACAATTACAACCGCACCCCCCTGACTAACTGTGTTAAGTAAAAAAAAAAAAAATTAAAGACAATTTTACCATTGTTGCATTTAAAAGCAAAATGGGTTGAAATGACTTTTTTAACCTTCTAAAAATAGAAAATGATGAAATGACGAAAGTAACCCTCCCAAACCTCATTTCATTTCTGCTTTTACACTCCAACATTTGACCGAGGGAAACGAACTACTCCGGCTAGCAACAGTCTTCAACGGGGAAAATAATATATTTCTGGTTCCGGTGTATTGCGTTATTGTCTTCAATTCAATTGACCTTTTTTATCTGTACTCTCTATATTACAGAAAAGAAGCTTCGGTCCTAAGCGGTTTCGTTGGAATTGAATATTCGTCATCATCTTCATCTGCTGCTTCTTTTTATCTTGGAGATTCGTTTGTAATACCTAATAGAGATGGAAAAAATGAAAATTCTGCTGAAACCGAAACCAAATCCGCAGGAGCAATTGAGGGATTGGCATAGGCGATTCAGGAAAAAGGGTTGCAACATCGAACGCCAAATCCAAGGTGATTTCCTAAATCGGACCCCATTCTCTCCCTTCGTCTATTTCCTTAATCATATTTATATACCATCATTGTAATTTGAATTCTTGTTTACACAAATTTCAATATTTCTAACTTTCGTTTCCATGATTTGTTTTTGAGTTTTTCTTTTTCTGAAAGCTTTCCTCTTGAGTTCAAGACTAACGGGCCTTTATTCCTCCCCTTCCCTGGATGTGTAGAGATAAGAGAAAAGAAATGAGGTTTTCTTGAAAAAACCAAAGAAAAGAAGCAGAAGCAAATGAGCTGTTTGGATCAAGAAAGAAGATTTCAGCAAAGAAACGATGAAGAACACCATAGAGAGTCTCCTCCTCTCGCGGAATCTCCATCTCAATACTCTCAATCTCTAGAAACTGTCAACTTTCCCAATTCTTCTCCGTTTTCTCAGGAAACGCCACCTCTCCGTTCAACACTTCAGCTCCATTAACTTCTACCGTGGAGAAGAAGAGGAAGAATAATATGCAAAAAATGTAGAAAAGGGAGAATTCGTGGGAGAGAGAGAGAAGAAGAGTGAACAGCGACAAATCTGTGATTCGGCTTTGGCAATTGATAGCTCTAATGGTTTGAATCTTATTTTTTTCATTGATATGGCCAGCATCGACAGTACCTTTGATCTTCTTCTTCCTCAATCAATCCTCTGCTTCTTTTTCTTTTTTTTTCTTGATTCTAATGACGAATAAAGAAAGAGAGATAGTGACAGTGGTAGGGAGTGAAGGTTAGTTTGATCTTTTCACAATACCCGTAAGGGTATTTTTTTACCTTCAAAAATTCATTTCGTGTTGACGTCAACAATTAACAGAAAAAATTTCATAACATAATGGGTCTTTGTGTAACTATGTTTGGCATTTAGGGGTAGTACATGTAATTATTGTGAACATTAGGGTGTCATTGTATTTGACCCTTAGTCCAGGGGTGGTATGAGTAAATTTCCCTAATAGTAAGGTTTTCAGTATTAATAAAACAAGAAATGAGAAATATTTCTATATAATGTGAATTCCAAGTAGTAATTTCACTGTAATGCTCTTCCACAAGTAAGAGAAAGAAAAAACTTGATTGACGGTCTCAAAGAGAAATTAGATTACTTACAAACACTGAGATAATGCTTCTCTCATGATGGGTTTGGCATTCAATTTAGTGAAACGGTCATAGAAACAAAAACTACAAACTGCAGAAAAGAGAGCAGAATAATACCGGAGCAGGAACAAGTGATTCATCTTGTATGCTCAACATCTGTCCCAATTTGAGTGCTGCACCACGCATTCTACATAGTGCAAGAGCCAAGCGCTCTGCATTTTGTTCCGATAAGAATGGTGAGAGGGCAGATTGTTTCTCTTGTGAAACGTCTGTCCCAAATACAAGCCTCTTGGTGGATTCTTTGATTGTTCCCCATGCAAGCCCAGCACCCAAACCAGCAAACCTTAAAATTGAAAGCACATGTGCCATACATCAGAATGAAACGTTGAAAGAATTAAGGTACTGCATTAATGTCAATATCCCCAATGTTGTTGGAGTAGCATACCCCCTTGACGTTACAGAGTCAATAAGTTTTCAGTTAATGTACTATGATGTAAACATGGGAACCTAAGTTTTTTTCCCATCGACTAGAAAGTAAGCTCTGTGTCGTTTCATCTTAATAGGTTGTTTAGAGCATATACTCTAGTTGATAACAATTGCAGAACCAAATATGAAAGAAAAGGCAGGTTTTGGATGATAAATCAGGCAATGGTTACAACGATAGAATCTGGAGTGGGTTACTGAGCAATGGGAGATTATGAAAAAAGATAAATAAGGAAGAAGCCTTTCTGTACATTCCAGAGTGGTTAAGAGCTTAATTTGGCATCAGAAACATAACAAGTCTTAAGATCAAGTGATCGAAGAGGCAAGTTGGAACAGGTTAAGAGCCACCAGGGCTATATGGAGAAAAGGCTAAGGCTACTGCCGCCATGAAGCACGCCTATATTGAAGAGCGACGGCAGTATCGGTACGGGAAAAGTAGAGATGGAAAGAAAGTGCCCTTGTTCCACTTCTCCATTCTTTTCAAATAAAATTCTAGACATACTAAAAGGATAGATATTTTTTGGTGGAAATCATCGGACAAAGTAAAAGTCCAAAAGTTTAGAGCAAAGATAGAGAACTGAGGATTTGTTAAAAGATTAACGCTCACCCAAGTGCTCTCGTGAAGGGTGTCGAAGGAACTCTCCTCTCTCGTGGCCTTCTCCTCTTTGCAGGTGTAAATGCCACCGGATTTCCTTGGTCTGCGTCCTTCTTCGCCGGCGAAACATCGGACTCGCATTCTAGCGATAGAACGTTTGCTTCCGAATTTCCCAATGAACAGGCATCTCCCGTGTCAATATACTTGGAAGACGCCGAATCCAAAGTTTTCTCAGTGCTTTCCTGCTTAATTAACCTCAGATCGCGAAATTCCCCGCTGTTGTTCGACCTGCTATTCGACACAATGCATGTTTCTTGATCCACCAGAGTGACACTTTCAATGTGATCCGATTTTGAATTCGCGAACTCGGTTGAGTCCGTGAAATGAACAATGTTATCCTTGGGGCAGGGTTTATCAAATTCATGAACCTCTCCTCTGGTAAGACCGGTCAAATCTGTAACCGAAAGGAGAACTTTCTTAACGGAGGATGAAATAAATGTTTCAAGGTCTCCAGTTTTGGCACCCTGGAGAACGTGAGAACGCTTTGCTGTTTCTTTGGCTATCAGAGAGACACCATTAACAATTGTGAGAAGATCCTGAACCGGAGCCATGAGATGTGATAATAATAAATTTCAAGCGAGTTTCGCACTTTTGCTGCTAAGGTCGTGATTTGAGAGGCAACCGGTTTCCGACCAACTTCCAACTAAATCTGTAACCTTGCAAGCTGCTTCCATGGAAGCCAATAAACATTGAGATTGTTCGTCGAAACCAGATCAAACCCATAATTATCAGAACCCGGATTTCCCCGATAGCTTATCGGGCGCCATGGTTACAAGTGAATGCATGTGGGAATTACACGCATATGTGTTTAATATGATAATCTTTTTTCTATTTTTGTATTCACTGTTGCAGTACACATTACATCATTTATAGAAATTTATAAAAACTACCGACTTCACTCCGATGAAAATGTTTGGTTTTAACGAACTGAAGATCCCCGTTTCTGGCGAGAATCGATGAATAAATCAACGGGAAGCTGCTAGGTTTCAATCTTTTAGGATCCGTTTGTTAAAACTTCTGTTTCTAAATTCTGGATTCTGGTTCAAATTTAGATTCTACTCCAAGCTACTCTAGGATTATTTTGAAGTAGAAACTTATTTGATAACGCAATTCTGAAATAATTTTAGAACATTTTTGGATTAGAAACATGTTTGATAACACACTATCCCTCCAATCGAAGTCTAGAAAAACAGTCATAGTAGTGGTGGTGGGTGGTGGGCGGTGGTGGAGGCGGCGATGGTGGTGGTAAAAGTGGCGGCGACGGTGGTGATTGTGGTGGTGGTGGTTGTGATGGTGGTGGTGGTGGTGGTGATGGTGATGGTGGGTGGTGGGCGATAGTGTTGGTGGTGGTGGTGGAGGCGGCGGCAATGGTGGTGTTGGTGGTGGTGATAGAGGTGGCGGCGGCGATAATGGTGGTGGCGGTGGTGGTGGTTGTGGTGGTGGTGGTGGTGGTTGTGGTGGTGGTGGGTGGTGGGCGGTGGTGTTGGTGGTGGTGGTGGAGGCGGCGGTGGTGATGGTGTTGGTGGTGGTGGTAGAGGTGGCGGCGGCAGCGGCGGTGGTGGTGGTGGTGATGGTGGTGGGTGGTGGGTGGTGGTGGCGGTGGTGGTGGTGGTGGTGGTCAAGTGATAGTCATGTGAGTGTCGATTTTTTTTTTTCTCTTAAAAAGTTGATCAAACAGTTTGGAGCAAATATTTATGACTCCAAAATTTTGGATTCTAGATTCATTCTGAATCCGGTTCACTCTGTGGGAGTTGGAATCTAACTGGACTTATCAAACGCACTTCTACTCTAAAATGGCTCCCTGGGAGCCAGAATCCATAGAATCCAGAAGCAGAAGTTTTATCAAACGGGCCGGGTTTGACAATTTTGGAGATCTTGGACAATGGTGGAAGTGTTGAATAGGGTTTGGGGAGGGGAGACTTCGTCGCTTGTAGTCATTTCCCCCCACAAATAGCCAAATGCAGCATATGTTTTTCTAAGCATTTAATTTGTAAAATACATATTATATGTGTATCATATGTGTATCATATGCTTTTGAAATATGCGATTGAATCCATATCATACATGTATAAAAAGCTGATTTATTAACTACGTATTAATTAAAATTAATAAAAAATAATATTCTTAGACATCCCCTCTATTTTGGCGATTAGACTCAACCCAACCCTATTTGGAATCAATCCAACGGACATCCACGTTGCTTTACAGGCTGTCACACTTAACTCCATTCTGTGAGTTGTCATAGGTTTTAACTAGGGGTGCAAGTTTTACCTTGACGACCCTAATTTGCCCAGGCCCGTCCTGAACCCTGGTAGGGTTAAACCCGGCCCGAACCCTGACAGGGCTGGGTTAGGGCTTAATTTTTTATCAATCCTGGCAGGGTTGGGTTGGGTTAGGGTTGACCCCCTAGGTTGAGCTCGGCCCAGCCCGACCCTGTATATATATGAATATACTCTGGGAAGCGTTGCCGACTTTAAGAGGCATTGAGACATTGTCTGAGAGACTGAGAGTCGACTGTCGAAAAAGATTAGGTGAGAATCGAAATCTCCTTAGGAGTTTTTCCTATTTTGAGTTAAATGTTTTTTTATAGTTTGATTGTTATTGTTTCGGCTTCGTTTGCTGATCTATTATAAAACTGTAACGAGATTTTACTTTGTTTTGAGCTATGTGTTTTCAATCTTTTTGTTGTTCTTTTGACAGATTGAGTATGTTTCTATTTTATTTGTTGATCATTTAAAGTTTCCCTCTGTTTTAGCTACCAATCTTATTCGTATTTTGTTCATATTTTCATCGTAGAGATTTATGATTCCCATGAGTGTTGTAATGGATAATCAAAAACATGTTTAATGATCGACAAGAGACTTCGATTTGAGCTAAGATCAAATGGGTTTTAAATGAATTGTATGATTGATATCATTTATTATCCTCTCTTTTTTTTTCTCTCTTTTTACCTACGGGGATTTTTTTTTTTTTTTTTTTTTTTTTTTTTACCTCATCCTGAATCAAGGTTAATCAAGGTTAATCCGGCCCAACCCGGTCCTGTCATGGTCAATCAGGGTAGGTTAGGGTTAGGCCCAACCCTGCCAGGGTCAGGATTAGGGTTGTACATTTTCTGACCCTGTCAGGGTTGGACTGGATTAGGATTAAGTTTAAATAGTCAGAGTTGGGGTTAGGGTTTTGAAAAACCCGCCCCTCTTGCAGTCCTATTTTAACTATCAAAATTACCTCTAATGCCCTTATCCATTTTCCCTTCCTCTCTTCCCCTGATCTTATGATCTCAACAAATACGGTAAATTCAGCAACAAACGATGGCCATGGCTAGAGTTGGAACTTGTAGGATTTCGTTTGACTAGTTTTTTGTTGGAATTGCCTCTCCCTTGCCAAAAGCTATCCTGGCATTGGCATTCCCTCCTTCATCATTCTCCAAATCCATCGCCCCTCTAGCATATTTCGTGGGGTTCTCAACTTCGGAGCTATGGTGTGATCAATGACTTAAACCTTGCCGACTTTACTGGAATATCAGTGATTGAATACCACGATCCAATCTACCGTCCACACTAAGACACCAACACCTAAGGGTGTCAATGGGCCGGTCCGGACTGGTTTCGATCTGGGTTGAACTGGTGTTGATTTTTATAAGCCCAGCCCAAAACATGTCCATTAAGAATTCAGACTGGGTAGGGTTGCGCTGGACACAATAACTAACGGGCTGGTCCGGTATCGATTTGTTATCGAGCTGGGCTTATTGAGGTGATTTCGGACTGGTTCGATCTGGATCGGGCTTATCAAACTTATCGGGCCTATTTTATGTCACACCCCAAATTCTGATCCAACCAGAATGGTGTGAGTGAACCGTCATTGAACCAACGGTTCACACCAGGATCTTGAATAGGCCGTGTCCACCCATACAAACCAATTACACATAACCACAATCAGAATATAAACATACAGCGGAAGACTTTAAATAGAATGAACTGAGTATCTATTGATAATTTAAATAAATATCCCATTATCCAAATTCAATCACATAAAATAAATATCTATTACATCTCTTAATAACAAACGAAAATAACTGAAACAAATAAATAAAATCCATCACGTGTACACGCAGAAAGGGCACTCGCATGAAGCGTCATGCTCGCCCCGTCCCGCCGTACATCCAACACCGCAGAAGACCACCATACGCCGGAGCGTTTACGTAATCGTCCACGGTATATCCCGCATCAACATCTAAAAACAATGTATATACAAAGGGTGAGCACACAACACACTCAAGAAGGCAATCAGACAATTTCACAAGATTATGCATGAGTAACAATCATTTTATCTTTGTGGTCCGGTTTAAAGTTTGCAATGTGCTATAGAAAGGTTTGGTGGCCCCCGCACCTCTATACACGAGTGTGTGGCGTCGCACGGTAATCACACAACCACCAACCCACATACACCCATCATGGAATAGAGATAGAACTAAGGTATACCCGCACCTCCCCGATACTCTACCCATACCAAGTACCTAAGCCCCTATCGGCGGGGCTCGCAAACCGGGCTCGCAACTAACCAATCCTATATGTCAACAATGTACGCTCTATCCCAGACACGGCCGTCTACGACATAGAGATAGAGCTAGAGCGTGCGGGCCGGGTCGGAGACCTCCTAAACCTCACCTCCCCCGATACCCTATCCGCAACTAACCCACTAGGATAGAAACAATACGCAGTAGGCCCTATCCCAACACGACACCCTACGGCATAGAGATAGAGCTAAAGCATCGTGGACAAGGCGTCGACTCGGAATCCTCAAGTACCACCCAACGATGGTCGGGACAACATCAATATCGGAGACCAACGTACCACGATCTTCCCCCCGATACCCTATCGGTACCAAGCCCGTTAAGATAGAATACTACAAAAGGTGCCGGTGTGAAGAGCGATCCCGTGCCCATGCCCCACTCCACACACCAACGAAAACAATCACATGCCTAACAATCACATCCTATGAATGCATGAACAATAATAATAGCTGAAAGTAAAGGATGGCATGTAAATGTGCACAAACATCACATCATAGATATTCAATGATTAACAACGATTTACTGTCCATTAATTATTAGGTTTAGGTCAGATTCCCTTACCTGACGCTCGTTCGATTACTTGCTCCACGTCACAAGATCCAAACGATAAGTCACAGCGTCCTACATAATATTAGGGTTTCATTAGAATATATTATTTAGGGTTTCATGTTGGTCGGAAACCAACAGAGATCACAAAATACCATCACAGAGCTGACCGGTGGCATGTACCGGTCGCAGCTCTGATAACCTCCCGAGAGGTAGCGGTCGCAACATACCGGTCGCACTATGTGCAACCGGTATAGTCGACCGGTATGTCTCCGGAAGACCATACATGGGTTCTTTGACTGCCGTCGATCATCCTCCACGGATTTTCAGGGTTTCTCTTATCCATTCTAAGTCTAGGCTTTGAGTTAGAGCTATTCCCAACTCATTCAAGTCTCGTTTCGATGAATATCATCTCGAAACTCGAATCTAGGGTTTGACGGCAACTTAGGGTTTATTGGCCAAATTAGGGTTTTAGATCAATACCTACTTTGCATGGTATTGATCCACCCACATAACTAACATAGGGTAAGAAGATGGTATCAAACACTTACCGTTGACAGGCGTAGCGTGAGCTTCGTCAAACGGTAATGGCGGCACCTCCTTCTTCTTCCTAGCTCCTTCTCCTCTCCAAGCTCTTTCTCTTCTTTAGGGTTTGTGAAAGACAATGGAAAGGATTTGAGGGGTTTAAGGGTGTATTTATAGGCTAGAAATAGGGTTTAGTAACCCTACTAGGATTAGGAAACTTCTAGGATTCGAAATCAGGAAAGTGGGACCCGCAGAGACTAATTTCCAAATTCCCGCACATAGCTGTGCAGGCCATACCGGTCGACCGGTACCATCATATGGTACCATCGACCGGTATACCTAAAATCAGTATAATTGGTCGACTTCGGTCCGATTTCGTACCTGTTTGTTATCTGCTTGCCCCGTCTGGCTCGGTGATGATCGGAAGACCTGTCACGACACAAAACCAAGGTTTAGACCGGGTTTTCAGAGTGCGGGTCTTACATTTTATGTGTAAGATATATAGCTTATTTTATTCTTTCTATCTATAAAATTAGCATCGTTCATTCTATATGTATGTAATTCAATAAATTGTAACAATTAACATATTTTTTCAACTATAGATTCATATAATATTTCGGATCAAGAAGTGAACTATAACAGTGTAATATAATCTATCAAAATTTAAAACCATTAAAATTAAGAAATTGGGCCTAGATGAACCTTACCGGTGTTCGGGTTAGGTATTATTGATTCGGGCTAGTTTGGGCTTCTTAACGGGCCGGTCCGGTCTGATTTCGGTCTGGACTAAAACAATGTCGGGCTTTACAAGCAAAGACCGATGTCCATTAAAGTTTGGTCCAAGTTAAGTTTGGGTTACATCGGACCGGCTCGGTCCGTGCTACCGGGCCAGACCCATTTTTGACACCCTTACCAACACCCCTACAACCTTTATTTATTATCACCATTAGGAACCTAAATGAATTATGAAAACATAAGATGCATTGTTGTATCACCCATCAAATGGTCTCGGGTTGTGGTGAGATCTTTTTTTTTTTTTTGTTGGTAAAACACGGTGAGATTGAATTGATAACTACTCCCCAACCACAATCTCTTACCATATTTGTAATGGATTAATCAAAAGCAAGATTAGTAATGGAAAAAAGTCCACTAAACATAAGTACCCAAAATTGAAATTTTATTTTGCATCATCCAATCTCTCATTTATAAAAGAATATGAGCTCACCATAAAGGGCAAGATAAACACTCACCGATTACTCCATGGAAAAAATGATGACAAAATTCAATGAACATTTTCGTTTAGGCTTTGTTTAGTTGTAAGTGGAATTGAAGGGAATGGAAATGAAAATTTTAAACTCTAGATGAAAACTTTTTTAATGATTAAAGCACATGATATCACATTATTATATAACTAATTCAAATTATGTTACATTTAATTATGAATTTACATTTCACTTTGCATCCAAATTCATTCCATTTAAAAAGAAAAATAAATTTTACATCTTAAAGTATCATTATTAAATATGTTAGAAAATTTAAGTAATTTATACAAGCATGTTGTGTTACAATTATAAAAATTTAATTTATAAATATATATTTTTTTTCACTTCCCTTCATTTTTAATTGCCTTACAACCAAATTGAGTCTTAATGAAATGCCATCAACAATAAGGGGGAGGAGGAAATGCGACAATTGAGAGCGGATTAGGGATATGGAAAGAAGAACAGTGGCAATAGTAAGGAGAAAGGTAGGAGGGAGGGAGAAGAGAGAAGGTATCAAGAAGCAAAGAAAGAAGAAAAAGGTGGATGAGGAGAGAGAAGATGAGCATCAAAACAAATATTAATTGCATTTACGGTAGGGATAAAATTGTCATTACATTCCACTCAACTTCAGCTTATGACTTCGTTTATTTGGGGGGGAAAGGGGGGAGGTGAGCATATATAGATATATATATTTTTAAATGAAAAATGCTTTTATAATTATCATTTTTTATTTTTGGTAAGCTTTATAATTATCTATTCGTCAGGACACAAGGGAGGTCCTATGAAGTTTCCCAGAAAAATAATTTATTAATTATGGTCCAGCCCGAAACCGAAACAGGCTCAAACAGCCCAATCGACAACACCCTGGCAGGGCAAACTGACACCCCTTGGTCTCATCAATCTCCTTAAACCCTCCACGATTTATCATTACAAGCGATTTCCCCCTTTCATCTGTTCGACCGCCTAAAGAGAAAATTTCAGCTAATTTTACTGTGCAAATACGAGAGGTGCAAATACGAGAGGGAAGGTAGAAACGCATCTCCATCGGTTTTAAAATTTAATAGTATTTGTAAATAAAATTGATTTATTTTATTTGGGTAATGTTATTAAATTAGCGTTGGCTTTAAGCTATGAGCAGGAAAGGTCTATATACCTACAAATTATGTGCGATTTAATGCTTATGATATTTAGATCGCTCTGCTCTGTTTGATTCGTGCTCTCTCTGCCTGTGTTTGCGTTCTGCAGTACCTATTGCTGATTCGGATTGGAGAGCCTTAGGAAGGAATGTTCGGTTCGAGTAACCGTAAGTTCTAATCGCATCGCAACTCGATCTTCTTTTTTTATTAGCTTTGATTGTCGTGCTTGAATATTTCCCTGTTTTTCAGTCCACTTCTTGGATTCTGGTAGTGTGAACCTTGCAGTATGTCGAATTTTATCGTGATGTGATATTAATTTTGAACGCTGGAGGCGTTTTGTGTCCGCGTTTTCTACCTTGCATGAACGCTGGAGGCGTTTTGCGTCCGCGTTTTCTTTTACTTCCAGAAAGTTAAAAAAGTTCAGATGAATCTTCTTCTCTTTTTTCGTAGGGAAAATGGGAAATCAAAAGAGCTTTTGAATATTTTGATTCGGAATTGGTTGCCTTGGTAGGCGCTTTGAAAATGTGATTTTTTTCCTCAGCTTTGCATTCATAAGTTCTACATATTCTCAAATAATCATTGTGTCTGTATCGTTGTCATTTTAAGCAATGTTTTTTATTCTTGATATATTTTTTCTATTTCTTTCTCATGCTTCATCTATAATTCCTTTATATATAGGTATTAAAGGTCGGATTGTATCTCTTAAGCAATTATTTTTGTTAGACCCCATTTTGCTGTCTTAAATGGGATTTAGTTTTCCTTATCGGGATACATGTATATATTTATATATGCGTGTATGTAAATTGTGCTCCTTTTAAGCAATTGTCAGGAAGGCATTTCGAAGTGGGAATTGGGGTTTGGAAGACCCCAAAAAAAAAAAAAAAAATACAAAAGAAAAACCTGTTTCTTTCCCATTCTACTGCAAGTCTATAACTTACATTTTCAGTACATTCCTCCTGCTGCATATTAGCTTTCTTTACTTTTATTTATTTATTTATTTTTTAATCTTTGGGTACATTTTGCACTCCATCTTGTTCATGAAACTTTGGTTCTAACAAATTTTAATTTTCTTTTGTCCTAATTATACTTCAGCATTTGGGCAATCATCGAGTAGCCCATTTGGGTCTCAGTCTGTTTTTGGACAGACCAACAATGCCAGCAGCAATCCGTTCACCCCCAAACCCTTTGGTAGTACAAGCCCATTTGGTTCGCAGACGGGGAGCTCCATATTTGGAGGCACATCAACTGGTGTGTTCGGAGCGACGCAGGCATCTTCACCTTTAAACTCTACACCAACATTTGGTGCTTCGTCATCACCAGCTTTTGGAAGTTCAATGCCTGCCTTTGGTGCTTCTTCAACACCTGCTTTTGGCAGCTCTTCATCCTCATTTGGTGGTTAGCATTTCTTATCCATTTCTCCTATTGGACGATTCATAGTTGTCAAGGTGTCGCTTAGGCGTTGAGGTGCCCTCTTGGGTCCAAGGCGATCACATGTCTTGTTTGATGTAGAAAGCTGATGCCTTGGTGTCACCTTGTTACCTTGTCACCTTGTGACTTTATGTTATATCATGTTTTTTACACTTCACGAGTTTAGGTTAATTTGTGCTTATTGATTTGTTTTTTGATATATATGCATATATTTTATATCCTATGCTTTGTTTATTATATATATGTTGATTTTTTTTGGGTAATTAAGATAAAAGATTGTTGATTTTTCCATATTAGGTCATTAGTAGCATAATTATATCATAATGCTTTTTTATTGCTTTTATGTTGCATACAAGCGTAATTATAAAATTATTGTTGCTATGTTATATATAATGCATTCCTAGGCAGATGCCTTGTCACCTTGTGAATTGTGATAGCATGCTTTATGTTATATCAGTTTTTTACACTTCACGAGTTTATATTGATTTGTGCTTATTGCTTTGTTATTTTATATGTATATGCTTATATTATATCTTATGCTTTGTTATTTATATGATGGTTTTCTCAAATTAGGTTATTAGTAGCATAATTATATCATATTGCATTGATATTGCTTTATGTTGCATATAAGCATAATTATATAAAATTATTGTTGCCATATTACATATAATGCATGCCTAGGCGGATGCCTTGTCGCTCTTCCAATGCCTTGGTGGGTGACCTTGACAAGTATTGAATGATTCCATGTTTTGCAGTATTTTAACTGGACTTTATAGCTGATAGTGCACTATGCAGAAGAAGACATCTTATCTCTTTGTGACCACAATAAAGATTTTATTATTATTATTTGCGTTGGTGGGGTTTTTTTTTTTTTTTTGTTGGTGCATAAATTTCATTGTTCGGTAGAATTCTTTTGGGTATTATGCAACATCCGCATGCATTAAATGAATCCACTTGCTGAGAATATAAATTACTGCTTCAATTGTATTGTTCATCGTGAAGGAAGTATTTGGTAGATTCTGTTCTGGAAAATTCATGTAGGCTCCAAGAGTTTGTTCTGGGTAAAATACTATGCAGTTCTTGTCTTAGAGGACAGATAAGGAGTGGTATTGGCTATTCTTTACATCATGGTGTGTGCTTTACTAAATTTATGACAACTAGTTTGAAGCTCATATTGCCACCATTGGTTGAAGAGAGATATTTTTGCTTCCACTTTTTATTGACATCTGGTGAAAGAAAGGTGTAATCAAACATTCTGCCTGGATAAGACATTTCAATAAAGGGTGTATATTGTGTGGTAGGTGTTAAGGCCTGCTGGTTGTATTGCTTGAAGTACCTGGTATGAGTGAAATTTTGAGCAACAAGGGCGGCTTTTAGTTTCTTTCTCTCTTTCTTGATGCGGGTGATTATCACAAGTATGCCTGGTTAGATGTTTATTCCACACTTACCTGATTTTGAGTCAGAGAAAGGGGAAATGGAGCCAATGAATCAGCTACTTAATCTGAGAAGGAGTTTGTCTATTAAATATCATGAAAGTCCTTGTGATGGTTTGTTTATTAAATATCATGAAAGGAGTTTGCATCTTTCTTGTACTTCTTCTTCCTTTTAAACTAGGGCCTTAGTTTTAAACTTCTTATGATGATTAACTATATCAAATTGTCTTTTACTTGTGCTTAATTAATCCAAAGAAAAAAAAAATCTTCTTGGATGAATTCATACTAGAAAGTGTTGTTAACAAAAAAGAATATATTAAAATCGTAGATTGTTGTTCTGCCATTTCTACTATTAGTTCCTTTATTTTAATTTTGGGTTGTGCCACTGATTTGGAGGTATTTGTCCTCTCCCAAATCTTTCCCCCTCCAAGAGAGAGAAGGGGACTGGAGAGGAGGCTGCGCTGTGGAGAAGAAGAAAGAGTAGATAGAGGAGGAAGGGGTGGGTTGGCATTTGGCAAGGAGGCAGTGGGCTGAAGCATTCCTGTTTACTCCATATTCTCTGTTACTAAAGTAGCTTTGATGGACTTGGGATCTCTCGCTTTGTTGCCAAGTCAAAATGGCATCTTCTCCTCATCTATGGAGCTCAACAGACTTGGAATCTCTTCCTCTTTTGCCTAGTTTAAATGAAAACCCAATCCTCAAAAGCTACACTTAATCACAAGCTCGGGGTGGTGCACTGGCGGTATCCTCCCTGTGGATCTCTCTATATCTCTCTCTTTTGTGTCTTAATGATATAATATTTAAATTTAATGTCAGAAGTCAACTTATGATATAGTATACGTGGTCTGCTGCAAAGTTATGGGCCTCTATTAAAACCTGGAATTTTCTCTATCTCACATAATATTATAGTCCAGGCTCCAATGACAAATCTATAGAGCTAAAAGACAGTAAACTTTGACCCTGCTTATTTTTGTATTTAATTTTATCATGTTTGGCATATAATTATTTTATAATAAAACAAAAACCACTTATATATTTATAGATATTAAAAAAATATGTATACACCTGACTACACCTTGCGTTTTGGGGTTTGTTCTGCTGGACACCCCAACTCTTGTTCTTATTTGTTGCCTATGCTTCAGTCTTACTGGAGTTCATTGTATGAAACTTTTATGATCAGTCTTGCTGATTATCTATTCGGGAGATTCTATATGTTTTTGTTATTGTTCAAACTTCAAATTACGATGTTCTCAAATTGGTTTCTTTTTGAGTGCTTTCTTGATTGACAATTCCTTTTTCGTTTCTTCCCACAGGCTCTTCTCTCTTTGGGCAGAAGCCTGCTTTTGGGGGATTTGGGTCGACTCCTCAGACAAGTCCATTTGGAAGCACATTTCAGCAAACTCAATCAGCATTTGGTAGCAATCTGTTTGGTTCAAGTCCCTTTGGTGTGTCGAGTCAATCTGCATTTGGTGGTTCTAGCACACCAGCTTTTGGTGCAACAAGCACACCTGCCTTTGGTGCTACAAGCAGCCCAGCATTTGGTGCCACAAGTACCCCTGCTTTTGGATCTACGACCACTCCGACATTTGGTAGCACGGGAACAGCCTTCGGTGCATCCAGTTCACCAGCTTTTGGATCTGGGGGAGCATTTGGGGCTTCAAGCACCCCTGTTTTTGGATCTTCGAGCACGCCTGCATTTGGTGCTTCTAGTATTCCAGCGTTTGGTGCCTCTAGTTCTCCTGCATTTGGTGCTTCTAGTACTCCTGCTTTTGGTGCTTCAAGTTCTTCTTTTGGCTCTTCAAGTGCTCCATCCTTCAGTTTTGGTTCATCTCCAGCCTTTGGTCAATCAAGTTCTGCATTCGGTAGCAGCCCGTTTGGAGCTACTCCATCTCCTTTCGGAGCACAGAGTTCTCCTTTTGGTTAGTGCTTATTGTATTATTGATTTCTTATATGTATTGGATATTGAGGATGCTTGGTGTATATACTCTACTTGGAGTATCAGGAACTCTGGTAATTCACATTCATGCTTTGATCTTATTTCCCCGTGTTTAAATTTGTCTGTTTTTATGTTTCCCAATTCATGCAGGATCCCAGGCTACAACGCCAACGTTTGGAAGCTCAGGTTTTGGCCAGTCAAATTTTGGAGGCCAACGTGGGGGTAGTAGAGTGACATCTTACACGCCTACACCTGAGGTGGATGGCGGTGGCACACAGCCTGCTGGAAAGCTGGAGTCAATATCAGCGATGCCTGTTTACAAAGATAAAAGCCATGAAGAATTGAGGTGGGAAGACTATCAGTTGGGTGATAAAGGTATAAGTTTTGGACAATCAGTTACATTTCCGGAGCTTTAGCTTCATTTCCATAATGTTTATTTATTTTTATGTTTATAATTTGAATTGTTAGGTGGTCCCAATCCTGCTGGTCAATCGGCGGGAGGGATTGGCTTTGCTGCTCCTGCTGCGCAGTCAAATCCGTTTGCTCCTTCACCTGCATTTGGTCAGTCATCCACCAACCCCTTTTCCACACCAACATCTTCCAACCCATTTGCTCCAAAAACACCTGCATTTGGCTCGTCTGGTTTTGGAACTTCATCTACTCCAGCGTTTGGCTCATCCCCCTTTGGCTCATCATCGACATCTAATCCATTTGGGTCAATTTCATCTTCCACACAGTCTCTATTTGGAGCATCGTCCACCCTTGCTTTTGGAGCTAGTTCATCTCCATCTCTTTTTGGTGGATCAACAACATCTGCATTTGGATCGTCTTCCTCAATCTTTGGTTCTGCTTCTGCTCCTGGAACAACTTCAACATTTGGTTCTGGTTTGAATTTTGGTAACACCCAGTCGACCCCATTATTCCCGTCTACTACACCTTCACTCTTGCAAACGGCTCCTGCTTTTGGACAGACTGCTTCAACTTTTGGGCAGAATACTGCCTCCTTTGGTCAGTCAAGCATATTTAGCAAACCATCAACTGGATTCGGAGGAAACTTGTTCTCAACCACTTCATCACTGCTGAATTCGAGCAATCCAGTTGGTTATGGCCAAACAACTGTAAGTCACAGATCTTATTAATTGTAATTGCATCTTTTTGTTGCATTCCCGTGATTAGGTATGGGTTATAGATTATTGTGTTGTTTGAAAGATCTTTACTTAAAATTGAACCAATAATTAGAGTTCAGGGTATGAATTATCCTGTCTAGTGTACCTTTTCCATCCATGGGGTTGGTGCTGTTTCTGCTAGGTACTTAAAACTCCTCACTTTGTATTCAGAAAATTATTCTGAGAATTACTGTTGCTTCCTTGTTCGTGATGTAGTAATTGCAAATCTTGTTAATTGGGTTTGGTATAGTATACCTTTCTGGTTCCCAAAAATCACTGAGGTTTTCTGGTTAAAGTGTCAGATCATGTACTGGCAGGGAGGTTCCTGATGAACATATCTATAGAGTCCATTCTACTCATTACCAGATCAACCAAATTAGGGAAAGAACTGGTGTTTTAGTGGTTTGGTTCAAAGATAGTCATATCCTTGCCTGATGAAATCTGAGATATCCATTGGATATGCCCACCAGACGGGTCTACCAATAGAAAGAAATTACCAATCTTACTGCCCTGCTGTTGATTGTCGTCTTCTGGTCTACCAAGCACAAAATGAGCATGTCTCCAAATTTGTTTGTATGCCTTCTTTTAAAATTTTTATAATAATATAAAGATGAACTCTATCTGCAGCCTTCTCTTTCTACTCCTTTTCAGTCAGTGCAACCTTCTCAGACATCAGGTGCTTTTCCCTTTGGGAACTTTGGACAGACGCAACCAGGTACTTACAGGTTGTATTACTTCTTTCTGGCCTTTACGTACTGAAATTTTGTGCCACCGACAGTTGACTGTTTTTCTTTTTTTCTATTTTAGGAGCTTCAAGTGGGTTTGGTGGTGTATCGAGTGTCTTTGGTCAGGGAGCCTTTGGACAATCGTATGTTTAATCTACTTTATTGTTGTTCCCTGTCCCCCCTCCCCCCCCCCCGAAAATAAAGAACTTTATTTTGTTTTCTGATATTTCTGAGTACAGTATTGATGATGCTTAACATTACAGACATTGGACCGACTGAATTATGTGTCTGACCTGGTCTAAATATGCATGATATCTTTTGCTATTGTGGCTTGATGGAAGTTGCATATGTGGACAACCTGGCTGAATTTAAAATTTTTAGTAGAGTATGTTTTTACCACTTTCATTAGCAAGTGAAGAAGTTCTTTCCATAGGTATGGCTAGTTCTCCTTAGTCGTATTCAATATGGAAAGCACAAAGCACTTAGGCTGTGTTTGGTATCATTTTTGTTTTTGATTTTTGCTATTTTTTTAAAAAGTATTTTTGAAAACCATTTTTGATAAAAAATAAAAGTCGTTTGGTAATTACAATAAAAAATAAATTGTAGAATGAGAAATAGATTTGGTATGTCTATGTCTAAAAATAATTTTTATAACTTTTATAGATCTATCTATAGCATGGACTATTGGGCCCTCAAATCGATCACATTTCAGAATCGTTTTCTTATTCTGACTATCGACGAACTATTGGGTGAATTACATGGAGCTCAATTATTTTCCAAATTGGATCTACCCTTGCACCAAAGCTCACAGTAGGTGACTCAAGAAATCTTACTATGAGCTTTAAAACAAAAGCTCATAGAGGATACTGTCCTACCACGTTGAATGCAAGAAAGCTGAACACAATAACCAGAGTTCTTTCATAAGTCCATCTCTATGTTCGAGGACTTCATAACAGTTGGGCAAAATACACCTTAGAGAAAGAGTAAACACTGAAAGCATAATACTGCTTAAGGTCTCTTTAAATGATTGATTCCAAACATATGAAGGTACTCCATAGCTAGGAGAACCTCGCCACATAAAATAGTGATGTTATGTGAGGCACCGTCATCAAAGTTGCAGGTATACAAACAGAAAGATCAAATCAGCTCAATATCAAGATTACAATATCAAGATTCCAGAAGAATGGTTGCGAAGAAAAAATTCCAGAAAAAAAAATATCAAGATTTGAAAGAAAGAACAGATGAATTGAAATTGTAATATGAAGAAAGAACAGATGAACTGAAATTGTAATATGAAGAAACGAACAAATGAACTGAAAATGAAATATGAAGATATGTGAAGAAACTAAAACTAAAGAACATTAGGAATTGCAGATAGATCTGATTACAAAGCAAACAGAATATTACAAAACGAAATATTACCAACAGATCTGATTTGATTATTAGAAAACCAGAGACAAGAAAAGAATAACAGAGCTAGAAAAGAAGAAGTCGACCATGATGTCGAAGAAGCAGGAACGGCATTTGCTGGAATAGGAACAAGATTCATGGCCTGGCCTTTGAGTCAGCCGAATAAAACATCAGCGACGATACCGAAGACTGAACCGAACAGACAATCGCCAGTAGAACTAATCGCCAGACAGATAGAACCGAAGACAGACAGATTTCAAGAAAGAACCGAAAAATAGGCAGAGTACGAAATGCAAAACACTATGCAGAAAAGAATGTCAAGAATTGACTTTCAGAACAAACAAGACTAATAGGAAATATTGACCAAAACAGAGAAAAACTAAGAACGAATTTGCAAAACTTTCATGTAAGGACCGAAGACAAACACAGACGACCTTACCAAGAATGAACATCTGTAAAACAAGTCTGTAGCAAGAACTGCTTGAAGAAATTGACAGGAATGAACATCTGCACAAGAAAAAGGATAATGATCCCAAGAACGGACTAAAAAATCCCAAGAACGAGATGATGTTGAAACGCAGTGACTGTCGAAAGCCATTGAAGCAAACTGGAAAAAAAAAACCCCAAGAATCACGGCTAATTCAGCCGGATATGAACAAAGGAACATCTGAATTCCAAATCGGAGCAGAAGGGACACGGGAGACTAACGATTTCTCTGAAGCTACGGGAGAGATGATGATTTTATAAAAAATATTTAAATTACATTTTTACCCTCTATGTTTTTGCAGTTTGTAACACGTGATCATTAAAGGTTGCGTAAAAAACCATCAAAAATGATTTTTGACAAAAATCAAAAAGAGGTCTCAACCTCTTTTTGAATTTGAGCATCTTTTTATTTTTTCTGACAAGAAATAGCAACAAAAAATAATACCAAACAACTACAAAAATAAAAAGTTGTCAGAAAAATAAAAACAAAAATGATACCAAACATAGCCTTAGATGTGCAAAAGTTAGGATATTTATTTTTATTTTGTTAGCATAATAAAATAAAATACTATCCTAACTAACTGCTTTGTCAAAGCAGTTGGTCCTAATCGTTTGGACTGGTGGACTCCTAGTTAGTTTATTAGTTTCTTTTACCAATTAAGCTTGTTAGTTTCCTTTTCCTATTTTGAGTTTATCTTTAGTTTGTAACTAGGACTCTGACTTGTAGAGTCTAGATCCTATCTACTAGCTGTTTTCTATTTTCTATAAAGACAAGCTACAAGAAGAGTAGCAAGAAACTAATTCGATTATGCTCTCTCTCTTTCTTTATTTCTTCTCTTAGTTTCTATTTTGTTACATGATATCAGAGCATGTGCCATTTTGAGAGCCATCTAAAGTTCTTCATCATGGTATGCAACCACCATTGCTGCCTCTGCTGATGATCTGCTATTGTTCTTAAGTACCTGCTAGTGTCATCATGATCTGTTTCTTAGATCTATTCTGATCTGCAGAGATCTGATCTACTGCTGTTCATCTGACCTACTGCAAATCTGCTGTTGCTACTACTTATCTGCTGATTATTTGTTGATGTGTTCTTCTCTCATCAATTCTACTCATCTACTGATCTGATTACTAGTGACTTGGTCTACTATTTTTTATTGATCTTGATCTACTGTTGCTGCTCTACTCTACTTAGTGCTGTCGATACTGATCTGATCTGATCATATCTAACTGATCTTGTCACACCCATTCCGGTCCTACCGGATGTATGAAAGGGATTGCCCACTGGCGATCTAAGCTCACCCAAGATCACGCAGAAAGTAGTGAACACCATACCGACCATGCTCAGCCATAACACACCACATCATCATAATTAGAGTAAGAGAAAGAAATACAGAGCGGAAGACTTTACATATTGAATCATAAGTACTGATGCCATCTATTGATAATTTAAAGTATGACAAGGTTATTGTTTACAACAATGTTCTCAAAACATAATCATTCTTTACATTATTTAAGGATAGACATGTATACAACCAAAAAGTAAAGAAACCAAAAGAAGGGTAAGTTGCCCAGCACAGCTACCACCAAACCCGCCTTGATGATACTCACCACAATAGCAAGGGGAGCATCCAAGAAATCTGCCAGACTGACATTGCCTGTGGAAACATCTAAAAATACACCAGTCTACTGGGGGTGAGCAACAACATGCTCAGTGAGAGAATCAAGCAAGCAATCATACAAATGCATGAGGTAAATTTAGTTTAGTTTAGTTTTTGATCTGCTAAGGCCTTATTGGGACTCGCCCGCTCCAAAAGGTGTCATACCCTCATGCCTGGGTAGAGCACATGGACTTAACCACAGTCAGGGTACTGTGAGAACCTGCACCTCAAAGTGATACACACCTATGTTGCTAAGTGTGCACACACTGCAATTCCATGGGCTCCCTCCTCGCGGCTAGGTCTCGGATCCACTACCCCATCCCATGGTCTGATCCGTGTCTTCCCCCTAGACCTCAGCACCATAGGGAACGAGCCTATGTCAATACATAAACCATTACTGGTAGTCTGGTAAGGGTTGCTGTCATTTCGGGTTTACTTGTTCTACTAACCATGGTAACCTATATGTTCATCCATTTTTATAGATTGCATCCCAACTAAGACTCCCAATTCCAGTCAGTCAGGCATCATACCTTCACTAGGATAAAGGCCGGACCGCACCCCAGCTAAGACTCTTGATCCCAGTTTGTTGGGCATTGTACCTTCACTAGGGTGGCAGCCACGCTACTCGAGTGACAGCCACGGTACCAGTCCGTTGGTCACTGTGCTCCACTCAAGCCACATCCACATTCACAACATTCAAATATACATAGTTATGCCAATATGCATGCTCAATCAAAAATAGTGTTTTAGATGATAGGTGATATGCACAACAACATTAATGCAACATAGGCATACACATATGATAAACACAAAATAAGTTGGGCCTCGATCCCCTCACCTGTTGGTGATCCTACTGCAAAGTGTGAAGGCTGTCAAAGACCTTCCCCGGAGTCCCGCCTTGATTTTCCTAAGTATTTGCATTTGAATTAAGTTTTGATTCGCATTTAATACCATTGTTGTTATTTTGATCTAAAAGACGCCTACATGGAGCCCAATGCAGACTAGGGACCCGATAGTTAAGTCAAAACACATTTCAGAAGCAATTTGGTATTTTGGACGCCAACCAGTAGATGGATCTGATGGGATGTGCCATCGGTGACATCCACTGCTTAGGCCATTTTACAATCTAGGCTTCTAGTCTTAACTAGTGGGAACTCACCGGTGGGATGATCCACCGGTTTGTTCCACCGGTTGATCACTGGAGGTCTCGGGTAGAAACCAGAGGGATGATCTGGTTTACATCCACCGCTTTATCATAGAAAGTTGTTTTAAACTCCCAAGTATAAACCAGTGGGAGGTGCCACAGGTTCACAACCACCGGGTCAGCTTAATAAGGCATCTGGTGGATCCGTGCCACCGGGCTAATCCTCTGAACAGGTTTATATTCAACCGGTGGGATGTACCACAGGTTTAACTCTGGTGCGAACTTGGAGGCATTTTAATGGTTTCCAACTTAGGGCTTTTTTGCCCAAGGTCAGTGCTAACATCCTCTTTGTTGGGGATCCACCTAGGGTCATTCTAAGGTTTTAGGGATCAAATTTGGAGGATTCCCAAGCTTAGAGTGGGGGAATCAAGGAATCCTAGCTTGGTTGCCTTAATTCAACAACTGTTACTCCCATGTTTGGTTCCATCTTGAGGGAGCAAAGTTGGCTTGGTTCCACAACCGTTACTCCCATGTTTGGTTCCATCTTGAGGGAGCAAACTTAAGAGGTAGGAGTGAGCTCCCCCAACCTCATTCATGGTTCAATTATAGGTGGGAGGTGAAATCAATGCCAAGAATGAGAGGTTGCAGGGATTAAATGCAAGGGAAATAAAGAATACAAGTACTTACTTGTTTAATGAGGTTTGATCCCTTCTTCAATGCACAACCATGACCCTCAAGGGTTTAATGGAGCTTGAAGGGGAGAGAGGTTAGCTCCAATAGACTCCAAGGGTAGCTCCAATTGTGTGTAGCATATGGGAGTGGGTTTACACTCATTCCCCTATATATATAGCCAATAGAGAGAGAGAGAGAGATGATCCGGACTATCCAAGGTCATGGTCTGACATAGGGATCTGGACTACGTTTGCCTACGATGATTTTACCCTACTTTGATGATCAAGGTAGGGATGACGTCTGCTTACCTAGATGTAGTACACATCACTTAGTTTTGTTTTAGATTCCAATGCCAAGAAGGTGGGAAGATCTGCAACGGGCAAAAATCCAGTCAGTGGGGGATTTTTGAGTATGGGTCTTATAGATCTCAATCTACTGTTGCTGCTCTACTCTAATTAGTGCTGGCGATACTGACCTGATCTACTGTTGCTACTCTGCTTTAATGTTGATTTTCAGATCTGATTTTTTTTATGAATACTACATACTGCTATTATTGAGTGCTGCCCTCCATCAAGATCTGCCGCTGACTACCGCTGATCAGATTTTTTTTAAGATCTGGTTTCTTGTGATTGCTACTTCTATTTTTTGCTGATCAAGATCTTCAAGATCTGCCGCCATGTACCGCTGAACAGATCTTCAAGATCTATTTTTTATTGTGACTGCGACTACTATTTTTACTGATCTAATCAGAAGTTCTACTACCTTCTAAGCCTCTGATCTATTGCTACTTATTGTTAATTCATTTGATTCTGATCTGGTGTACTGTGATATACTGCTACTGCCTTGCTCTTTGCAATATGGTGTTACTGTTCATATCTATCTAATCCAGATCTGTTGTGACGAAAGGTGCCTTCATTGACCAGATTTCCAGATCTGTTCATTGCCTTATTGCTGTAATAATGCTGCCCCTAAGATCATATCTGCTGCAAAGGAGATCTGCTCTCTACTTGAGTACTGCTGCCTTCTGTGATCAGTTTCCAGATCTGATCATTGCGTGTCTACTACTGCCATTGAGATTTAGTCTCAAAGCTACTTTGATCTAATGTTGCTGATCTGTTATTACAGATCTGGTTCCTGTTCTCCTCATACGTTGCTGATTTACTGCTGCTGTCAACACTGATCTGCTCTCTGCCATCGATCAGATTTGCTTGCAAGTATCTGATCTACTATTTTGCTCAGATCTGATTGAGATCTGCTACTGCTACTGGTTGCTATTATCAGATCTGATCCGATCTGGTTTTGTTCTGCTATTGCTATTAATATGATATGGTTTTGATCTGTTATTGCTGCTGTCCTGCTACTGCTATGAACCAGATGTGGTGATATATTGCTGCTGTTCTGCTACTGCTATCCATCTGATCTGGTGATCTACTGCCTGTTTCTGAATCAAGGAATTCTACCTCAACTGGGATTTTTTGATATTCCTAATTTCACCATTGGATCGTACCCAAATTTTGATGACTTATCCTAGTTGTCATTAATTACTTGCCTGCCATTTTTGGTCCACATCTGTTGACTTTGTAAAAAATCCACTTGCATCATTACCCTACTCTTAGTCACAGTAGGACTTCACCATATTACTTAATGTGACTATTGGATGGTTTTGAAATTTGGATAACTTGTTCCTATTGATATTTTAATCCTTATCCTACAGTTTGACATCTTTCGCCATAATTATCCACGTGGAGGGGAAGAATATATTTTTTTCTGCTCAAGTTCGGTACTTCTCATTGAAGAGAGCCTAGCCTACTACTGCCTTGCTCATGATGGAGCTTATTTACTTGCTCATGATGAAGTATACTACCGTTTACTATGCTCATGTTAGAGCCTACTACAGTTGCACGTGATGCAACTTCTACTACCTGCAGCCTACTACAGTTGCACGTGCTGCAACTTGTACTACCTTCACGTGATGCAACCTTTACTACTTGCACGTGATGCAGCCTCTACTACCTGCACCTAATGCAACTTCTACTACCTGCAGATTATGCAACCTCTACTACCTGCCGATGATGCAACCTCTAGTCCTCTACCACATGCACGTGATGCAGCTTATACTACCTGCATGTGATGCAAACTCTACTACCAGTTGTATGTGATGAAATCTCTACTACAATGCAACCTCTACTATCAGTCACACGTGATGCAATCTCAACTACCAGTTGCACGTGATGTAACCTTTATTACTAGTCGCATGTGATGCAACCTCTACTACCAGTTGCATCACGTGCAACCTCTACTACCTCTTTGATTGTGTTGGAGTCTACTATGTGGACCTATGATGTTGCTGTTGTTGATTGCTTATACTCTGCTCCTACTGCTGCTTCCGTTGCTACATTGTTACAAACTGAAACTCTCACATTCCCTCATGCTCCAGCTTGGTGGTGGTGGTGGTGGTGGTTGGGGATTTGGGGGGTGTTAGCGTAATAAAATAAAATACTAAGTCCAAGCAGTTAGTCCTAATCGTGTAGACTGGTGGACTCCTAGTTAAATTATTACTTTACTTTATTAGTTTCCTTTACCAATTAGGCTTGTTAGTTTCTTTTTTATATTTTGAGTTCACTTTATCTTTAGTTTGTTACTAGGACTGACTTGTAGAGTCCTAGATCCTATCTAGTAGTTGTTTTCTATTTTCTATAAATACAAGCGATAAGGAGAGGAGCAAGAAACTAATTTGATTCTACTCTCTCTCTCTCTCTCTCTCTTCCTTTATTTCTTTTTTTAGTTTCTATTTTGTTACAATTTTGTTACATTGAATTACATTCACTTTATTTATTTATTTAATTTTTCCTACTGGTTGAAATTTGTATCTTTACAGGTCTGCCACTCAGAGCTCTATGGGCATGCAACCAGTGCCTTTGTCAAATCCTTTTGGAACTCTTCCTGCAATGCCTCAGATGTCAATTGGTCGTGCTGGATCTGCACCATCCATTCAATATGGGATTTCTAGTATGCCTGTAAGACTTCATTCGCTTGAACTTGGTCTGTTTATAGCAAGAGATTGTTTGGTTGTCTTCTATGTTGTATTTAAAATTTAGGATTTGTTGGTCTGTACACGTGTACAGAACTTTGCTTTCATTCTGTTATGAAACAGTGAAGAAAGAGCTGCATGTGTGCATTGCTGTATCTCTGATTACTTGGCTTACATATGGAACTAACATTGTTTACTTATAGGTGGCGGACAAGCCTGCTCCAGTAAGGGTTTCCTCCTTGTTAACTTCTCGGCACTTGTCTCAAAGAAGGATCAGATTGCTGCCAGTAAGGAAATATCATCCTAAAAATGATGGTCCAAAGGTGAGGATGATTCTGTTGCTAAAAGCCATTGAAGGTTTCATTGGGTAAAATTGGACAGTCTGACTCAGGACTGTTGCAATTTGTGATTCTTTTTGAGATTTTTCACAAGCATGGAAGATGATTAATCTACTTGTTCCTATGCAGGTCCCCTTTTTTAGTGATGATGATGAAGCACCTAGCACACCAAGGGCAGATGCTCTCTTTATCCCAAGGGAGAATCCAAGAGCACTGGTTATTCGCCCCACAGAACAGTGGCCCTCAAAAGCTAGTGCAGACAAACTGCCATCGCTGAAGGATACTTCTAATCATGTTCATGAAAAGGGTGAGTATTTGTTCCATGTCTGCATCCAATGGATACATTATTGTATATTGCAAAGCCACAAGCATGATTAGGTCATAGGATTTATTAAGAATGGGGTACTGTGTTGTTGGTAAATTGATTTCTTGGTTTAGTGCAATAATTTTGATATTATGGCAGAAAATACAACTGGATTTTCTGAAATGTCAGTGTGGTTCCTTGAAGTGCACATTTTATTACTGATCTGAATGTGATTTTGACTAACATTTTTAATGCAGTTCAAGGTTCTAGAAAGGAATCTAGAAGCGAGAATTACGACTATAACCAAGAAGTTTATAGGAATCGATAAAACAGCGCAGGGACTGAATAGAAAATATCTGCTTGGTTGGATTGTTGGCCCTTTGCTTGTTGAAGTAGGGGCTGGGAAGAAGTCTTGTATTCAAGTCTCCTCTCTTACATCTGTTCCCTTCCTCACCCCATAAAAAAAAAAAAATAATAAGAGAATTAAATATATTTCAATCCAACAGTCAGATCATGCTGAGATTTAAGTCAATTGTACTGCCATTGGAGAGCTATGTAATGATTTAGTGATCTTGAAAACCAGAGTTCTAAAATTAGATGAAACCCAGCTATCTTAGTTTTCTGTCTAGATTCAAGATAAAAGAAAATAGGAAAGATGTGGCTGACCAGGTCTCAGATTCTGGTCTAGAATGATTTTAGCAATTCTCAGAAACTCAGTCTGCATTTCAGATAAGCAGCAAAATAACCAGAACTATGGAATCAATTTTTGGGAAAATATAGAAGAAGAAGAGAGAATATGATATGATCAAGAAAAGAAGAAGAGGAATAAGAGGAAGAGTAGTGGAGACTGGAGAAATATCACCTGGCTATAGAAGAACTTGAACCAGAAGAAGAAAAATATAAGAAGAGCAATGGGGCACATCTGGAACACTCAGTCCTGTATGCAAGTAGCACATCAGCAAAACAATTCAAAATCTCAAAATTCTATTACTTAAATTATGCTTAATTGATGAGTGTGTGTACATATTAATGCAGTTCAGAATTATAGGAAGAATCTAGAAATAATAATTTCAATTATACCAGGATCAATAGAATATCAGTAGGAACAAGATGTGGCCGGATTAGAGGTGTGATAGGAACTAGATAACTAGAGAAAGAGTGTTGGTAAGGATAGAAATTATGGTCAAATGGTACTGGTGCAAAGCTATCAACCGACAATGAAAGTCAGCACAAATTGTAGGTATGGCAGGAGAGTCCAAGTAACACTAGGAAAACAGGGAGGTGTTACCCCTTAATAGAACTAGTATTTTAGCTATTCAACTTCAGCAATTTAAATCTGGATTCAAGCATAGTTGTCAAGGCATTGCCTAGGCGCCCAGGTCCTCTTGTGATGCTTTGGAAAATCGGGCACCTTGGTTGCCTAGATGGGTGCCTTGGTCGCCTAGGCGCCTCGTCAGGCCTCCAACCCCTTGGTTCACCTTGGCACCTTGACAACTATGGATTCAAGAGTGAGTAGCCAGAAAATTATATACCGATTTTGATGCTGGTCTGTTCAGTGTACAGGGAGTTATGATAAATTGAATTAAACTCAAATTAGAAACCAGAACAGGGGTACTGCCAGTAGTAGCAAAGTAGAACCTGAAGTAAGAAGAAGAAGAATAGAGTAGGAGGAGGAGAATAAAAAAAGAATAGGAAAGATCACACCTGATAACAGTAGATCCATGGTTGCATAGTTGTCAAGGCACCCAGGCCCCCTTGTGACGCCTTGAAAAATCGGGCGCCTTGGGCCCCTTGGCAAGCGCCTTGGTCGCCTAGGCGCCTCATCAGGCCTCCAATGCCTTAGTTCGCCTTGGCGCTTTGACAAGGCGTCAATGCGTTCAAGGCAAACCAAGGTGTTCGAGGCCTGATGGACGCCCAAGGCGGCCTATTTTCCTAGGCGCCTGGACAACTATGAGTAGATCAGAAGAGAAAGCAGAATCGGATCTTAAATACCACCCTCATGCACAGCTCAATAGCTTCAGAACTCTTAAGAAAACTCAAATCATGGTTAATTGATGGGGGTATTATATATAAGGATCTTCTGAAATTCCTAAACTGACTCTTAAAAAGACTCGCAATCACTCTCATACACTGAATAAAGTAAATGGACTCAAAACAGATCTCTATCTAGCTAATTAGTATCATAATCAAACTCAGATACTTAAGACACTAATCTCGTGTACTGACTTCACCCCACTTTATAAGCTTTTATTTAGGCCCATTACAAATGAAATCCATAAAATTTAAAGCCCAACATATATTATAATTACCCAATACTTGAATTCAGCCCATTGGACTGCCACCACCACCTTTTGGGACTCCCAAGCTTTTGCTAGGCCTCCATACAGGATCATATTGATCCAACCAGTCTAATGCAACTACATCACATGTTGTAATCTTTTGATGTTCCTAATTAGATTCATAAAAAGACTTCTAATCAATCACTCTCACATATTGAATAAAGTAATTAGACTCAAAGTAGAACTCTTAAAAAGCTACTAATTATCCTAATCTAACTAAAACTCTCTAACTTGATTACTAATCTCGTGTATTGACTTGACCCCACATTCTGGGCTTATAATTAAGGCCCAATACAATACATAACCCAGAAATAATCAACCCAAAGCCCATAGAACCCACCCCTGGCCCAAGATTAGGTTTTCCTAGGCCAATTGCAGTTTCGACTGCATTTTTTTTGGGGGGTAAGTGAGTCTTGACTGCATTAGTTTTGGCTTGCTAAGTTTTCTTGCTTAAGCTCTTCATGTTCATGTAAAGATTACGTACCTTGCATTTGAGGAAGACCTTGAGCGGCACCTGGCTTGGGTGGTTGGTAATAACTGTGATGTCCTGGATGCCCCCTGATATTCCCAAAATGAATGATCCTCATAGACCTGCTGTTGTGTACAGTCTTTGAAGGATGTTTCTGAGTGATTTTTATTCTATTTGTCCTCCTTTTATCATCATTTCCTGTATGAAGTGACTTGCTTACCTCAAGGGTTCCACATTAGTGTCAGAGATAGCATCTACTGTAGCTGTCTGTTATAATCTATCTTCCTCTAAAATATAACAATGTTTTCATTTTGGTGGACACTGAATTTGCTTGAAATTTTATTGACATGATACTCTTCTTTAGGAAAAAATTCTGGGGATGTCTCAGCTCCTGCTTCAAATGGTGCCATTGCTCCAGGTAATGATCGTTACTTTCCCCCCTCTACTATATTATATGCTTTGAGCCACTGTTTACCGTTGATGTTACTCTCCATGTTACTTAATTTTTTTTAGATTTATCATTAGTATTAGTTGTCCACGTAACCTTCTTGTAGTGTCTCAAGTTTCGGCTGGGTACCTTGTCCAGCAGTTGTGCAAAATTTGTGGTTGTGGACAACTTGTCGACATAATCTAGCAAACCTCATGGACAACTTGTCAACTGGTTAGACTTCACCATGCATCAAAATAAAGGCTTAAGAATTTGTTGACGACTCCTTTTTTTTTTTTTTTTGAAAAACATAAGAGGCTAAATACAAGGGATAAGAATTTAATACATGTTAGGCCACGAAATTTGACATGTGGTCTGTTCAGAAGACCTCCCATCTATCCAACAGGCCAAATAACCAAGTCAGCCCTGTACATGGTATTAAAAGAGCTGCCAGATACAAAAATCTTCCCTTGCCTGTGACTCAGGATATTTCCTTAGTACTTCCTCTAATGTTATTGTTTTTTATGAAATTTTTTATCGTCATGAATTTTGGTTACCCAATTCCTTCATGTGGTTTCTTAGCTACAGTCTTAATGATAGCTATGTTTCTCTGTGTGGTAAATTTCAGTACAGAAGGACCTTGCAAAATGGCAACCTATAATTATTTTAAGGGGAGTTTCGAATTTAAAAAAAAAAAAAGAAGACTGAAGGCTTTCCTTACAAAACTACAGGCTTTGGAGTCTGCACTCTGCAGTGATGGGTTTTATTAATGTGGAGTCTACTGATCCAAATTAAGAAGGATTTAATGGATTTGGCTATGTGTGCAGTTCCCTTGGCAACATAAGCTCCATGGACCACCTTTTATTGAACTTCCTCTTGAATGGTAGCCCTAGAATATTTCTGAATTTCTTGTGCGAGGTTTTAGAATATGAGGAGTGAAACATTGCTCGTGGTGAAGAGATGACTCTAGGAGCATGTGGAGATTTTGTTGAACTGCCAACATTGCTTGAATGTGGAAAAGCGGTTGTATGAGTGAACTTGTCTGGCAATGTGTAGCCACTAGGGGGCCTCCCAAGCGGTTAATGATCATGAGTTTTGCGAACTGGATCAGTCATTGAACTGGTGAGGGGACTAATTCCTAACTTGGCCAGTGCAACTGAAAAGTGAATGAATTGCATGAGAAATTTAGACTTTGTTTGGGGCGTTGTATTGATGCAGTGCATCCACTTGATCCAACAGTTGACCCATTACATAGGTCTGATCAGTACTTTTTCAAGAAGTACACTCGTAAAGGAGGGCAGCCCTAGTCCAAGACCAGACCCATGGCCTAGCCTGGCATGGTTCAGCTCAACACATTCCATTTAGCACTGCTCACGAGTTACTGTTCTCGTGAACAGAGTACTCTAGAAGCTTCTACAACTTCCATCTTTTGGCAGCCTCTATTTTGCCTTTTGTATTCCAAGGTAGCATTAAATGTTTTCATTTTCTTTGTCTTGTTTGTAGTTCCCCATTTCTTAGGAACAATTTTTAATGTCTTGGGGACACTTTTCTATGTCTAGGAATTATAATCTATATATGTGAACTTTCAAAGGGGTTTTGAAATTCTAAAAATATCTTTAATATTTTTTGTTGTATTCAAGATTTCCATATCTATATAATGCAAATATGGCTGTTCTCAAAGGCATCCATCAAAATTTACAGCAATTCTCTCTTAATATTCTACCTGAATATTATTTTGCTTGTGTGACTCAAGTGGGTTTAGGTGAGACTCTTACAGCGGGCAAAACTGAGAGTCTAGTTTGCCAAGGTTATCTACTAGTGGGATTCTAGTACCTATCTCTATTCTCTACCAGTCTTCAATCTCGGTTTGCCAGCCTTTAGGTCGGCACCATGTATGGTATACTTATTGTTTGGTATTTCCAAAAAAATTGACTCTTGAAAATGGAAAAAAAAGAATTAAACAGTCTCGAGTGAGGAGGTGCTTGTTTGAAGTGGGAATGGAATCCATCAATCTCCATTCCCGTCCTTATATCAGTTGGATCCATTCTGACACTTCAAACTCATTCCTCTTCTCACATGGACTGTTACCTAGATATTGTGTTGCATGTTGGATCCTCAGCAATAACCAATTCTATTTTCCAATGTGAACATATTTCACCACCATTAATCTTCGAAAGTCCAAAGAAAATGACAATTGACTGCATGGACAGGATAGGCCATCAGATATCATTTCGAGCCATCTGATCCTGCAAAATAGGAACTTTAGCTGTCCAATGACATTTAAGTTGGAGTTCAAAATTGCCCTCATTTTGTTTTGGGCAAAGAATCACTGGAGTCTTCTAGTTGCACAAAGCTGAGGTTCGTATTTGGTATTCTGGGTATTTTGTAGTTCCTAATCATTTTTATAATATGATTTTCTGCTTACTGTAATTTTTATGGCTTTGGTATTGGTTTTGGTTCCTTTTTCTTTTCATATTTAACGTTTAAAATTTATTTATCTGTGAAGCTGATGTATTTTGATCTTCCTCTCCACCAAGGTTTAAAATCTCGAGTTTCGGAGGAGTCTCGGCCTCCTCCGAAACCGAGATCTCGGCGAGATCTCGGCGAGATCTCGCCGAGACTATGCATTTTGTCCGAAACAGCTTAAAAAGGCTGTCTCGGTGGCCAAAATGCCTTTTTTAGGTCTCCAACTTTAGGGGAACCTTATTTTTACATACATAAACACATTTAGAGTATAAAATTGTAAAAATAATGACCATTTGTGGTTGTTTGGGTTTACACCCATGTTTTCACGATCAATCTTGAAGTCTGTTGTTAATTTAGGTTAATATTAGCTATTATATTCAATCAAATATGGCAAATGAGACAATAACATAATGCATTAGGGGAAAGAGAAACAAAATTACACTTCATTATAAATCATTACACAATTTACATCATAGTTCAAAATTCAAATATTCAACATTGAATGATCCCATAGTCCCCCATGTGCCTATAGTCCACAATTCCACAATCCTTATACGGATACAATGTCTAGTAATACGTGAGAGTGTCAAGTGGATGATCCATCCTACTATCATCATACATCTGGGAAAGTTGTCGACGCAAATTGTCTTCCAATTGAGCAACATAATCTTCCCATGACATTCTTGATGCAAAGTAGTTCTGGTAGTCTTGCACATGATTCATAAATATAACATCAGTAGCTGTCCGAAGGATACCAATCTTTGGGAAGAATGGAAAAACTTCAAGTAGTACTCGGTGCGTAGAATCTTGCGGAAGTAACCGATGGAATGGAATGAAGTTGGTTGATCCACTATGACTCCGTGTATGTGCTCCCGCATCCGAACCATCGTCGAAAGAAGAACCATATGCGATCGTAGTGGGATGGGGGACGAAGTTGATATCAACATAATCATTTGAGGTGTATGTTGAACCGGTGCTATATCCGGGAAAGTTCCATTGCTCATGTCCACCGCGCGGAATTGCTATTCTCCTCCACACTCAATCCTCGTAAGCCACTAGAGAGGCTATCAACATCGGCGTCCATCGTGCTACTACAATCAGCATCTTCATCATGTTGAGAATGGGAATGATGTCGAGGCCTACGCGAATCACGGTTGGTCTACGTGATGAGGATGGCGCACGTGCACCATGGTCATCATCCCGTGTTGTATGAGTGTCGCGGCTCTCCCCGGTGTATCCCAACGGTGATGCTCGTGGCTCGGATCAGCCCCAATATTGACAAAAGTGGCTCGACCCCCACCCCCATGATCACCGCCACTAGCTCCACTACCACTCCAACTCCACTCGGGATCTTACGTATCGGTGCCGGCCGGGAGGGTCAAATGGCACGGGTGACCGTGTATGGACTCGACCCTCTTCCGAGGCTAAAAACTCGTCGACATCGGTATCCAAATGGCTGGCCAAATGGGAGTCGGGCATCCCCCGGGCTCGTCCATCACGGGTACTCCCGTCCCGCACCCACTCTACTAATGGATCTTCCTCTTGAGTCAAGTTGGAAGATGTTGGCGAGCTCGAGCGGGGTATCATCCTCCTTATCAAAGAACATGTTTTGCACCCTCGGCCTCATGTTGTAATGCACAAAGACCAAGTCATTTAGCCGTTGGGAGCCAAGTCGATTCCGCCTCTTTGAATGAATGAGGTTGAAAGTACTCCGTTTCGCTCACAACCGGATGCAGAGCATGTTTGAGCTAACACTCTACTTGCTATCTTCTTGAGAGCGGGTGCATCTTTACCATACAACACCCACCATTCAATCGCATAAGAACAATAGCATATTTTAATTTCGTATGTCATTTAAATGTAATACATAAAACATAAGATAATTTAATTTCGTATGTCAATTAAACGTAATACATACACGGATCACTTTTGTCACGTCCGACCCACCGCAATGGGAACCCAAAACTCCCACGGGCTTCCCTAAAGGTTTTAATCTACACACAATCGAAAAACTTATAAATATTTGCAATTACAATATATAGTTGAAGCACATATTTCCAAGAATTGAAGCACACAACTCACCTCTAGGTTTGCCAATGCCCGTGGCTTGGGGATCCGGCTCCAACTTTGCAACCACTAGCTTCACCGCCTCAATGAGTTCTGCGTTCGTCCCAAGTACATGCGTATCCGGTACTTGGGGTTCAAATAGTATGCTTGAAATATTTGACGGTGGACACATGGTTAAAACAAATAAAAATTATATTGGTACATAAGTAACACTAAAGTAAATACATCATCAAATTTACTCACCGACCTTATGCAATGGATGCATGAGTTGGCTTTCCCATCGGTCATTGATGATCCGTATATAATTCTTATAGCCACGTGGTATCAAAGCTTTAACACGTACTTTCAATGCGTCCACAAAGAGCATAAAGAAGTGGCATGGTTGGTTTTCGCCGTATCTACCAATCTCAACACCGTACTACGGGATGCAACACCCTTACTACCACCTTCACATTTTGCCAAAATTGGCCCAGGCGATGGTACTGCGTGCTTCCACTCCCCGGGGTGTAGCCGATTGTCTCCACGAAACCAATCCTCGGATGCAAACATCGATCCGAGTCCGGCCATCTTCGCCTCAAAGCTCTTCAATGCTATGAAGTTCGTAGCGAATCCGGTGATGCCCGGGTCCGACCAAGTCCCCCCCACATCTCTCCCCGAGCATGTTCAAGGAATAACCATGGTTGTAGATGAAAGTGGTTACTTGTCTTGCTTGCTCAACCACTTTCTTGACTTTACTTATCTTGCCCATGTCCTTCAACATCAAATCAATACAATGGGCAGCACATGGAGTCCGTAAGAGATTGTAGTCGGGATTGTTCATTAACATCTCCCCGCCTTCTTAAAATTCTTTGCCGTTGTCCGTCACAATCTGGACAACATTCCGAGCTCCCACCTCAACCACCACCTCTTGCAACAGCCCATAAATATAATCCGCATCTTTTACTTCAGATGATGCATCAACGGACCTAAGGAACACCGTCCTCCCATCACAGGTAAACCATGAAGTTGATGATGGACTTTCGGTAGGACCAAGTCCAACCATCACACATAATAGTTACTCCGAAATCTTCCCAATGCCTCTTCCGGCTTAGAATCCGGTCTTGTAATTCCTTCTTATGTTGAGGCAAATAATGAGTCATTAACTCATATTGATTTGGCCCTCTAACCCCCTATACCGCCTCAAGAATCGCATCTAGCATGCTCGAAAGAAAGGGCCTGTGGTGGCGTTCTAATGCCATGATAAAACGACCACTTAGAGTAAGAATACCCTACTGACTCCCTATTCTTTCCCCAAACATTGCCTTTATTTTTTTTTGCTTACTACCTTGCTTCGTAAAGACTGCGGGATCTTGCTCTAGAACTTGAACATAATCATCCCGTCCCCGTGGCACAGGTTCTTCCCTTCTACTTCGTGATCTAGAAAACCGGGAACCAATCCCTTTGCTCCGTCTCGTGGCTCGGGCTCAACAAATCCACTACCACCGCCACCGCTCCGGATGTACCCGCTCCCTGTCCGTCTCCTCTCTCGCATCCGATCTAAGGGTTTCTCTACTAGCCATTGCCGCATGACGCATCTGTCTTGCCTCCTGCCTCTGTCATATCTTCTACATCCCATCCCTCAACCTCATGTTCCTCCTTTGGATTCCGTACGGTGCCTCGAATTGCCTCTTCAAATTGTTGTTTTTCTCTTTCCATTGCTGCCCTCCTCGCCTCCCTCCCCTCAACCTGTTCACCTATGGCCCCGGATATCTCCACGGGACACTGCGGGCATTTGGAAACATCTTTGCCCAATCCACTCAAGTGTTGCTTGGTCTTGTGATGCCGCCGGGACCGAAGCTTCTTCCCACAAAAATTACACCGGGTCTTCTTCCTATCACCCCGAAGGGCGGTCGCATACCGCCATGCGGGGTCAATTCGGGAACCGGTACCGTCGCCCCCATCGCCCCGCCCCTGAACTTGGTCTCGACATAATTTCCAAGCCCGTTTCATAGAAAACACAAACTTCAATAACCTTACAAACTTGAACACAGTAGAAATTACATTTCAAAATTTTTCTCATATTTTAAATGCGATCAGAACATTTTTCCTTATTTTTCCCGATTTTATAGCATTTTTAATCAATTTTAAATTAATTTTTAATTGCTGAAAATTATTTTTTTAATATAAATAATTCAAAAAAAAACATACAACAACCGAAATCGAAATCTGAAATCGTAGGACAGTAAATCGGCCAACGGTGATTAACATATAAATAGGTCATCATCATCAAATGAGTAATAATAATTAATATTTTAAATTTTAATTGCTGAAAATTCATTTTTAAATGCAAATAATTGAAAAAAATACCTACAACAATCAAAATCGAAAACTGAAACCGTGAGCTTGTAGATCGGGCTCACGTAACTAACATATAAAAATTTCATCACATTCTAGAAAAAAAAAATTTCTCCCTTTTTGTAGTCTCATGTAAAAATTTCATTTTTCGGCAAGAAACTTACCTTCAACAGTTGATATGAAGCTCTTACAGCAATCCCCGCAGTCCGAAGCACCACTCGTAGCAATTTAGAAGTCCAAACAAAAAAAAAATGGGGAAGAAATGAAGAAATGAAGAAATGCAAAAAAAATTTAAGAGGGGACTGTTCTCGGTCGAGTTCTCGACCGAGAACAGACCCTCTGTCTGTTTATAAAGAAAAAAAAAAAAGCAAAAAGCAAAATCTCGCGAGATCTCGCCGAGATCTCGCGAGAGATAGCGAAAAATAGCGAGATCTCGCGAGATCTCGGCGAGATCTCGGCGAGAATAGGTAAATGCCGAGACGAAAATGGTTATCGCCTCTGTTTTCGTCTCGGCTAGTGTCGAAACCAGCGAAATCGGCGAGATCTCGGCGAGATCTCGCCGAGATTTTAATCCATGCTCTCCACTTCTCATCTTTGATCTTCATGTATTTTTCAAAATTTCTTCTCTTCCCTTTTCTGGTCAAGTGCAGATGCGCAGACTTGCCAAATCCTTTGCCCTTATCTTCATTTTGTCATCCTCATTTTAATTTTTTTTTTTGGTAAGAATTACTAACAGATACTATAGAACATTTTTTACTTTGACTCAAGATCTTGCAAGCTAACAAATATCATGGAAAAGGGAAGAAATTGGTGAAAGGTGGTAATGTGTATAGCCCCTACTAGGGGAATTACTAAATGCACGTATGGGTATTGGCTGACAGGTGTTGGGAGTTAGTTAGCTGGTGGCTTCATCCTAGATGCCACTGGTACTATTCATATATGGATCACTCTTGCTTTTCCCCAATGGAATGTCCATCCGATGACCTTGACTCAAAAGCTCCCAATTAGGTCAATAGCTGGTTGAGTAGCTGATCAAACAGATAAGCACGGTAGCTGTTTAGAGCCGAAGGAGCTTTATTTGGGATTCTATGGCCTACGCACTTGCCTTTAGGGGATCGAGGTTGGATGAATTTCCAGTGGTTCCTTCCATCGGCATCATGGAACGACGTCAGCGATGGAGAAGAACTGGAAGCTTGAAACAACCGGTCAAAGGAATTGATCCATTTGGTTCTGTTCTTCTCCATATTTTGTGGCGCACCCACTCCTTTTCCTGCCAGATTGTAATTTAGGTAAAGCATGTGATAAAAGAATAAAAGGAAATTGAAGTGCATGAAGGAATTAAAAGGAGTGGAAAGAAACCAATTCTATTTGAAAAGTCAAAGATTAGTTACTTAGGCTATGTTTGGTATCATTTTTATTTTTGTTTTTTATCTATTTAACAAAAATTATTTTCAAAATAATTTTTGTTCAAAAATAAAATGTTGTTTGGTAGCTATAATAAAAATAGATGGTAGAATGAAAAACAGATTTGGCATAATATGTCTAAAAATGATTTTGAAAGTCTTCCTCTTCCTCTGTCATGGAGCGTCTATTCCTCTTCCTCTGTCAAGGGATTATGGAAAGAAATCAAACCAGGAACCATCTTTGGAGAAACGATGTCGCCTCCGTTGGAATGATTGTCGTCGTCGTTGTCGTCAGAGCCGTCTCTAGGACGAAGTTGCAGGTCTGCGTCTCTGTGTTTTACTTCCGTTCGTCAACGAGAAAAGTGCTTGAGGGTTTGATTTGGGGTGGTTTTATAAAAGGAAAGTAAATTATTTTTTTAATCCTTTATTTTAATACATGTTTTAAGTGTTTTGCACAAAACACAACAAAAATAATTTTTGACCAAAAATCAAAAAGAGGTTGAGACCTCTTTTTGAATTTTGACTTGTTTTTATTTTTGTTTTTCATAAATAGCACTCATAAATTATGCCAAACCCCTTCAAAACTATAAATTTGAACAAAAATAAAAAACAAAAATGATACCAAACACAGTCTTAGATAATGGTGCCTCTGCTGTTATTTATTTTTATTCATAAATCTTCTTCTGAGCTCAGTGATTTTACAACTCTTTAGTCAGGGATTCAGTCGTCTATTTGTTGTTTATTAGAGTAGTGGGATCGACAGTTGTTTGATCTTTAAGTGGAAGAAGGTCTCTTTTGACACCTCATGCTCTCTGTCATTCATAATGATAGACATCAAGTGAATCTAAGAAAAGTTGTAACTGTTTTCTAAAGTGTTTTTGATCCATTTAAGTGCTGCTATGTGATAAAAATTATGCATTTTTATGCCTTTATAATCATGTGTAACAGAGAATAAATAGAAAATGTTTTAGTAAATGTCGGGCCATCAAATGCATGTATATATATAATCATGTTTTTATTGAGAATAAAATAGAAAGTAGTTTAAATGTCTGTATTCACTGATGGCATGGGTTTCTCTTAGGCTTATTGCACGTTCTTTTATTTATTATTGTACATACTTTGTATGCATAGTTTACATTGCCTAGTTTCTCTGCTAATGTTTCGTTCATCACTGGATTTGGTTGATTTGATGCTGCTTTCATGCTTATGCATATTCTGGAATTATCCTCTACCATTCTTTTATTCTATATACTCTGTATGGATAGTTTACATTTATATGCTGTTCTCTGCTTATGTTTCCTTCATCCCTGGATTTGGTCAATTGATGCTGCTTCCATGTTTATGCTTCCTTCGACTCTGGAAATGGCGCAGGTGATCCTGCTGAAGGTGGTATTGACAGGGAAACGACTCCTACCAAAATCAATCAGAAGGCAAATGGGGTACATGATGATCATTCCGCACAAAAGGGTGACTCATACATTACACTGACTGGGCACAGGGCTGGCGAAGCTGCAATTGTGTATGAGCATGGGGCTGATATAGAGGCATTAATGCCAAAGCTCCGGCATTCTGACTACTACACAGAGCCCCGGATCCAGGAGCTGGCCGCCAAGGAAAGAGCTGAGCCGGGGTTCTGCCGCAGAGTGAAGGACTTTGTGGTTGGACGGCATGGTTATGGCAGCATCAAGTTCATGGGGGAGACCGATGTGCGGCGGCTAGACCTCGAGTCCCTTGTCCAATTTAACCACCGCGAGGTAATTGTGTACATGGATGAAAGTAAGAAACCCCCAGTAGGACAAGGGCTCAATAAACCCGCGGAGGTAACTCTTCTCAACATCAAATGCTTTGACAAGAAGACAGGGCAGCAGTATACAGAAGGGCCAAAAGTTGATAAATACAAGGAGATGCTAAAAAAGAAGGCACATGATCAAGGTGCTGAGTTTGTATCCTACGACCCAATTGAAGGGAAATGGAAATTTAGGGTCAGTCATTTCAGTCGATACAAGCTCAAAGATGAAGAGTGTGATACTGAGTCTGTTGTCTTGGATTGCTGAGCGAAAGGGGTATCTGGGGAAGGCGTTTTAGCACCAGCACAAGATTTCTTTCTGGAAGTCAAATTGTCTGTATAGCAATACTTAGCACGTCTGTGTGTGTTCTTGCAATGTTCTTTGTTTTCCACCCGCAGATTCTTACCGGAGTTTGTATGGAAGGGTGGGCTTTGCCCTCGTTTTCCCGACATCTTGCTTTGTTTATTAGTTTGTTACAAATTTAGGGAAGACAAGGTTCGCAACGACGGTGTAGGTTTGCTTTGTGCTGCTTGTCTTGAGTTTTACATAGCAAACGAACCAGCCAATGAATGCTATATGAACATGGTTAGGGAAAGGCATTGGATAGGTAAAGATACACCAAAGATGATTTGGGAATGAGACGTCCAATCGATGGTCTGTTTTTAGACAATGATAGTCTTTATTTGTGTGTGTTTGTGTGTTTTTTATTTTTTATTTTTTCTTTTTTAAATTTTAAATTTAGCTCCTGTTTGTTTTATTGTATAATTTATGGAGCAAATGTTATTTTACTTGAATTTTTATTTCATGTATTTTTTTTCCCGGAAAAGGATATATACACTACTACTATGCAATTGAGTTTTACACGCTAGCATCTTTTTAACCATTGGTTCTCCTTTTTCTCATCTCAGCTGTTGCAGCAATCCATTAGCGAGAAGAACTCGCTTTCGTAGTTGTAACTCGATTGAGTCCATTAATTTTGTCTGAAAACTGATTGAACTCGATCAGTACCTCTGCACCTGAAACATCAAAATGTAATCAATCAATTCAAAATTGGAAAGCGGAAGTGGCACTCGATCAATTCCTAATCGGTGGTAGGGATGCGAATTTTGAACCGTAGCTCTTTATCATAGGGTTGCAATAGGGTCGGTTTGGGAAAGGGAGATGTAGGGGTTGGGTCAGGTCAGGGAGAAGAATGAACAGGGAGGGGCAAGAAGAAGAAGAAGAAGAAGAAGAAGAAGAAGAAGAAGAAGAAGAAAAAAGAGGATGAAAGAATTAGAAGAAGAAGAAAAAGAAAGAAGATGGAAGAAAGAACAGGAGGAAAAAGAAGAAAGGGTTGGGCTGGGCCGGACTGTGCTAGGGTTGAGGCCCATGGCCAGAGATCCCCAGTCTTTAACCCACCCTCTGGGTGAGGGAATGTCAACTGAGGCCCTGTTTGGGCTCAGGACGGACTAGGGCTGGCTCGGGCCAATATGGCTAAACTTACACCTTTAATTTATCTAATCGAAGGAATGATATAAATCAAAACCAATAAATTGATTAATAATCGGTTCAATTTTGGTTTTGAAATTGAAATCGAATAAATCTTTTGAGACGATAAACTATTTAAATATAGTAAATAGATTAAATCCCATTTTATGGATTCAAAATTCATACCCTGCATCATTTACGTAGGTTCCCAATTAGGATTTCTTTAGTGTGCTTACATCTATTCAAATGTAGTTCAAAATTACGAGTCACTTTTCTTTTCGAAGGCCTTGCTTAGTCTTTGGAGACCCTTTATGAACTATTTAATCAAACCCGATTGACAAACCGAAAACGATAATATCTGTGTAATCATAACCGATGAAAACCAATTACTATCGAAATCAATTAGTAATCGATTTTGATTTGAGAATTTGGAATATATTAATAATCCGTTGGTTTCAGTTTCTGTCCATCAGAATCCAAATCAAATAGAAATCAAACGATTAATTCGAATCGAAACAATTAACACCCTTATTTGTTGGGATGGGATGGACGCCCTCAATGACTCTAAATCCAGCTTCCAATCAATGTAATCATTGGACAAAGTTCCGAGTTTCAAAAGAAGGACACGGTCTCCGGAAGCACAGATCTAAATTTCTATAAGAAGGGTGAGAACATACTCCGAAACATCGAACCCAGCGACGAAATCTCAGATCCATGTCAACTGACAAAGGAATTACTTCCTACAAATGAATCGAAAGTTTCCACTTTCCTGGCAAATCAAAAACTAAAATTTGTAAGGTCCTACCGGGAGTCGAACCCAGGTCGCTGGATTCAAAGTCCAGAGTGCTAACCACTACACCATAGAACCCCTGATGATTTTTGGATGAATTAAATTAATCATCAAAAGGTAACTGTTGTTCACCCAATTTATAGTTTTTTTCGGATAAAAACCCAATTTATAGTTCGGTTCAGTTCACTTAAGCACTTCATGACATTAATAATTAATTTATTAAGTTGGAAAGTCAATCACCTAAAGTTCAGTGGGTTAAAATGCTTGTGAGGGAAAAAAAAAAAAAAAAACATTGCAGGACTACTCAAGTAAATGCAAAATTTTTCCAAAATATTCAGTGTGTGATGTCTAATTACGAGTCAAGTACAAAGAGCTAGTAGCCATGGAAGCGCAGCTTCTCTGGCAACAACAGTTGTTGAACACATTCTAGCACTAATAGTAATTATGGTAATTTTTTTTAACAGTTGACTAAGGGGGTAAGCCACTAATATTCGGACAGATAGATATCTTACCCGAATTTGGACCTGGATACTCTTGACCGGATAGGAATACCTCCAAACAGATACGGATGCGAATTGAATTCAGATTTTTGACTATCCGTTTGCATCCTTTTGTATCCCCCTCCTTGAGCTGCCAAAAAAAAGAAAAAGAAAAAAAAAAGACAATATATTCTACAATATTTTGAGCACTCATTCTTCGATTTATGGAGGATGGTCATGGATCATCAAACTCCACGTTCCTGTCTTTGATTAATGTTCAGTTTAAAATAAGAAGAAATTGATCAAAATTAGTCTAAAGTTTCATAAATTTATTGGAAATGAGTGCTACTAATTTATAAGGGGCATTTTTTAATTAGTAATCCTTGCTAAATGGCCCTAAAAATCTGCCATGTGCATGGTAATGTTATTGAACGTTAATTTGTAGCCATATTGAACATCACCTTTGATTCATGAGTAATGTTTTATCTTAAAGGAACACAGGTACACCAATTATGATATATACTTACGGGTAAATCTCAATTTAGATTTAAATGGTTAGAAGAAATATGTAATATATATATGCATGGTACAACATATGATTGATTTTGGCCAAACTTGGTAGATTGTCTACATAATTCTTTGTTTAGACGTCAATGGGTATAATTATATTGCCACCATAACATCTATAGATCTGATTTAATCAGATTGATAGCTCAAGATGTAGGAGAGAAAATCAATCAAATGATGGCTATATATAGTTTGATCATCATTTGAATTGTTCTATTATTGGAGGAAAAGACCAAAATCGCGGGTTCAAATATTGATACGTGATATATATATATGATTTAATTTGGGTGCGGGGTCTTCATGCTTACTTACATGGAGACCGATCGATCCTTAACGAAATACCTATAACACATATGGATATATGTATTACCAAAGTATAGCAGTAGAATGCAAATGTATATATGTATGTATTTATTTTTTGAGATTGACAATTAAATGTTATAACGACTCATGCACATGCATGTGATGACCACTTATAACCACTAATTGACGGTGGCATGTACGTAAGAGCTTCTTTGTTTATGCAATTATGCGTGTACGTATAGAATCTGAGTTTCAAAAACAAAATATAGAGTAATAAATAAATAAATAAATAAATATATATATATATATATATAGATGAAAAAATCAACAACAATTAAAATCTTTAATTATTAGCGGAGAGGAAATTAAGAAACATGAAGGCGCATGTGAAGTGAATATTAGAAGAAGAGGTCAAATATTAAGGGAATGCATGGCTGAGAAATAATTATTCATATGCATGCAGCTACTGCTATATATCTAGCTAGCTGGGGATTGAAGTGATCCACTCATGCATGCATGCATGCACCCACCCCTAATTAAGGCCCTAATTACCTCTAATTAAATTGCCTCTTGTTGGCATGGATCTACATGATTATTTTATATTTGTAGTTTAATTAAAGCATGCATGCAAACAGAAGAAACAGTAGGGATTATCTGATGGGTTTTCCTTTACCAGGTCCACCACCACCTACATGCTGCAGTGCATTAACAAGAAAGAATCATTTTTAATTTTGAAATAGATTTTTTCCTTTCCAAAATTGAGAAAGAGATCGAAAGATGCATGATCCATCATTCCATCCCAAATTCCAATGGGACAAGTTAATAACATGATAAGAATTGGGAACAGGTCTTCTAGCTTTCTCGATCCGGGAAGTTCAACGGGGAATATATATGCCAAGTCTAAGCTAAACTCTCAATGGATTAATATATATATATATATTTATTTATTTATTTATTTATTTACTTATTGGAGAAACGTGATCGATCGAAGTAGCTAGGTTTGGAGGATAAGTTGCCCCTTCTTTTCTTTGACTTGGCCAGGCCACTAGGCTACTAGGCCACCAGGCCGCCATTAGACCAGGCCAGGTCAGGTCTCCTCCTTCTTCTTTAATTATATAATAACAGCGGATATATGAGCGACTCCAGAGCTAAGCAGCAGCTACCGTACGTTTACCATTTCTGGAGTCCCATTTCAGAATTCAAATTGACCGCGATCCACTCCACACGGACACGGTACCTCATCTTAAGTTCCTTCCACTCCCCGGCCGGACAAATGTATAATCTAAGTGATTTACACTTGTTTAAGTACGTCTGTATGTATGCATATCTTGCCCCACTCCCTCTATATATATATATATATAGATTGCTGGATGATTAATTATATTCTACTATTTATTAATATTCCATTCATTAATCTTCTTAATTGGATTTTACATTCTTGACTTGGCCGCTATGCATCTTTAATTACCTTTCACCAAACCAAACGTTCGATCATCACCTTCAGCCTTTTCCCCTTCAATTTCCTATTCTCTCTATTGAGTGTGCGTTGGTGGGTGGTGACCGTCACTCCATACGTAAAAGGAATAAATACCGCATTGTTTTTTTTTTTTTTTCATTTTCATTTGTTTCCGTGTAAAATAGCAGAAAATGGATTTTCTATTTTTATTTTAATGTAATATATATATATATATATATATATATAATTCTTGATGTTACGAAATCAAGAAATAAAAAAAAGAAATCACACATAGAGAACATAGAAATTTAACGTAGTTCACCCACACAAATGTGTGAGGGCTACGTCTACAACTGCAACAGATCGAAAATTTAACTATCTTAGAGAGGAAAACTGATTACAAATAGAATGCCTACAAAAAACTGAATGATACAAAACCCTAGGATAAAAGGAGTTTATATAAAACTCCCATACAGAATTGTAGAGTCCTATTCCAACTCAACAACAGTAGTAAAAGATTCTTACACCAACTATGCAGGTCATAGAGTCCCACACGAGCTATGATTGTGAGTGGGTCCCATAATGTGGACAAACTTCATAACTAATTAGGATTCAAGGCATCCCAACAAATCTTCACCTTGAATTGAATCCTTTCAAATACCCAGAAGAGACAGTTACAAATACTACTGTGGCAACACCCCGCCTTGGGGCTATTTTCGACTGTCAACATTAAGTAAATTCAAACAATGTTTGAACTTGCCCTTTAGAATCGGTTTGATGAACATATCTATTGGATTGTCTTCAGTTTGATCCTATTCTTTGTACAGATAAATTGATATATGACATCTATGTGCTTAGTCTGATCATGATGCACTTGATCCCTAGCCAAACATATAGCACTCAAACTATCACAATAAATTATACATTGGTCTTGATGAAAACCAAGATCACTGAGTAGCTCTTTAACCAAATACCTTTCTTAACCGCTTCTGTCAATGCCATGTAGTCTGCTTATGTGATAGATAAGGCAACTAAAGGCTAAAGAGTAGCTGATGCAGTCTAATTGCATCAATGTTCAACAATTATGTTATTACATTAAGGTCCAAGCCCACAAAACCCATTTGATCCAAGACCATTTGACCCATGACCAATGTTGAACCAAGCTACAAAAGAATCAAATAATCTGACCCTAGCCACCTTGAAATCAATATTTTTTTGGGTGATCTTTTAAGTCCCTAATGGAGAATGATGTGATATTTTCTATTCAATGATTCTAGAGTCTTTTCTATAATGAAACTTGCATCAAGACAAAGGACTTTGCATCAAGATATTGAAACTTACTTCAAAACTTTGAAGCTTATATCAATGCATATTAGAACAAAAATCAACACATTGGGACAAGTTTCTATATATTAAAATTTTTTAAATCATTTATATTTCTTTTTTATTTTCTCTATGTACAATCTCAACCTTAGGATTATAGGAGATGGTTGAGATTATTTTGAGTTATTTATGGTTTGTTAAGTCTATAAATAGTGGTTTATTCTAATGTTATATTAGAAGATGATTTGGTGAATGATTTTGGATTGAAGTTTATTTTCTCCTTTGAACCTTGAAGAGTTGGAGTTTTTCTATCCCTTGAAACATTGAAGAAGTTTTATTCCATCTTAGCAGAGTTGAAACTTTATTCTTCACCTACTTTCTTGAAGAATTGTAGGTCACATTTGGAGTTGATTTATATCCTAGAAGAGAAATAAGTCACCCCACCTTCATTTCCATCAATTATATCCTTTTTATCTTTAAAAAAAATTTTAAAATTTATTTATGCACTTCACTTCCCTTTGGTTCCTTTGATTTTGTATAAATCCACTCTCTCGATCCGTTATTTTTTCATAAGTCGAAATCGGCTTACATCAGTAGCCTTTCAATTGACAACAGAACTACCAATTGTGAAAATATATCCTGTCAAAGACCTTCTTGCTTCCAAATCAATTGCATAATCTGAATCTAAATACCCAACAACCAAGTACTTTGAATCACCTCCATAAATAAGACCAACATCAAATGTTCCCTTAAGAGACCTGAATATATGCTTCACTGCATCCCAATACTCTTTCCTAGGTTGATCCATATATCTGTTCACAATACTAATTGCATGTACAATATCAGGCCTTGTACATACCATCGCATACATCAAACTCCATACTGCACTAGCATAGGGTCTTTTAGACATATATTCTATCTCTGCTTCTGTCTGAGGTACACAAACTGTAGAAAGATAAAAAATTTACAGACGATGGAGTATTCACAGGTTTTGCTATTACCATACCAAAACATGACAAAAGCTTTTGAATATAGCTCTTCTGTGAGAAGATAAACTTCCTCTGATTCGATCCCTGAGAATCTCCTTACTTAAAATCTTTTGGGTTGCTCCCAGTCCTTCATATCGAATTATGCTCTAAGAAGTGTTTTTAACTTCTTAATCTCTATCATGTCTTGAGTCACAATAAGCATATCATCCACATACAAGAGCAAATAAATAAGAGATCCATCAGCAACTCTCTTATGATAAATACAACAGTTATATGAACTCCTGTTGTACCCGTGCTTCATCATAAAGCCATCAAACCTCTTGTACCACTGTCTTAGTGACTGCTTTAAACCATATAAAGATTTCTGAAGTCTGCAAATATGATCTTCTTTACCCTGAATAGAGGACCCCTCTGGCTGACTCATAAAAATCTCTTCTTCAAGCTCTCTATGCAAGAAAACTGTCTTCACATCTAACTGCTCTAATTCCATATCCTGATGTGCTACCAGGGCAAGTAGCACCCGAATGGAAGTGTGCCTTACAACAGGTGAGATCTCATTGTAATTCCACTCTCCCTTTCTGACTGTATCCTTTTGCAACTAGATGTGCTTTAAATCTTGTATTTTCAATCCCTGGTAATCCTGTCTTCTTTTTAAAAACTCATTTGCAGCCAACTACCCTTCTTTCCTTTGATAGCTTCACTAATTCCCATGTCTGATTCTTATGAAGAGATTCTATCTCTTCTTCCATGGCAGTAAGGGTGTCAAAAATGGGTCCGGCCTGGTAGCACGGACTGAGCCAGCCCGAAATAACCCGAACCCAGCCCAGATCGAACCTTAATGGACAGGTTTCGGTCTCGGCTTGTAAAGCCCAATACTGTTTCAGCCCAGATCGAAATCAGACCAGACCAGCCCGTTAAGAAGCGCGAACTAGCCCGAACACCGGTAAGGTTCATCCGGGCCCAATTTCTTAATTTTTATGGTTTTAAATTTTGATGGATTATATTACACTGTTATAGTTCACTTCTTGATCCGAAAGATTAGATGAATCTATAGTTAAAAAAAATATGTTAATTGTTACAATTTATTGAATTACATACATATAGAAGGAATGATGTTAATTTTATAGATAGAAATAATAAAATAGGCGATATATCTTACATATAAAATTGACCCGATAAGCTTGATAAGCCCGGTCCAGACCGAATCAGTCTGAAATCACCTCAATAAGCCCAACCCGATAACAAATCGACACCGGACCAGCCCGTTAGTTATTGTGTCCAGCGCAGCCCAACCCAGCCCGAACTCTTAATGGACATGTTTTGGGCTGGGCTTATAAAACCCGACACCGATTCAGCCAGGACCGAAACCGGCCCGAACCGGCCCGTTGACACCCTTACATGGCAATAATCCACTGATCAGATTCCTTCGCTATGATAGCTTCTCTATAGTTGGAAGGTTCATGAGACTCCACTTCTTCTGCTACCTGTAAAGTATATGCTAACATATCCTCAAAGCCATATCTCACATGTGCATTAATCTGTCTACGAGGTCTAGTAGTAGCAATACTATGCTCAGACTCCTGTTCTTGATTTAATTCTGATACAGGTTCAGTTTGAATATCTTTACCAAACTGATCAGTCTGTACTATCACATCATCATCATGACTGTCACTGCTAGGAGTTATCTCAAACTCTACCTGCTTGGGAACACTATTAGATTTCTCTAATTAATGGAGTCTAAGTTTGGGTGAAGCATATCGTTCTCATCAAAAGTAATATTTTTACTCATACTTTCTTCTCAGATGGAGACCAAATTCTATATTCTTTCACCCCATCGCCATATCCCGTAAAGATACCCTTATTAGCCCTTGGTTCTAGTTTACCCTCACTAACATGACAATAGGTAGGGCAACCAAATATTTTCATAATTAAATAATCAACAGGTTTATCGGACCATACCTAAATGGGAGTTTTACAATCAATGGCAGTGGCAGGAGAATGATTCACCAGATAGCATACAATATTAACAGCCTTAACCCAGTAGCTCCTTCCCAGTCTAGCATTAGAGAGCAAGCATCGAGCTCTCTCTAATAATGTTCTATTCATCCTTTCTATTACTCTATTTTGCTGTGGAGTATCTCTGATTGTGTGGTGCCTAACAATCATTTCATCTCTGTAGATCCCATCGACTTCTTTCGAACAGAACTCCAAGCCATTATTAGTGCGAAGACGCTGTTTGATTCTCAATAAGAATCTTCCAGTGCTTGAAGGTTTTGGAAACTTTACTTTTGTGTTTCATAATGAATACTTAGGTCATCATTGAGTAATCATCAATAATAAAGAGGAAATATCTAGCACCTCCTAAAGATGGAACCCGAAAAGAACCCTAACAATCTAAGTGAATGTAGTTAAGCGTTGCCTTTGTTCTATGGATTGCCTTAGAAAATTGAATTCGACGTTGCTTATCGAAAATGCAGTGCTCGTAGAAAACCCAACTCAGCTACCTTGTGACCCCCAAGAAGACCTTGCTTGCTGAGAATTATCATCCCTTTCTCACTAACATGATCAAGTCGCATATGCCACAACTTGGTTTAATCAGAATTTGACTTCTCTGAGGGAGATGCTGCAGAGACTGAACCCGAAACTATTGTCCTTGTAACATATACAGTGAATTCTGCTTTAGTTCCTTCATTATCACTAAAGCTCCTTTAATAATCCGTAAAACTTCACTTTCACAACTGTACTTATATCCTTTGGAGTCCATAACTCCTAAAGAGATCAAGTTCTTTTTCAGATCCGGAATATGTCTTACTTCAGTTAAGGTTCTGATCACGCCGTTATACATTCTGATCTGAATAGAGCCAACACTAATTGTCTTGCAGGTTGTATCATTACCCATTAAGACATTGCCACCATCCATATTTTCATATGTTGAGAACCAATCCCTGTTGGGACACATATGATGGGAACAATCTGAGTCTAAAATCCACTGATCCGAAGAATGTGAATGGCCAGTTACAGAGAGAACTAGATCATTCTCTGAGCTACAATCGTCCTTTACAACTGTTGCAACTGAGGGTTTTCCTTTCTTCTTAGGGAATTTATTCTTTCAATGGCCTAGTTCTTTGTAGTAGTTACAAATATCCTTAGGATTTCGTCATTTGGATTAGACCTTCCATTTTCCTTTTCACTTTCCTTTTCCCTTTTCTGATCTTCCTTGTCCCTTATCAAAATCAGAATTTGTGACAGCCAATCCTGCTGTTTGACTTTCTGTATCATTTTCAGAGGCCTTATGCCTAAGTTCACGAGAATGAAGACCAGATCTGACTTCTTTCAGAGTGATGGTATACCTACCCACGATGAAAGAGTTTACAAAATTTTTGTACAACGGAGGTAGGGAGACCAACAAAATAAGGGCTGTATCTTCATCATCGATTTTAACATCTATATTTTTCAGATCTATTAAAATAGTATTTAATTCATCAAGATGTTCTTTGAGCGCCATACCTTCTTTCATACAAAGGGCAAACATGCGTTGTTTCAATAACAACTTGTTAGTAAGGGATTTCTTTATATAGAGACTCTCTAACTTCTTCCATAGATTGGCAGCGGATTCTTCATCAGCTACTTCGTAAATAACCTCATCATCTATACACAATAGGATTGTTGAATTCGTCTTCTCATCTTGTTGTGCGAATTCTGAATCCTCCATTGATTCAGGCTTCTTTCCAGAAAGCGAAGACCAGATACCTTGTTGCTTTAGCATGGCACGCATCTTGATACGTCATAAATTGAAATTATTCTTACCTGTGAATTTATTGATCTTGACATTGTGTGAAGTCATCTATACTCTTGACGAACAGATCCAGAACGAATAGGCTTTGAAACTAGTTTGTTACGAAATCAAGAAACAGAAAAAAGAAATTACAAACAGAGATTTAATGTGGTCCACCCACACAAACGTGTGAGGGCTACGTCCGCAACTGCAGCAGGCCAAAAATTTCACTATCTTAGAGAGAAAAACTAATTACAGAGAGTTCCTACAAAAAAAATTGAATGATACAAAACCCCAGGATAAAAAGAGTTTATATAAAACTCCCATACAGAATTGTAGAGTCCTATTCCAACTCAACAACAGTAGTCAAAGAGTCCTGCATCAACTATGCAGGACACAGAGTTCCACACGAGTTATGATTGTGAGTGGATCCTATAATGTAGACAGATTTCATAACTGATTAGGATTCAAGGCATCCCAACACTTAAAATAGTTGAAAAATTTTATATGAACGAGGAAATTTGTTTTTTTTTTATGTAAAATATTATTTACGAAATTTTTTTTGGTTAGATCCATAAATTTAGAGAGAAGCAAATCTTGATGACATGAGGAGAAGTAGGAGGCTGAGGGTGTGAGAACCAAAAGTTAGATAAACATGATTTAAGTAATGCCAACGTCATTAATTTGTCACTAACAATGACAATTATTGCCTAAAAATTATTTTATTTAAACTTTCCCAAATTAACCAAATTTTTTTTTAGGAAACAAAATTTATTTATTTGTACGGATAGAACTTATAGCTTGAGCAATACAAAGATAGGACAATCATGAAGTGCAAAGTGGTTAAACTGTCTCACATGTAATAGACAAAGCCTATGATGCGAGGGTATGTTCTGAGAAATATTTACCATCTGAAAAGAGGAAAAAACGGAATCGAAATACGTTGAGAAAGGGCAGATGAATAGAACATTTCAACGAGATAATGCTTTTTCAAATCTCTCAAAATGGAATCTGTTCCAAACATATATGGCATGGTTCCTTACTTCCTGGGTTTAGTCAAATACAATTTGAGGGATTTTGTAGGTTCATTGATCAGGGTTTGATGGAAAAACTTTATAAGTTTCCAAAAATTGAAGATGCTGATCAAGAAATTCCTAGCTATGTTATGTTGGAATTGGAGTGTTTTTTTTTTTTTTTTTGATCGAATAACTTTTCTATTTCCTGTGGTCTTACACTTCACTTGACCAATTAACTGAGCAAAGCAAAATCTGTTGAGGGGTCATTGTTTAGAGTATTAAAGCAGATGTCATATCTAGATGTAAATCAATGTGCTTAAAGGGTAAGTTTACAGCTAGAAATGCTTTATTTAGTTCCTTTTAGTTTTAGGGTATCTAATTTTTGGGGCTTTAGATTCTTCCATCTTGTATTTTGGTGCCTTCTTCCTTGGTTTACCCTCGTGGGGTTCATTCAATATGCAGAGAGTTGGTTGAATTTTCCCTCCCCACTTTCTCCTTTTTGGGTTTTTTTTTTCTTTCAAATTTCAAATAAATAATCTAAGTAATATATATATATATATATATGAACAAAAGCACCTGTATTCAATTGGCGGTATTGGAATGTTGATACTGTGTCGTCTAAGATTAGCAAAACCCATAAAAAAAAGGGGCAAAAGCTTAGCTTATTTAAGTTATATAACTTGCAGATTAATTGAAGAAGCTCCGACCTTTACTATATTATATTTCATTCATACACCCGTTCTCCACCGACTCATTCTTGCTATAATTATATAAATACACATGCTCCTCTCTTTGAAGTTCCATCCGGATTCCAGGCCTTGTATCTCTCCCCCTCCCCGCTGACCTCTTTGATCCATGCCCGTTACTAGTCTGTCTGATAATTAGCACAAGTGTGATACTGCGAGCGATTGTGGTGGGTCTTTTATTTTTGCCTTTTGATTTTCTCCCAGTAATTAGCACTAAGTGTACGTACGTGATCGTCGGTCCTCTTTGAGGCAAGAATGGGAGTTGTTATTGCACTCTTGGTCATATGCGCTATGTTCTCCGGCAGTTTTGCTTCAGATCCCGACATGCTTCAGGACATCTGCGTGGCGGATCTCACTTCTGGTAATCCATTATCCGTTATCTACCTACCTATCATCAATATTTTTTAATTAGCTTTTTAATTTTTTTTTTTTTTTTACTTGTACAATAATAATCCTGATTCCTAGCTAGCCACCAACGGGGGGAGAAGAAGAGCTATAGCTAGCTACCTTTCTTTAAAATCCTGATTCCTAGCTAGCTACTAATTAAATTAAGGATCGAACCATGAGCTCAGAGTCTCGGACCGGAGGAGAAGAAATGCTTTCTATTTCTAGCTAGTACTTATCCTGTTATCTTTCTTTCTATCTGGGTCCCGACTCCCGACTCCCTGGTCCCTCCCCCCGTCCTTACTCCTTACTGGGGCGCACGTGTCTTGGGAGCTGTAACTCTCGTGCGGTGCGTGGTTTCTTCAAAGTTCCAATGCCTATGCTCGCTTCACATTACCGCCACTTTGCCTTTGAGAAAGAAAAAATTCTTCTCTTTTACTAGCTAGTACGATTTCAATACTTTAGTTTGTTCGACTCTTTCTCTCCGGCTATTGTATACCTATAGTACTACATTCTACAGTAGACTTGGTTGGTTGGTTTGTTGTGGGTGCGGTGGGTGGGGTGGGGTGGGGTGGGGTGGTGGTTATATCTACACCGGCCGGGTCTTTGCTGATGTTACAGCTACCTCCTTTACTTTTTCTGGTACAGAGCAGTTGGGCCTTCATTCATTATTAATAATAATCCCAAGAGTTAGCATAGAAGATGGGATCGAGAGACAGAATGAAAATCAACGAAACCGAGTCGCAGTGGGATCCACTGGTGTGGGTCTCTGCAATATTTTACTTTACGTATTCATCCCTACATTTGCTTTAATTGCGTATTACATATGTGTGCATGGTACTGTTCGGTTAATGAATGAATTCGAATTACAATTAATTGAGGTTAATTTGAGGTGGTTACTGGTTACAGGGGTGACGGTGAATGGGTATCCATGCAAGAATGCGGGGAATGTGAGCGAGGCTGACTTCTTCTACGAGGGGCTTGCCAAGGCAGGGATGACCAACACTAGCATGGGATCTCTGGTGACGCCTGCAAATGTGGAGAAGATCCCAGGATTGAACACGCTCGGGGTGTCCTTGTCTCGGATTGACTTCGCAGTGGGCGGGCTCAACCCACCGCACACACACCCCAGAGCCACGGAGTTGGCGTTCGTGCTCGAGGGACAACTGGACGTTGGCTTCATTACCACCGCCAACGTACTGGTGTCTAAAACCATCAAGAAGGGTGACATCTTCGTCTTCCCCAGGGGACTCGTCCATTTCCAGAAGAACAACGCCAACGTCTCCGCCGCCTTAATCTCCGCCTTCAACAGCCAGTTGCCAGGCACCCAGTCCATCGCCGTCACCCTCTTCGCTTCATCCCCTTCCGTCCCAGACGACGTGCTCACTAAGGCCTTCCAGATCGGCACCAAGGAGGTAGACAAGATCAAGTCCAGGCTCGCCCCCAAGAAGTAGCTACTGATCATCATCATGACCACTTCACTTCTGCCAATGGAAATGGAAATTAATAATTATCTCACTTGCTCTGATCGATCTACATGGTTATTCACTAGCTAGCTAGATGATATAAGCTAGCTATACATGGTTCGTGATTGCTGTGGCTACCGTTAATTACTTCAATTCCTAGCTAGCTACTTAATTAGTCATAATCCATGTTCCACATTCATTCATTCTCTACTACGTACGTACTAGATCTTTTTATCTTCTTTTATTACTGTACTATCGATCTCTTTAATTGTCTTTCTGATGATTAATTGATAATGTATTGGCGTGATTCCTATCAATGGCCTCCCTTCCTAGTTCCTACATTTCCTTGTTGTATTTTTGTTTTTGTTTTGTTACTTCTGGGGAGCTACACCTGCTTAATTTGGATTACACGGTAATTAAGTAATATATATAATAAAAAGGAATTTTCTAGCTAGCTAGCTAGCTACCCCATGCCTACTTTTTATATATTTCTCTTTTGGGCTTTGGGGACCTACCTATAACGTACCTACCTGCCCCTCGGATAATATGATAAGATTGAGAATCCTAATTGGCCATTTTTGATCAATCATGCCCCATCCTATGAATACTCTAATAGTTTCTGGACTTTTACATTTTGACAACCAAAAAAATCTCTCCTGGAAAAAATGAACACACATCATTGGCAGAAAGCCAGAAACCATCATTATTTGATGATCCTCGCTCGGAGGATGGAGATATGAATTAAATTAGAAGCTAACAGCCAATTGAAATTCTCATTTGAGGATCGTATTCACTATTCACCAAAGAGACGGAATGTAATCATAAATTTAGGTAGCAGATGCCATTTACTTTGTGTTCATGCATGAGTGGGTTGGTTGAGGATTGATTCTTCAACGTACCTTTGCCTCTTCTTCTATATATATTCTTCTTCATTTCCCTTTAAAATCCCGCAAACAAGCATGGGTCAGTGATCGATCAGCTGTTAAATTACTTAAATCATTGTTATTCTAATGATATACAATTGATTAATATATATATATATATATTAAATTACTTAAATCATTGTTATTCTAATGATATACAATTGATTAATATATATATATATATATATATATATATATATTTTGGTGGAACCCATGAAATACAGTTGTTCATCCCGATATATACAGTAACTATATTTATAGTTCCATACCGCTCGCGTGCACAATGGGGATGGTTACCCATGAGGGGAGAGGAACCGGACTCAGCTTGGCCTATGTATTTCATCATTTTTTTTTTCTTAATTAATCTTTTTTTTTTTAATAAAGTTAATTAGTCATTGTTTGGTAGGTTTTAATAATAGGTATGTGATATGATAGAAATTTATGAAGTCATTTAAAAAATATAATGTATTAAAAAGATAAAATAGTAATGTTACAAATTATTTGACACTTTTATAGGGAGTTTTTTTTGGGCCCCTTTGAATTTAATCGATCCCATTACAAGTTACTAGTAACAATTGACTTTTGACCCATATTTTTTCCTCCAAAATAACCCTCTTTTATTACATTGTGATGGCAAGCTAGTTTTCCATGTTTACTTTCCAAAACCCGTGCAATAAAAAGAGGGTATGGTTTTGGTTTTTTTTCAAAGGAATGATCTTTACAATCCAATGGTGACAAATCGGTGACAAAAATCTAGTAGTAACCCAACTTGTTACAATTAGACAATTTTTTTTTTGAGAAAAAGATAGTTACCTCCCTTATAACTTATCTTAATGACAATTGAACACCCAAGTTTTAGAAAAAGTCAAATATCTTTCTTAAAAAAACTATTAAAATACAAATAGACCCACGCCATTAGGAATATTTCAATAGATGCCAACGGTGGGAGTCCAATATTTTCTTAATGACCAAAATAACCCTTTACAAGGATGACCGACTTAAAAAAAAAGAAAAAGAAAGGAGTGAATGAGAATTGCCGGAGAACCCAAATCATATGGATCAATTTTGGGTGTTTCAAATTGCCGGAGAACCCAAGATCAGCTCTATTTGGGGTTCCACCAACTTCCTCTTTCTTCTCATAATTGCTACCAAGATCTTCAATCTCATCCCCATCCAAGGTCTTCTATTTGGGTAAGTTTCTATTGTAAACAATTAGATTGGAGAAACGTCGGATGTGGTTCAAGAACAATCACAATATTCCTCCAATTAAATGATATTCGCATCTTCTTCTTGCTGCTGGTCTGCTGGATTTGGAAATTCCTTTGATTCTTTTTTTTTTGTTTTCTCTGATTCGACAATCTGTGCTTTCTGTGTTCTATTTGAGCTCTGCGAGCTTCACCTGTGTTCCTTTGTCTTCTATATCACTGTTTTGTGAACCTAAATCTGATTTTGTTTGGTTCTTGTCTACAGATTTTCAAAATCTTGGTTTTGTCTCGATTTAGGGTTTTTTTTTTATTTTTTTATTTTTTATTATTTTTTTTTAATGATGTTCTTTTGGAATCTAAAGCTGAAAACTAATTCTGAAATTCCTTTGTTTTGCAGCTTTATGTTGCTGTTTTCTTGTCATGGATTTAGTCAATGGGTGTTTCCCTGATTTCTCTCAATATTGTTGAAGAGACGATAATGGGCCTACTATACATACTCTAGTTATTAGGGGTTTTGAAATGTGAAGTATGAGAGAATAAGTCTATAAGATTGAGTGGTATTAAGTTTCTTATCATCACTGCAATAAAGGCTTAGAAATGGATTGAGAGGGAGAGGGAGAGGGATAGAGAGACAGAGGAAGAAGATGGTCTTAGGGGTAGAATTGTCCATAAAAAATATAACTTTAACCCTCATCATCGTGAAACCCCTTATTTCTCCCTCGAAGCTGATGGAGTGGATTACGTGAAACTGGGGGTGAAGAACTCAAAATGGCTAAAGAACTCAAAACCAGGTCTGATCCTCTTCGTCGAGCAAATTCACTAGAAAAAAACGTTGAAACAGAGCAGGGCAGAAGAACTCAAAACCAGATAAGGTTGCAGGTTTGGTCCTCAACATAGAATAAGCTTCCAAGTCTGATCTTCTTCAATTCTTACCTTCTTCAACGATTTCTTCTTGACTCCTACCTTTTTCAACGGGTTCTGTTTTTGCAGTGAAGGAAAATGAAGATGGGTAATATTCAGTGGTGGGGTAAAATGGTCCTTTAATTTTATTTGAGGGTATTTTAGGGATTAAAATTTTAATTTTAAACTTTAACGTTAGTTATCGAAAATTCACTAACAAAGTGGGTGAGTTTGGAATTTTTTTTAATTTTAAGGATTTCTTTTGATTTTAAGGAGTTGTCTTTAAAATTGTTTGAAAATTTTGAACGCACCTGATTTAAAGGTACACTACACGAGTTACCTATAATTTACCCCAAAAAAAAATTTGTTTTTAGTCGGTGAGTGGGTCACAGCTTCAAAGCCGAAGGTTGGAGTTAGACGCTGAAGTGATACCCTGTGTGTGTGAGTGAGAGAGAGAGAGAGAGAGAGAGAGAGTGACTCTGTGAGTCTCTGTACAATCAGCGTCTGCATCGATGGCTTCCCTCAGCTTTCCAAGCCTAGGATTCCCACCTTTGGATTCTTATTTTCTTGGTGAATCCCGTTTCAGTCTCATCAATTATCCTTACGGACAATCTTCGAGAGTTTCAAAAGCGCCATTAACGTCTCTTAACCTAATGCCCACGGCCAAATTCAACCTATCCGAAGTGATGGGAGGCAGAGGACTCTGCAACGGAGAGCATGGCCTTCAACTAGAGCTCCAGAGAAGGGTTGAAAGTCCACGAAGTACAGGTACGTCTTCCTCATCTTCTACTGATACTGTCGTGTCGTCGTTGTCGTTTGAAGTTGCAGAAAATGCTTTCGAGAAGGAATTATTGGGCCTTACTGGGGGATTCCCTGGTGGTGAGAAGGGATTGAAGAGCTTCATCGAGAAACAAGCTACCAGAAATTGGGATTCAGATTCTGATTCCGATTCCGAGCCTCCACTTCCGGGCACAAAATCGAAACCGCCGGAATTGCCCCTTTTAATGCCCGGTATGATTGCTATTGTGAAGAACCCAAACAACCCCTTTTACATGTATTGTGGGATAGTCCAGAGAATTACAGATGGTAAGGCCGGGGTTCTCTTCGAGGGTGGAAACTGGGATAAGCTTATCACGTTCCGCCTGGATGAGCTCCAACGGAGGGAGAAGGGTCCTCCCATGGTCAATCCCAAGTCCGCTGTCCTCGAGTCTATGCTTCCAAAGGAATGAATTGAACATATATCTCTATCTATCATACGTTCATGATTCCTGATCCATATATAGGAACCAGAATATTCCTCTCGTCTTTCTTTCTTTCTTTCTTTCTGTTCTATGTTGTTACTTGTATTAATTGTATGTACTGGATGGACTAGCAAAATTTGGATGAGGACATCCCCTTTATTAATTAATTATAACGTGTTGTGGATTGATTGAGAGATTCAAGTATGACATAATCTCTGGTCTGCTAAAACACTTACTTATCCAGTAGATTTGCATGTACATGTTGTATTAAGTAGATTTCATTGTACTACATACAATTGATTAACTCCAGCCTTTTCTGGGAAGAACCAACTACACATATAGCGATTTGAATATTCAAATGCGCTAAAGTCACAAGATTCAATAAGGTATTCAACAGAATTCAAAACTATTAATTCAAACTTGTGTTTAGGATAACAGTGAGTATCGGACTGCAGTTTCTTATCATGGATGAACTCATGAACTTAAATCCCACAAACATGGGTTGGAATTAACATTCTGTTGAGGTGGAGAGACCAAATATTACGACATCTTAGTTCTTAACGTTTCCAACACTCCTCTCATGTGGAAGTGTTGCTTTCTACTATATTCTTAAGTATGATCATGTGGTGTCTCTCTTTTGTGTGACTAAATTATACATAACTCCTTCCGCCAAGTGTTTCTCTTTTTTAGGTAGTAATACATGTGATATATGTGGTTCTTCTTTTGAGCCGATGATCTGACCGACCGTATTGTACATACTTCCTCTCACCTTTTTGGCCCTTTTTGGCTCTTTTTGGGTGATATCATGTTGAAGTGCCCTGTTTAAATGCTTAAATTATTAGATGAAGAAACCAACTAAGTATATTATAAGACATTTTTAGGCTCCAATGTTTTCCAAAATGATACAATTCCCAACACATTATTAGAAGTTAAGTAATTAGGTGTAACATGACTAGAATTTATTCGAGTTAGAAGCTGACCAAGTAAATCAAAATAAGATTCCCTTCAAATAATTTGGGAAAACTACTTGATTACTCACTATTGGGTTTCCTTCACAAATTTACCTTCAGTGTCTCACTTGTTACGGGAACCATCACCCATTGCGTGCCTTCACGATTTTGCCCTTAAATGTACCATGAATGTCTCAATTGTTCAATTGTATCTTTTTTAGGCTTTTAAAAGAACAGGAGGGTTTGCTTTGGGGTGAGCGGGTGGGGGGATAGTTTTCAAAAAAAGGAGCTTTTGTGGGTTAGTAAGATAAAGAGAGGGTACTATGGGAACTTCAAAATCTGTGAGATATTGATTGAACTCAGAATCAACCGATTCTTTTATTTCGATTCCTTAATCCATGTTAATTGTTACTTTCTCTTCCTCTAATTTATAGATTTTAGAACAGCAGTATCTACGTATCAATAGAAAACCCAAGTGGTAGGATCCTATTGGGTGATCCACTAATTATCCTATCTTTATTTCTTAAATAAAAATAATACATATTAAGACAACATTAAGTGAATATAACAAAAAGTCCCCAAGAAATAGTTTCATTAACAATATTCCTGTCTTTATTCTCTCTACTTAATCATTCATACCCCATAATGAATCTACAAGTGATAGAATTAATTACGGTCACCACACCACCCTAGTCCGCTAAAGCAGCTTGTACAGAAAATCTGATAATTGATTGGACGATAATTTTTTTAACTGACTTTTAAAATATGCTTATTAATAAATAATAATATTTATTTATTTTAAAATTATTTACAAAACATGCCATCGAGTTCGAAATTTCTATTTAATCACAAATAGATAACTCTTTGGATATTCACCATTTTCGGGAAATGGATTCGTATCGAGTATCTTTTCATTTACAAACAAACATCATGAATTCAACACGTGTAGATATATATAAACAAATGAAGTGAAATCTACCAAATGGTGAATAAGCCTCAGCCAATCACATATCCCACTTTACGGCAAAGGGACCCCAACTCCAAGCCATTCCTCCTGGCAGTATAGTATAAACCCCCGATCAACCCAGGAGAATAAAAGAGGACCAGCCCATGCAATCAATCTTAACGGAAAGCTTGAAGTCACATAATGACAAAGTACTTCACCGCATCCGTTGTTAGCTGGTTTTGCTACTTACAACATCACTTCTATTCCAAGGAGTATCAACAATGTCGCTGATACCTTGGCTAAGCAGGCCCTGTTGTGCGTACCACTTCGCACTCTTTGGTTATTAGATATTTGTAACTCTGATACCATTGGCTTATCACGTAATGAATAAGTTTGTTATCTATCAAAAAAAAAAAAAAAAAAAAAATTGTTCCACAACTATATATAATCACACAAATTATGAAAGTACACACACAAGTCAATCTTTGCTTCCTTTTTTTTTCTTTTATCAGTCCTACTCTCTGTTATACTACTAGGGTGGGGAACAGGTACAAGAGAAGAGACTCCAACTTGAGACTTACCTCCCAACCCATGTTTTACCAAGCAAAGGCCAACCATTCGACCAAACAGGTGTTTGCAAACAAGTCAATCTTGCTCGCTTTAACAAGAGCAATGCTTCATCAAGTCATTTACCCAAAAAAATGCTCCATCAAGTTATTTACCCAAAAAAAATGCTCCATCAAGTTATATCACCCATAGCAATAGAAACGACATCATTGTCAACAATCAAGGCTTGCAGTTGGTTATAAAATAAAATTAAATGAAGGGAACGACAAATATCACTAGTTACAACTCAAGCAAGCACAAAAAAAGAGACAATCATGCCTCCTCCTCTGCACAGATTCTTTCACAAAGCTATTCCCCTCCTAGATCTGTTTGAGCCTAGGGACTCTGGGCTGTGGCAAGTTCAGTGGATATTAGGAAAGATGACTTGCCTGCTTCCCGCAAATACCGAATGTCTCCATTCATTATCCTCAACAGTTTCCTACTGACAAGTAGACTTATTCCCTCTTCTGATGTTTCCCCATTACTTTCAAACATCTGGCCCAGCAATTCTTCCGGTATCCCACCACCCGTATGTGTTATCCTGTAACAAGTAAATAAGGCTAGTGAACGCACCAGGAAAACAAATATTTAACACTCCAATGCATTAAATCAAATTGATGCAAGATATTGCATATCAGCTTGTTAAAGTAAAGGAGCAGTTTGGTGCAACAGCACCCCTAGAGAGGATTCTGGCCGCAAGTACACCCAATTCGACCATCTAAGCCAATTGAACAAGGATCAGAAAAGCAAAGTTTTTTGTTCTTACCCTTTTGGAAGGTGAAAGAACAAATTAGTTTTTGTAGCCCAGTGTTACCACCAAATTTACACACGTTATTTATAAAAAGAACCAACAAAATTCAGCTTTTTACACCAACAGAAACTTGATTTGGGTTAAGTAGTGCCGTCCTCACACAATGGATATCGTGCAAAGTAGCAAGTGTTCGAATCTGAAGTGGACGCCAGGTGCTGGACAAAAAACAAACCCCACAATAAGATTGAGTTGCTGCACAAACAAGACACCTTAGTGTGGATAACTCTGTTTCTGCAAGTTATGGGATCCAACCAAGAACTGAAGTCAATAGAAACCAATAACACAATTGGAATAAAAATTTTCCTCATTCCCCCTTCCATAACTAATTTAATAGGAACAGAGTAGACTCAAGCAAGCCTTATCCCACCTAAATGGGGTAGACTAACAGTAGTACTTAAGTTTCCATCTCAAAAGTTCGAACTAGTAAGTAGAGGAACTCTCAAGTATATACGGCAATCAATGTGGGGTTATTCCCAACACTCCCCCTCTCAGGGGTTGCCCCTCTTTTGGGTAGAAGTACACGTGGCATATGTGCTCCCTCTTTTGGGTGACTGTAAGGAAGGAATCTAGAGCTCTGACACCATGTTTTTGTCAAGGATCAATCTGTAAGACCTAAATGTCAAACAAAACTAAAAGACCAATGCTTACGAGACAAACGACAACTGAGGCTGACTCTAGTTTAAACATAATGACAGATCTCTCACTTTTCTCATACAAAGGCAAACCTAATGTCAACCTCACCAGCAGAACACTATTTGAATCAACAAACAACTTTAAAACAAGGAATGCCTCAATTTTCATCCATGCCACACCCCAACAAGAAAGATACATCAAGTCCACTACTCTAGATGAAATAAAAGCTACTTCAAACTGATTCTCCCATGGTGCGTCTAGAATGCTATGTGATTGATGTGTTTCTTTAAAACATATAGGAAAATTCAATAGGACAGTCATTCGACTGGCTATGACGTATGATGTAGAATGTTGCGTAGTTAAGAAACATTATAGAGATAAACTTAGTGTAGCTGAGATGATGATATTGAGATAGAAGTGTGGAAAAACTAGGAAGGATAAGGAAATGAATGATCAAGTCGTAATAGAGTTGATTTGGAAGTAGAGTCAATACATGATAAACTACCAAAAATTCATTTGAGAAGGTATGACCATATTCAACAAGGCCTTTAGATGCTCTAATACAAAGGAGTGATTTGATTCAGTTTGAGGGATCTAAAAGAGCTAAGGCAGACTTAAGATGACTTTAACGGGGGAAGGGTTTTTTTTTGGGGGTGGAGGAGGGTGGGGGGGGAGTATGAGGAAAGACATACATAGCTTAGACCTTGTTTCAAGTATGACCTTGAATAAAGCTAATTGGAGGGCAAAAATCCATGTACCCCTCCCCATTTAGTTGGGATAACTGGATAAGGTTTCGTTGTTGTTGTTCTAAACTGATTCTCCCATCAGAACCAAGTAGGTCCCATGCACATGCCTGAATCTAAGTCCCCATGTCAGAGACTCCACGTCTATTTGGACGTGTCCAGGTAACACGGTTGCTATCAAATGCATGATCATAGAAGCTTCTACGTATTCCAAATAGTCATGCAAAACAACTAGACAGAAAATGCTCTATTAAACATACTTATTAAACCAGGCATAGTCTTGCAAGGAATGCTTAACCTTAAAATTGGCTGATGTCACTACAAGAATTTACATTTTTCCCGACGCTTTTTGGCAATGGAATAATAACTACCATCCTCCAATGTAGTATACCACGACGGAGTCTGAAAACCCCATCGCATATAAAAGTTAGTGGCAATGTAACATTGTTTCATCGCCTTTATGAGTATTTTCCACAACGGAAATATTATTTATGCCGCATATTGGTAATTTACATGACAAATTAATTTTTCCTGTTGCCGGGTAGTATTTTCCACAACGGATTAATATTTTTTTCGTTGTCGACTAGTATTTTCTATGACGGATATATGTCCCCCCGTCGTCTAATACATATTTTTCCACTATGGAATATAAATTTTCGTCATGGAAAATAGCCCCACCCACATATACTTTGTGGGATTTATCTATCTCTCTATCTCCCCAACCCTAACCCAAGCCTATGGCCTCCAGCAAACGACACCAACATCTCCAATAAAGGTAACTGCCTGCATCCGCCAACGTCTCTTACCTAAAAGCTTCCCCAGTAAAACCTTTTATCTCTTTTTTTTATCACCCAATCTCTCACCCTTACCATCATTTGCAAAACTATCGGAGATTCTTTGCGTGCATTGGCGAGCAATGGCAAGTTCAGGCGATCATCGGTGACCTCACTCTCCTAGGTTGGGCACGCTACCAGTTACCTATCTTGGGTTGCCTCTAATCTCTGCTAGGCATTCAGCCCACCACTGTACCCCAATTCTTGACACACTGCGGAAAAAGCTTCAACTATGGAAAGCCAAATTTCTTTCTTATGCGGGAAGGTTAGAGCTGGTTAGAGTGGTGATACCTATATTGGATTGGGATCTTTGGTCTCCCGTGTGCTATCATCCAAAAGATTAAAAGCTTAATGAGCGTCTTCTTGTGGAAAGGTGTGGATGACAACAAGTTCTTCCACTCTATTGGATCGGCAAAGGTGTGCCTACCAAAAGAAGAAGGGGGTTTGGGCTTTCGGAGAATTAAAGAGGTTAATAAGGCATGTATCATGAAGCTAGTGTGTTGAGTAGCAGGAAAAAAAAGCAGAGCATATGGATTGAGTGGATAAACAGTAAGTATCTTAAAAGATTGGGTCTGGAGGACTATCCTGTTACATAGACAGCTTGCCCTTTCCCACATCAAGTCCATCATTGATGATGGCACTTCAACCCTCTTATGGCTTGATAGCTGGCATCCCCAAGGTGTCTTGGTTTTAGCTCTTGGTGATAACATCCAGATTAACTACAGAAGTAATAGGCTCACAACCGTTTCGTCTATCTTATCAGATGGGGTGTGGTCTACTGGTCGGGCCTCCTCATTCAGACTAATGCAGGCTTGGGATGTCCCCAATACAATCACCCGCAGGCCTAGGGGCAGCGGTGACATCGTTTGCTGGACAACATCCCCTAATGGTGCCTTCTCTGCTTCCTCAGCCTGGAATCTTATCAGATCTCGCAGCCCCAAGGTTGCATGGTTCGATGTGGTGTAGTTCAAAGAGTTCTCCCCCCGGCACAGCTTCATCCTTTGGAGAGCCTTGACCCAATCTCTTCCCACAGGATCCCTTCTGCGTAGTCAGGGTATCATTCAGAGTGCAAGATGTGGTTTATGCTAGGCTGCTGAAGAGGATATTAATCACTTGTTCTTTGACTGCTCCTTCTCCAAAAAAGTTTGGGGAAAGATTTTTGAGAAATGTTGGCCAGGCTACAGATCAATCCAAGCCTTTGACCAAGAGTGGAGGTGGATTGCAAAAAAGTTCAAGAGGAGAGCTATTGGCGATACTACTGTCAAGACCGCCTTTGCAATGACAGTATACCATATCTGGTTCGAGAGAAACTTAAGGATGTGGGCGGCTAACGCGAGATCTTTTGAGCACATTTGGGAAGCCATTACCTTCGACGTCCGTGGAATGACGATGACCTTATTAACCCCTTCATCAGATTCTAAGAGGGATAAATTCATACTCTTGTCTTGGAACCTTGTATCCGGATAAGGCAGTTTTCCTTTTCTTTTTTTTTCTTTTTCCTTTTGGTCCTTCAATGCCTTCTGTGTGGCGCTAGGATTTGTAATTCTTTTGTAAGGAGCATGACTCTATCCTTTGGATACCCAGGTTTGTTTCCCCTGTTTTCGGGGTTTTGTTAATATATCTATTCATTCATAAAAAATTTAAAAAAAAATGTTTGTTTAGATGAAACTTGATCTCTATAATGCCAGACTTGTCATTTCCTGTAATAATGATGTCGTCAACATAGACAGCTATTATGGTAACAGCAGACCGATGATGTTGTACGAAAATAGAGTGATCCGAATAACAAGTAGTGAAGCCAAAACTAGTAATGACTATGTTAAATTTATCAAACTAAGCACAAGGGGACTGTTTAAGTCCATAAATAGCCTTGAGTAACTTGCAAACTTTAGTAGAACGAACTCCCTGAGCAATATACCTTGGAGGTTGGTCCATATAAACTTCCTCTTGGAGGTCCCCATATAATAAGGCATTTTTAGCATCCATCTGATAAAGAGGCCAGTCAAAATTCACAGCCATAGAGATAAGCACTCGAACAGAGTTAAGATGAGCAACAGGAAAGAACGTCTCAAAGTAGTCAACCCCATAGGTCTGAGTAAACCCTTTTGCAACAAGTCTAGCTTTCAACCGTTCAACAAAGCCATTCAAATTATGTTTGACAGCATATACCCATCTGCAACAAACAACAAAGTGCCCAAGAGGGAGATTGACAAGGGTCCAAGTCTGACGAGACGTCAGAGCGTCCATCTCGGCATCCATAGCCGTTTTCCACCCTGGATGGGACAAGGCTTGGGAAAGAGAGGTAGGGACAAAGGTAACAGCTAAGGAAGAAACTTTAAGCCTGATGACAACAAGGTAGATGATCAGTAGTAACAAAATTCTTAACAGGAAAAGTAAGGAGTACCTTTCAGGCTGAGTATGGGTATGAGTACCTTTACAAAGAGCAATAGGGAGGTCAGAGGTAATCTGAGAGACAGGTGAAGATGTAGTGGCAAGCGGAGCATGTGACGCTGTAGTAGTTGGAGCCTACACAAAACGCCATTGGTAAACCTGTAGAAGGGGCGGTGGTGGAGGTGGTGGTGGTGTGGGAGTAGATGGTGATGCAAATTTATCAGTTGGAATGAGAGGTATGGGTATGGTAGATAGGGGGGAAATTATTTCAGGCATTATAACTAGATAGTACAGTTTGTCCTCAAATAAGGTAACATCACAGCTCACAAAATGATGCTTGGCAACGGAGTCAAAACATCTGTACCCTTTTTGAGTACGAGAGTAACCAAGGAAAATACATTTTATAGCACAAGGAAAGACTTCATCTACCTTGGGATGCAGTATATGGACAAAGCAAGTGCTACCAAAAACCCGCGGAGAGACATGAAACAAGGGAGTATTAGGGTAAAGAGGGGTAAAGGGAACCTTATTGTTGATAACAGAGGAAGGCTACCTATTAATAAGGTAACAAGCAGTCAAAACAGCATCACACCAATAAAACCTAGGGACATTCATATAGAACATGAGAAACCTAGCAATATCCAAGAGATGTCTATTTTTACGTTCAGCAATCCCATTTTGTTGGAGAGTGTAAGCACAATTAGTATGATGGAGCATCCCATTAGCAAAGCAAAAATCAGAAAAAAATAGATTGAACATACTCAAGGGCATTATTAGTACGCAAGACTTTTATAGATACACCAAATTGAGTAGTAATTTCTTTATAAAAACCCTTAAAAATATTTAGAAATAAAAATCGACCATTAATTAAATAAAGTCAGGTCATCCTAGAATAATCATCCACAAAGGTCACAAAGTAAGAAAAATCAAGTCTATTGGGAATTCGACAAGGACCCCAAATATCAAAACGCCTAGGTGTAGAACTCGTAGGAAAAGAAAAGCGGTGATGTTTCCCTAATTCACAAGCCTCACACTATAAGGTGGAGAGAGACTTGCAACTAGGGATAAGAGCTTTCATCTTGGAGAGAGACAGGTGACCGAGCCGGTGGTGCCATTATAGAGTGGTAGTAGTGGATGTAGCAGCGATAGGGAAACGTTTAATTTGCTCCAAGTAGTACAGGCCAGCATACTCACGTCTACCACTAATCGTCTCCCTGGCATAGTTGTCAAGGCGTCGCCTAGGAGTCCGGGTGGTTTGTACAGGCCAGGGCGCCAGGGCGCCTTGTGTACATGAGAAAGACGGTCGCCCAGGGTGCCTAGGCGTCGCTAGGGGTGCAAGTTTTACCCTGACAATCCGAACCCGCCCAGGCCCGCCCTGAACCCTGGCAGGGTTGAATCCGGCCCGAACCCTGACAGGGCTGGGTTAAGGTTCAATTTTATATGAACCCTGGCAGGGTTTGGCTGGGTTAGGGTTGAACCCGGCCCAACCCGACCCTCTATATATTTGAATATATTTATAAATATATATATGATTTGTATTTGTTCCTTGTTAAACACTTAAACTGATTTGGTTTGTATCTGTTAAGTTCTTAAAAGAATATCATAGGTTGCTTGTATTTGTCATATGTTTTAAGTTGTAATTGTTATTTGATAATTTGTTGTATGTTTAGGGTCAATCTAACCCTGAATCAGGGTTGACCTGGCCCAACCCGGTCCTGTCAGGGTCAATCAGGGCAGGTTAGGGTTAGGCCCAACCCTGTCAGGGTCAGGGTTAGGGTTGTACATTTTCTAACCCTGGCAGGATTGGGCTGGGTTAGGGTTAAGTTTCAATAATCAGGGTTGGGGTTAGGGTTTTGAAAAACCCGGCCCAACCCGGCCCTGTTGCAGCCTTAGGTGTTGCCTAGGCGACGCCTAGGTCGCCTTGGACATCCAGAATGCCTGGGCGGCCGTCTTTTTTCTCATATTTTTCCTTGATCTTTGAATTTTATTTAGGAGATTTATTAGGCCAGACAGGAACAACATTTATCAGGCAGTACTTATTTATGACTAATATCATTTAAGTAAATGTTTCTTTAATTTTAAAGAAACATTTACTTAAAATATTATTCATAAATAAGCAAATACCCCCCTATTTGAATCCAATAAAAATAGTCTAAAATTCAAATTCCAGAAGGATAAAAAGTCAACCCCCCAGTTCAAGAACAAAAACCATATTTTTGGGTGCGAGGGCGATTTTCAACTTTTAAATACTAGGTTTTTTTCTAAATATAAAAATTCTATAAATCTTATTATAATAAATCATCACTAAAAACCAAGAGTGTGCCAAAATAATCTTTTGTTTTGATGCCCAAAAAATAATTTACATTCAGACGACTTTAAACAGCATTCCCGTATTCCGAACAAGGTTTGACCGGAGTGTAACTCCTTCATTATAACTTGGATTCAAGCAATCTCGGATTTGTTGGAAAGCTGATTATGCTAGTTTTGCAACGAATTCGAGATTGCTTGAATCCGAACTATATTAAAGGAGTTACGCTCCGATCAAATTCGTTAAAAGTACACAAATGTTAGTCATAAATAATTGTTTACTTAACTCTAGACACAATCCCAGGTCTTAGTGTACATTAGTAAACTTGGGTCCACACCACATATTAATTAAGTTATGTCTTAAATGTTGATTATTTATGTAGAATGTTGCATATATATAAACATTAATATTTTAGAAATAAAAAAACGCACTGGGAACGCCTTGGTCGCCTAGGCAATGCCTAGGCGGGCGCCTAGGCGCCCAGGATGGCCCCAAACGCCTTGGATCGCCTTGTCGCCTTGACAACTATGCTCCCTGGTCCTGAGATCCTGAAAAGTACAATGAGAAGGGAAAAAGGTAGCAACACAGTCAAGTGATTTGGTCAGTTGGCTAATAGATATAAGATTAAGAGGTAAATTGGGAACATGTAACACAGAGGATAAGGATAGGGACGAGGTAAGAGTCACTTGCCCATGTTCGAGGCAGTGGTAGAGGGACCATTAGCAAGGTAAATTGTAACTGGCTTGGGGGTGTCAGTAATGGAGGGAAAGGTAGAAAACTTACCCGTCATGTGACAGGTGGCTCCAGAGTCAATAATCCAAGGGGTAGGGGAAGCTGTAGACAATAAGGCAGATGTACCTGTATGGGCCAGGGTGGCAGTAGAGGATGAACCAGTGGCCTCAAGTGGTTGAACCCGTCTAAGTAAGGCCTCATACTGAGCAAAGGATGGTGTAAATGGCTGTGGTGTAGCCTATGCAGGGGTTGAGGTATCCTCAGTGGTACAGTATTGACTAATGTATTAGCCCAGTCAGGACGGCCAAATTTCCCCCAACAAGTATCAACAGTATGTTTGTCTTATGACAACGAGTACATTATCGGTTGGATTTATCAGAGGTTGTCCTACAAGAACCTCAACCAGGAGGCCTACGTCCACAACCTCGAGTGGAGTCACAGCCAGCAAATAGTGCAGATGAGTCTTTGGGAGTTGAGTCTCCCTGAGGGACCAACCGTTGGAGGTGAAAGAAGGTCTCACTCAAGGTGGGAATGGAGGGACCTGTAAGGAGTTGACTCTTCACAGTCTGATACTCAAGAAAGAGACCAACCAAAAATTTTGCAACATAAAACTCAGACTGTTGAGCCTTAATCTTGTTTAAATCTGTAGTAAGAGACTGCACAACCTGTATTTCTTCAATAATGCCCTTGAACCCTCCATAGTACTCATTTAGTAATTTATCTCCAATAGAGTAGGTAAACATCCTCTCATAGAAATCATAAATACGAGAAACATTTTTGTCTTGCCCATATGTCTCTTGTAAGTCAGACCAGATATCCTTTACAGTGCTATGAAACATAACAGTAGGTAAAATAAAAGGGTCAATACTGTTCCACAACTAGGTTTGGACAGTGGAGTTATCACATAGCCAGGTGTTATGGACCTTCACAGATTCAGGGTCTTGAGCATCACAGGTAAGAGGGTCATCAAATAATAATTTCAACTTATCCTTTGAAAGGATATAGGCCTTAATAGCCTGAACCCAAAGTAGATAACTGGAAACCCCCTTTAATTTAATGGAGATGATCTGAACTTTATTAGGTTTAAAATCAGTCATCTTGTACAATGGTTTAAGAATTTTAGTAAGCAACAACTATATATATATATATATATATATATATATATATATATATATATATATATATATATATATATATATATATATATTGTTGGGGGAAAATAAGGTGGAATTAAATTTGACCATTGATAAGGGATCAATAAGGTGTGTTTAAGACGGTATACGTGGTGCAATTCTGGATCGTTGGATTGATCTTGAGGCTGGAGTAACAAAGGGGTAACACGTGGCTGTCCTCTAGAAGGGTACTTATGTCATTCGGTATGATCGGTTCCCGCTTACTATGTTTGACCAATGGAAAGATGAAGACACTCGACCACCTCGGGGTGCCTTAATGAGGACAAGACAAGCTCGAAGAAAGGAGGTGGGTAATTAATGCGCAGCCATTAATGCTCATTAATACCGAAAACAACCATAAATGAATTGCGGGCGGATGGGACTGGTTTCTCGACCGAAGATATGGTAAATCATTACAAAGGACATCAAATCTGCTCGGGGAAAGGGAAATGACGGTTGAAGAGGCAAAGAAGTAACTGACGTGGACAAACGATACGTCGAGAAAGGTGGAAGTAGGTCGAAAATAAGGGATGGGACATGAACGCGCTGTTCCTCAAGGGTCGTAGCTGCCCTATCCTAGCCTGCCCCTCTATATCTGGTGATGGAGATGGTGGTAGGTGGGAGAGAAGCTTGCTTGAGAAGTTTTATCACGGTTCTATAAAAGGAGGAAGATTATCGTTTGTAAAGGACCGAGTTTTTATCTACCCTGAGGTACTGTTACTATACAATTTTACTTCGAATCCACTTCTTTCTACCCTCTTTTACACTGTTCATCTGCTCCACTGGGAAGGAGAGAAAGACTTGTAGAACTCTCGTACCTCAGGAACCCTACTCTTTAAGGAACTCTGGTGTCCCACTTAGAGTTCCATTCTGCTTATCCTGGAAACCTACTGATTTTGGTATCGGAGTGGCTCCGGGATAAAACCCGCCCACCTCATTGCTTGTATATGTCCTGCAGCTACGTGGCATCATCTTGAACACTGAACGGAATATATATATAAAATCTCGGTTCAACCATCCAAGGGGCCAAAGGAAGGAAGGCTCAAAGAGGGTGATGGTGGAGGTAGCGGATGTAGTGGGATAGTAATAATAAGTAATCACTACATATATATATATATATATATATATATATATATATAGTCAATTCTCGGTTCAGCCAACCAAGTGGCCAAAGGAAGGGGGAGGTGGTGATGGTATGTAGGTAGCAATAGGATAGCAACAGGGTGATCGAGATTGTATGTATTGCAAGGAAGAAGACTTGCAACAGCATTAGTAAGAAGAACAAGAAACCTCTCGATCACCAGTAGTATTTAAAAAAAAAATCACTTACATAGAGAGAGGAGAGAAATAAAAGGCCTATCAAAACACTGTTTTGCTGAATGAAGACCAAGGATCTAGTGCTTTGATACCATGTAACAATCTCAAACAAAAAGAAACTCACAAACCAAAGAGAAAGAAGAAGAAGAAGAATAAGAGGAGCAGATTTTGGTACAGCAGAGTACTGTTCACGAAATCTGTGGTAAGTATTTACTCCTCTCATAACTTGTATTTATAGAGAAATATAAAAGTCTATTACAAGAAAGACTCTAAAAAAAGAAGAGACTAACAAGGAATGAAATAAGAACCAACTAAGAAGCTAAATAAAAACAAATAAAGAAAGTAACATAGCCAGCTCGATATCGCTAGCGGTAATTACCGCCCAGCGATATCGCTGGTACAATGAGTATCGTAACAAAGGTGATTAATGTCATTTAGAGAATTATCATAGACTGATTATGGGAGCCTGGGGAGAAAGGGACCACTTGTTTGGGTGAGTGTCTATTGAAGAAGGGACTTGGATGAAAGACCAAGTCAACTTCCTTCTCAAAAAAAAAAAAAAAAAAAAAAAAAACAAACCGCAAGAGCCTAGGCCTCCAACAACGACCATTTTCATACATCTCCTTCATTGACAATGGGTTTGAAACTCCTAAGCATTGGGCCATTGGCACCAAATTCCCAAGGAAATAAAATTGTTTGATAAGTGATGAAGTATTGATTAGACTCACCTCCATCCGCAAAGTTATAATAAGGGTAGCATGTAATGACCATACCTTTATGGGTAATTTATGGCTTTGGACTTTCAATTTACCTTGAAGATTTTCATAGCATTTTTTGAATACTGCAAAGCTGCTTTATTTCTTTCATACCTCTATTAGCATTTTTACTTATGCATCCATTTTTTATTAACAACTATGTAGTTATAATTTTCAGGTATTTAAAGGAGATCATGAATGTTTATGATGAAGAGGACGAGCCAGGAAGATTGAGGATCCATTTTGATACCCCAAGCTATGTAGTTTTAGAATTTTGTAATTAGTATGAGTTTGATTGTGTAGTTGAGAGTTAGAATTCTATAATTAATATCAAGTTTTTATTACAGGGTTTTATTTATTGCATTTTGTACTGATAAGAATTGACTATGTAATTGGATTTAGAATTTCATAATTAATATCAAGTTGTTTTTATAGAGTTTTTAATTATGTGCATTTGTACTGATCAATAGGGCAGTGGTGAAATGTATTTAAAAAAAAAAAAAAACCATTTTTCCTGATGGAACTATAAGTTTCCGTCGTGGAAAACAGTAATTTTTCCCGACGGAAAACTAGGTTCCGTCCTATAAATTCCAATTTTTCCCGACAGACTTATATTTTTCCGTCGTGGAAAATCATACTTTCTCCATACGGATATTTAAAGATTCATCGTGGAACTCATCTTTGACGATGGTATATAAGCTGTCATGTAAAAGTATAATATACCCGACGAAAATAATAAGTTGTCGTGTAAAATATATTCACCGACACCCTTATTTTTGCGTTGTGATTTTGCGCGACGGCATAATTGTCAAGACGCCAAGGCGAACCAAAGCATTGGAGGCCTAAAGGAGCGCCTAAGCAACCAAGGCACCCGCCTAGGCGATCAAGGCGCCTGCTAGGCGATCAAGGCACCTGCCTAGGCGACCAAGGCGCCCGATTTTTCCAGGTGACCCAAGGTCCCCTGGGCGCCTAGGCGGCGCCTTGACAACTATGCATGACGGCATTATAGACGACAGAACCACGACTGAACATGAAGCATCAGTATTTATTTTCAGCAATGGAAATATTTTCAGCTTTTGTCGCCGAAAATAAGAATTGTTGTAGCGTGTGAAATGTTTCATTCCACCTGCAGGTTCTCGAGTTCTATGATTCCCAACAATGAAGCCCATGTCAAGTAGTGCCATAACACAAGCACACAAAGATGCGCTTACAAAGGAAATAAATACTTGAGAAAGAGCATCCAACTAAATTTTGTTTTCACACATGAAAAAGAGAATGACACTGTACATATTTTTGATACATATACATAACATCAAGTATAACATGACAAAAGAGCATGTGCAGAAATTTATTGGTTGGGCATTCACCAAACAGATTGACAGCCTAGGCACACAAACCCAGTTTTCTATGCACTAACCCAGTTCTCCATCACCTACGCCAGGGTTGCCTAGCCCAGCCTTGGATTGCTGGGTCAACTCAACAACAACAACTTCAGGTTAAAACTATGCCTATAAATATAGTGAAACTGCAATATTTACTATAACAAAATAGAAAATAAGAGAGAAGGAGAAGAGGGAGAGAGAATCAATTAGTCTTGTTCTTCCCCTTGTAGCTTGTATTTATAGAAAAAAGAAAACAACCACTAGATAGGATCTAGGACTCTACAAGTCAGAGTCATAGTTACAAACTAAAGATAAAATAAACTCAAAACAAGAAAAGGAAACTAATAAGTCTAATTGGTAAGGGAAACTAATAAACTAACTAGGAGTCCACCAGTTCGCATGATTAGGACTAACTGCTTTGACTATATCAAAGTAGTTAATTAGGATAGTATTTTATTTTAGGGAAAATTTCACGTACTATCCAAATTCTTTTAGAAACATCACCTACCACCTAAGTTTTTTGAAAACATCACCTACCACCCAAAATTCCCAAACGTTTATCAAAAAGGCCCAAACCGTTAAGACGGAACCGTTAGATGCTGATGTCAGCTCAAAACTATTATTGTATTGACAGTAATACCCTTATTTGAAAGGGAAAGTCGAGTTTATCCTTAAGTAATTTTTAACCCTACCCCCAAATCATCTTCTTCTTCCTCTTTGTAAATCGCTGTAACTAATCTAACTGCTGCAATTGGGGATGCACAAGGCCTTGAGAGAGAGAGAGAGAGAGAGAGAGAGAGAGAAAGAAGGTAGAGAAGATTGGGAGAAGATCGAACATGTTCCTTCCATTAATAGAAGGGAAGTATAGATCCCAAAAGAGATTTCCGAACACCTTGCTGAAAGTGAACACGAACGCAGTTTACTTGCTGCAATTGAACAGGAACGCAGTGAGCTTGCTGCAATAGGACAAGAACGCAGTAAGATTGCTAAAATAGAACGTAGTTTGAAAAGCAGAGAATCGGAGAAGAGAGAGAGAGAAGAACAAGAGAGCAGAAAAATTGTTTTGTTCCTCAGAACGATGTGCAAAGGAACAGAAACTCATAGATTCAATCAAAAAGATGGAAATTCAAAGAGATCCCCAAATTAGGAAAAGAAATAGCGGCTAATTAGAAAATATGATCAAAAAACAACCCAAAAAAGATAAGAGTGTGATAAGAACAAGAAATCAAAGCAATAATATAAAAAACAAACAAGATGAGAGAATTTAACGTGCCGAATACAAGTCCAAGAACATTTTGCAGGAAACAAGACACTTTCTAACAGAGGAAATCGATGGGTTCTCCGAATGATCAGACCCAAATTGAAGAATTGCGATCTGAGTATTAAAGAGGATATGATTAGGGAGGTGGGTTCACATTTTTTAAAGATTGGGTGTGGTGGAATGGGATTGGAGAATTGGAGCGGGTTTCATTTCAAAATTATCACCATTTGACTCCCCCCCCCCTTCTCCGGTTCTTCTCTGCTTTTTGTTGTTCGATGTCTCTTGGACTTGTATTTGGCAAGAGATTGCCTCAGATACAACAGAACAAGAGAAGAGTCCAGTTCTTCTCTTCATTTTCACAGTCAAGTTCTTCTGGTCTGTTCCTGAGAAACATCTCTTGTTCTGTTCTCCCCTAAAAAAAAACTAACCACTTGCCGGAGATTCGATAGTCAGAGATTCAATGTTGCCGAAGAAGACCAATGGGTGGTAGGATGTTACCGGATAAGGAACCAGTGGGTGGTAAGTGATGTTTTTTCAATTTAAAATGAGAATGGTATAAACGTCTAGACAAAATTTCAACTCTTTTCCATTATTTAATGGGGTAACGTTTGGAATTTTGGGTGGTAGGTGATGTTTCTAAAAGAATTTGGGTAGCACGTAAGATTTTCCCTTTATTTTATTACGCTAACACCCCCTCAAGCTATAGCATGGGGGAATGTGTTATGTAAGAGCTTCAGCTTGGAACAATGTACCAAAAACAGTAGTAGTTGTAGTAGTAGGAACAGAGTATATAGCAGTAGATAGCAGCAACATCATAGGCCCACGTATTAGACTCCAAAAAGGAAGTGGGCTCCAACATGAGCAAAAAAGTAGTAAAGGTTGCATCACATGCAGATAGTAGAAATTGCATCACATGCATATTGATTAAGAACGGGGTTAGAGGGATCAAAAACTGTTAATTCGTATAAAACCATGGAACCGGCCCAACCAGAAACAAGAGTTGTATGCATTATATGAACAGAAAGCAAGCGACCGGGATCATTCAATACGACTAGCAGCTTATGTAACAGAGGTTGCACAAGCTGGTACAAGGAACCAAATCAGTAGCATAGTACACCGACGAATTCTACAAGTTGCTCTTGATTAAATAGCTTGAAAGATACACCTGAACAATTGGTTGCTAGATATCTTGGTTCCGTCACGCGCAGTTAGTAGAGGCTACATCAAGTGCAGGTAATAGTGGTTGCATCAGGTGTAGGTAGTTGAGGTTGCATCAGGTGCAAGTAGTTGAAGTTGCATCACGTGCAGGTAGTTGAGGTTGCAACTGTAGTAGGCTACATTAGGTGCAGGTAGTTGAGGTTTTCAACACGTTCAACTATAGTAGGCTACATCAAGTGCTGGTAGTTGAAGTTGCATCACGTGCAATTGTACTAGGCTACAGGTAGTAAACTTCATCATGAGCCAGCAGGTAAGCTCCATCACGAACAAGGCAATAGTAGCCTAGTAGGCAAAGCTCTCTTTAATAAGAAGACACGAACTTGATCAGATATATATATACATTCTCCCCTCACGTGGAACACTCTACACAGACAAAATATGGCGGGAGACCTCAAACTATAGTAGATTAAAATATCAATAGGAACAAGATATCCAATATCAAACCGATCCAACTATTGGATTAAGAAATATGGTAAATTCCTATTGTGACTAGGAATAGGTAATAATGCAAGTGGGTTTTTTACGTTAATTGAAAAATCAAAGATCGAGTAAGTAGTTGTGGACCAAAAATGGCAAGCAAGTAGCTAAACATGAGAGATAAGAGTAGTCATGGTGTTGATAGCAGTAGTCGATGTACAGCAGGAGATTTAATACAATAATGCAGCAGTAGTAGATAGATATGGGTTATCACAGCAAATCAAGTGAGATCTAAAATAGATTTTGATGGCATTAGTAGTAGCAATCAGCAACAAACAAACAGATCTGAATAGATCTGATCAGCAGCAGCGGTAGTGAGATATGGGAGAGATGATTTGACCAATAGTGAAGCAGCAGCAGGTAGGGTAAATAGCAGCAGTAGTTGGTAGTATAGCAGCAGTAGGTATAATAAGAAAAGGCAAAAGCAGCAATGACAGCAATGGAGGCTGCACACCATGACAGAAAAACTTTAGCCGACTCTCAAAATGGCACCCGCTTTGAATCTTTGATACCATGTAAAAAAATAGAAAATAAGAGAGAATGAGAAGAGAGAGAGAGAATCAATTAGTCTTGCTCCTCTCCTTGTAGCTTGTATTTATAGAAAATAGAAAACAACTACTAGACAGGATCAAAGCTCTACAAGTCAAGAGTTATAGCTACAAATTAAAGATAAAGTAAACTCAAAATAGGAAAAGGAAACTAACAAGCCTAATTGGTGAAGGAAACTAATAAACTAACTAGGAGTCCACCAATCCACACGATTAAGACTAACTGCTTTGACTTGCTTTGACTAAGTCAAAGCAGTTAGTTAGAATAGTATTTTATTTTAGGGAAAAATACGGTTTCCTCCCCTGTGGTTTGCTCAAAGGACAAACGCCCCCAAACGTTTCAAAGAAGTACAACTGTCCCAATTTTTTAAAGGTGTTAAAACTTAAATCTTCTATGGACAATTTTCCCCCTGGATTCTACGTTTTTGCATTCTTCTCAGTTCTGGGTTCTTTCAATTAGTACCAAACAACGGCGATTAGGGCCACTCATCCAAACACTTTTCAAAACACTTCTTCCGTGTTCTCTTTGGAGCTATTAGAACAAAATAGAGGATATTTCTGGCGCCGGTTACAAGCGGCGATTAGGGCACCAGAAACAGAGAAAAGGAAGGTAGAAATGGGGAAGTATGTTAAGATACTTGATGCTGGTGTAAGGATCGTTGCTCGTTTTCATTCTCACTGCCCTCATATGGTGATTCCAGCAAGAAAACCGCCAGACTCGTGGTGTTTAAATCCCTAGCAGTACCGGTTTCACTGAAACTCTAGGCTAGGATCCATACTTCATACTCTGTAATCCGTCCTCTTATGAAAATTTACAATTTGAATCATTCAAAACGGTTGGACAATGAGCAAATTATAATAACAATGCAAAAAATGTTTGTGATGTATCATGCCAAACTTAGGAAATGAATCACTTGACCCGCTTTCCTTCTACGCTCGCCCTATCTTTGAAGAGAAAGCGCAGTGGAGAACGAATCTCTTGACACCTGGCCGTAGAAGAGAGAATTCAGACAGATTTCTGCGACCTATGCGGTACGATTCTCTCTCTCTCTCTCTCTCTCTCTCTCTCTCTCTCTCTCTATGAGTTTGTTGGTTACTTAGAAACGGCCGTATTTGTTTTAGTATCTGCCGACGGTTTGAGCAGCATCCACGGACAATATCTTGACCCTTTCGAACTAAGCCTACATTGTATTCTGTCTATTTCCCGTCGACCAACCATGATATGTTTTTCTTTCAAAGATAAATTATGCCTTCAAAAAATTCGAAACTTGTCGGAAACTAACACAAACAAAATGGAGAGAGAGATGATCTAGTTGAACTTCTGAAGAAATTCTTTAGTCGCAGTAATGGCAAGTTCATTGGACTCTTGGTTATTGAATAGAGAATCAGCTGCATCGATATAGTGTAGAAGGGTGGCCTTGCCTGGTAGGGATGAGATGAGAAGCTTATCTGATTTTTATATCAAACTTGGCTCTTGGAGATTTGGAATAGGACTTGGATCTGCCAAAAAGTTGGATTTGTTATGGATTTTTAGTAATTATAAGTTAATTAGAGCTCCTTGTAAATGTCTCTGCGTTTTCTTGGATTGTGGGGAAAATGAATAACTGCTGTTTGAGTTCTTTGGGTTGCATGTTAAATTAAAACTGTTGTTTTTCTTTTGGGAATCCACCATCACTTCCTTCAAATCCAACCAGTACTCCATCAGTTCTTATAAGTGAATCCACCATCACTTCCTTTAAATCCAACCAGTACTCCATCAGTTTATGTTCTTTGGGTTGCATGTTAAATTAAAGAGGTGGAGAAGGAAGTGATGGCGGATTCAGCGGAGTTTAGCATGGGAACAGGGGAAGAGTAGAAGGCTGGAGTACTGGTTGGAGACGTTAGTGAGTTGGATGACGGACGACTCGAACCGTGCATCGTCGGTGAGCTTGAGGTCAGTGTCATTGAATGAGTTGAATACGAAATCTAGAGCATCAGAGAAGGAGATGGTTAAGAGGAGTAGGATTAGGAGGGGAAGATGAACAAGATGAAAGTTCAGGTATTTCACCCTTGAAGGGGTTAGTTTGGTCATTACAAAAATATTGACCATAAACCATTAGCATCTAATAGAATATACCCAAAGGGGTGGATTTAATTATAATTTAATAGTCTTTGTAGGGGAGGTATTCGTACTTCTTTGAAACGTTTGGGGGGCATTTGTATTTCGGGCAAACCACAGGGGAAGAAACTGTATTTTTCCCTTTATTTTATCACTCTAATATTTATGTTGTAACACAGGAAGACATTGGATCCAGTAGATGGTTTATATTGCCCTGTGACCCATGCAGCTGGGGTTGGCCCCCGACTTTGATTTAATATATCTATATGACTATATCATGCTATATCAACTTTTGAGCCAAGAGAGACAGTTTCCAAAGCTCTGGTACAAGCCATAACAACCTTGATTCAACAGAGGGCTTGTTTAAAATCGAATCAAACAATCATGCACATTAACAATAGGAACTTAGTAAAATAGGAAGTAGCACACAAAACTAGTATACAGATCTTCTACGATTAGATATACATAAATTAAACACTCTTAAAAATAATAGAATCAGGATTTCCAAACTATTTACAAGGTGAAGCAAAAACATAAATGTTTGAACCGGTGAATGGATAAATACCTAAGCTCCAGGCATGCAACATGAACACGTTCTCCCAACTTATCTTTGGTCAGATAGGCAGAAATTGCGAGCTGACCTCCAGTTGGTGTAAAATTCATAGATATCAACAGAAAATCAGCAAGTATCTGTTGAAGCCTCAGACTGTCTCCATAGAGGGTTTCAGCCATGATTTCCTCTGCTGTATCATTGATGATCCGAACACCATTATCATTACTCTTGATCATGATTTGACTAATTGAAGCAGCCAGCACTTCTTGCAGAGTAAACTCAACCATTTCTAAATCCAAATAGCTGTTAACATCAATAACATACGGTATCAGATGCATAATCAGAAAGCCATAAAAGATGATGAAGAAATGAAGAGAAAAGAAATATATGAAAAGAAGAATATAAAAGTAAAGAGGAGAAAGAGAAAAGGAAAGAACAGTATCAGATTATGGCACAACTCACGGAAGGCTTTCTGGCAGAAATATATTTTTTAGTTAGTCTTAAGTTCATTGGAATGGCTAAACAATAGTAAGTCATTATTATATTAATTAATAAAGCATTGATTTTACATTTATTACTGTATTCAAATATACTTTTCTAATATAACTGGTTCAAGTAAATCCAATGATACCCAACATGGATTCCCTCTTTCTACCTATGTCGTTTCAAGAATTTGAGTGTCAAGAAATTGGAATACATGGTGATATGATAGTACAGAATGCAACAGCTTTTCATTGACTCTGCAGTCAGACAAGAACACCTTAAGACCAACCCCAAGGGATAGCTGAGTCGGCAAGGAACCTACGCCTCAGGAAGCGAAAGGTATTGAGTTCAACTCCTTTTATTGCCTTGGGGCCACTCACATGGGGGTGTTAATTGCTCTTTCTTTCCTGCTATGGGTGCAGGTGGAATGGTTCTCATTCAACCCCGGAACAACCCGGTCCATGTGGTTGTAGGGTCAATATGGGCCCGCGGGATTAGTCAGGCTAAAGGTTTGGATACCCGTCGTTAGCGAAAAAAAAAAAAAAACAGAAAAAAGAGCACCTTAAGACTAGGGTTGCCAATAGGTTAATCTTAACCAGAACACCAGTTCCAGTCCATTTATATCAAATTCAAACAAGTTAGAATTCACTTGGCGGATCAAGGTGGATTCGATCTGTTTTAAGATAGATAATACATATAAATATATGTATCTCCCATATATCACATATTTTACAAAGATATAATATACCATATACTAACATATATTTTATACCTATTTTTGGTACTAAATATTTACTTCATAATTATATTAATATGTTTATTTATGGCTGTTAACAATAGAGCCCAAATAGACCAGCCCCATAAGGCCCAGATCGAGAACCAGGCCAGTGTCGCTGGCGGTAAATAGAGCTAGCGACATTGGCTGGTTGCTTTCCTTCTTTTCTCTTGATTATTTAGTTTCCTTTTTCAGTATTTATTTCTTTCTTATTTTCAGTCTCTCTGTTTATAGACTTGCCATATGTAATTAATTCTGTTTTTTATTATAAATACAAGCAATATCTTAGAGGAGAGGATATATCTTAGAGGAGAGGATATAGATCACGACACCAGTCTCTCTCTCTGGTTTTTGTGATTCTCTCTCACTGACTTCTTCTTCTTCTTCAATTCTCTCCTTCTTATTCATTAGATTTTCTGGTTTAGTACTTTGTTTGTGCGATTTTGTTACATGGTATCAGAGCATTAGATCTTGGCTATCTTCAACACTTCGTTTGATAGACCTTTGATATTTTTGCTCTACCTATGTACTAATTTTTCTTGGTGCTCTAGATGATCAAGATCTGTTGTACCTACTACTATGCTGTTCATGTGTGCTTGATAACATCTTGATCATCTTCTTACTATCTATGTGGTAAGCATTAATTTAAAAAAAAAAATTTACTACATATTATCCTACCGCCACCCCTCTTGAGCCATCATTCCTTTGGCCACTCGGTTGGTTGAACCGAGAAGTTATTTATTTGTGCAACAATATAATGTGTAAACCCAATTACCTCCATCATCCTCTGCTTATCCTTGAGCTTTACCTCATTGGCCTCTTGGTTGGCCGAACCGGGTGAAAGAAGAACAATTATTCTGCATTGCTTAGTTGTGTTATTTACTAGTTATGATGACTGATTACAAGCCTTCAGAGGTTCAAATCATCTCTATGAAAGTGAAAGGGATGTCAAATTACCTTCTATGGGCTCAGGCTAGTAAAGCCTACATTCTCTCTAAAGAGAAACTATCTTTGTTGTTTGATGATGCACCTGCCCATGATCCTAAGGATTCAGAATCTGTAAAGACATATAATACATGGCTTCATGATAATTGCATGGTTCAAACTTGGCTATGGAATAGTATTGAGCCTTATATCTTACCTACTGTGATGTTTCATGATACCGCCAAGGCCACCTGGGCTGATTTAAAAGAGACCTATGGTCAACATAAGAATGTTTCTAGAATTTATGACCTCTATGAGAGGATGTTTACTTATTCCATTGGTGACAAATCGCTGACTGATTACCATGGAGGCTTCAAAGGCCTTATTGAAAAGATCCAGGCTGTGCAGCCCCTTTTTACTAATATTAATAAACTGAAGACCCAACAATCTGAGTTTTATGTGGCCAAGTTCTTGGCTGGCCTTTCTCTTGAGTATCAAGCTGTGAAGAGTCAACTTCTTGCCGGTGCTTCCATACCTACCCAAAGTGAGACGTTCTTTCGTCTCCAACGTTTGGTTCCCCTGACTGACACTTCCCAAAAAGATACAACTGCTTTGTTTGCTGGCCGTGGTCCGGGTACCTCCTCTAGGGATTGTGGCTCCAACCGTGGTCGTGGCTCCAACTGTGGTCGTGGCCATGGTCGTGGTTTTGGCCGTTCTCAAGTTGATAAATCTGCTCGCTTTTGTACTCATTGCAACAAACCCAACCACACTGCTGATACCTGTTGGGATTAATTTGGTCGCCCTGAATGGGGAGATAATTTTGTGAATACTGTTACCATTGATGATGCATCCTCGACTACACAGGTTCCACTACCTACACCTGCTCCATCTTCTAATCAGTATGAAACCCTTCTTCGAAAGGTTCAAAACCTTGAGACTGTTGGACCTTCTTCTACTGCTACTTTGGCTCGTACAAATACAGCTGCCCTTCTTTCCTACACATCCTCTCACCCTTTGATCATTAAATCAAGTGCTACTTATCACATGACGGGTGAGTCCTTTGCCTTTTCATCCCTTCATAACACAAATAAACCTATTACTATTTACCTTGTTGATGAGTTTTTCAACTAATGCTTCTCAGTATGATAATGTCTCCCTTAACCAGTCTATGTCCGTACCCTCTATCCTACATGTACCTAATTTTGCTCTTAATCTTTTGTCTATTAGTCAACTAACTAAATCTCTCAATTGTGTTGCTACCTTTTATCCCTCCTATTGTGCTTTTCAGGATCTCAGGACCAAGGAGATGATTGGTGGCAGACGTAAGCATGCCGGTATGTACTACTTGGAGCCCACTAAACGTTTACCTGTTGCTGCAACTGCCACTACTACTACTACCCCTCTTCAATGGCATCAATGGCTTGGTCATTTGTCTTTGTCTAAGATGAAGGTTCTTATTCCTGATTGCAAGTCTCTAACTTCATTACAATGTGAGTTAGGAAAACATCATCGTTCTTCTTTCCCTTCTAGTTTTAGTCCTAAGAATTCTACTCCATTTTCTTTAGTGCATTCTGATATTTGAGACCCTTGTCGTGTACCCAATAGGTTAGGTTTCCCTTATTTTGTAACCTTCGTAGATGATTTTTTCAGGATGACCTGGCTTTATTTAATAAAAGATCGTTTTGAGTTTCTTTCTATTTTCAAAAGGTTTCATAAGGCGATTCTTACTCAGTTTGGAGTTCCAATTAAAGTATTACGCACAGATAATGCTCTTGAATATGTTCAAAATTATGTGTCTGATTTCTGTGTTGCTAATGATATAATCCATCATACCAGTTGTGCATATACCCCTCAACAGAATGGGGTTGCTGAACGTAAAAATAGGCATCTTCTGGATATTGCCATGTCCCTAATGTTTCATATGAATATCCCACAATTTTATTGGTGTGACGTTGTCTTGACAGCTTGTTTTCTCATAAATCGTATGCCTTCTTCTGTTTTACACGACAAAATTTCATTCTGTCTTCTTTATTCTAACACTCATTTGTTTCCTATTCATCCTAGAGTCTTTGGTATTACATGCTTTGTTCACATTATGCATCCTAAATTGGGAAATTTTCCCCCCATTCTCTAAAGTGTATCTTTCTTGGTTATTCCCGTAATCAGAAGGGGTATAGGTGTTTCGATCCTACTACCAAACGTCACTATGTCAGTTTTGATGTTACCTTCTTCGAAAACAAGCCATACTATCAAGTTTCATTGCCACCTCCTTCACCTCCATCTGAACTGCCTATTCCTTTAGTGCCTACCATCACACCTGATGATCCTAAACCACAAACTGACCACACCTTACCATCTGAACCACAAACTGACCCTCCACCTACCCTGCAGGTTTATACACAACGTCAACCAGTGGCTCCAACTACTACTGCACCAGCTGCTCCGCCAACTACTACTTCTGGTCCTGAGGTCTCTTCTGATCTCCCTCATTGTCACTAAAATTTGGTTCACTCGTTATCTACTACTATTGTTCCTACTACCCTTTCCCAAGCCTTGTCCCAACCAGGGTGGAAAGTAGCTATGGATGCTGAGATGGATGCCTTATTGGCACGCCAAACATGGACACTTATGGATCTTCCTGTAGGTCATTCAGTGGCTCGTTGCCGATGGGTTTATACAGTGAAGCATAATTATGATGGAATTGTTGACAAATTAAAGGCTAGACTGGTTGCCTAAGGATTCACTCAGACCTATGGGGCAAATTATTTTGAGACTTTTTCTCCTGTTGCTCGTCTCAACTCGGTTCGCGTTATTGTTTCTTTGGATATAAATCTAGATTGGCATCTTTATCAGATGGATGTTAAGAATGCCTTCTTGTATGGTGACCTACACGAGGAAGTTTACATAGACTAACCTCCAGGGTATGTTGCTCAGGGAGGGAACTCAACTAAGGCTATGTTTGGTATCATTTTTGTTCAAATTTTTTGTTTTGAAGTGGTTTGGCATAATTTATGCTTGCTATTTATGAAAAAATAAAAATAAAAACAAGCCCAAATTCAAAAAGAGGTTGAGACCTCTTTTTGATTTTTGGCCAGAAATTGTTTTTGTTGTGTTTTGCGCAACTCCAAATTTCACGTGCGCTTTTTGTCTCCAACAGCTATAAAATCGAGGGTAAAAATGTAAAAAGAAATTCTAATATAACATTTCCCTAACTTCCGACGAACTAAGGTTCCATGGCAGCCAACGAACAGCAGCAGGGACACTGAAGCACAGCATAGTCGTAGCACACACAACCCAGATCGGGATTTTTTGAGTTTGCATCTATGTTTAAATTTCAGATCTCCTCAACCTGATTTCAGATCTGAAATCTGCTAAACCTGATTTTTGGAGTTTGCATCTATGTTCATTTCAGAGCCTGGTTTCATGACACTCAACCTCCAATCATCATCAGGCACCAATAAATGATACCAAAAACCTAAAACAGCAAAAAATTAAAGCTGCTTGATGATGACGTTGATGATCGGAGGTGAAATCTACGGGTCCATCCAAGCCCGAACTGAAGGTGAGTTACTGGATTGAAGGAGTCCCCTTGAAAAAAGAACTGGTTTTGGCCGAGAGACGGTTCCTGTTTCTTCTTTTGCAAGGCTTTGTCCTGAATTTCTGATTTCTATTCCGTTCCCTGCAGCAGTTCTCCAATGGCTTCAATTAATCGTTGGATTAGGCCTGAGGTGTACCCATTGTTTGTCACTGTTGGGGTTGCTATCGGAATCTGTGGGATGCAGTTGGTCCAGAACATCATCACCACCCCTGAAGTTAGGTATTGCTCATTCTGAGACATTTGTATCTTATTTTGGATCCTCCCACAATCCTGGTTTTCAGTAAAACCAGAAATTTCCAATATTCTGGGTTGGTTTAGGTAAAAGTATTTCTTTTCTTCCATTGTTATATTCTAGCACTTATTCAATGGTTTTTTTACCCTCTCTTGTTGCTTATTCATTCTACTGATGTTAACTCTATATGTGATGTTGAAAAAAAAAAAAAAAAAAAAAAAAAAAAAAAAAAAAAATATATATATATATATATATATATATATATATATATATATATATATATATATATATATATATATATTTGTTGTTATACCAAATCTATTTCTCATTCTACCATCTATTTTCATTGTAGCTACCAAACAACATTTTATTTTTGTTTATTTTTGAGCAAAAATGATTTCAAAAATAATTTTTGATAAATAGATAAAAATCAAAAACAAAAATGATACCAAACACAGCCTAAGGTGTGCAAATTGCTTAAAGTAATTTATGGTAAGCAATTTATGGACTAAAACAATCTCCTCATGCGTGGTTTGATAAGTTCAGCACTGCTATTACAGATTTTGGCTTTATTACATATTACTCTGATCATTCTATTTTTGTGAGACATTGTTCCTCTTATGTCACCATTATTGCTATGTATGTCGATGATATTATTATTACAGGCAATGATAAGACTAGTATTGTTGAAATTAAATCTTATCTAAATACTCACTTCCAGATGAAAGACTTAGGTCTTCTTCATTACTTCTTGGGGATTGAAGTGGTTCGCAGTAGTAAAAACATTAATTTGTCTCAAAGAAAGCATGTGTTGATTTCCTTTCTGAGTCCAGAGTTCTTAGAGCTAAACCAGTTGATACACCAATGGATCCACATCAGAAACTTGAAACTTGTGATAGTCCTGAATATTCTGATATTCATCAATACAGACGCTTGGTTGGGAAATTGATTTGTTTAACTGTAACTCGGCCTGATATTTCTTTTGTTGTTGGGGTTGTTAGTCAGTTCATGCATACTATTAAAGTTACTCATTGGGAGGCAGCTTATCGCATATTGCGGTATCTCAAGAAAGCTCCTGGAACTGGTTTTATTTATCATTGGCATCGGCATCTTCACATTGTTGGTTATTTTGATTTTGATTGGGCAGGAGCTGATGGTGATAGACGTTCCACCACTGGATACTATACTTTTGTTAGAAGTAATCTGGTTACTCGGCAAAGTAAAAACCAAACTACTATATCCAAGTCCACAAGTCCAATACTGAAGCTGAATATCATGCTATGGCACATATTACTGTTGAGTTGTTATGGATGAAAATTCTTCTACAAGAACTTGGATTTCCTGTCTCTAGACCTATGTCATTGATGTGTGACAATCAACCTGCTATTTATATTGCTAGTAATTCAGTGTTCCATGAGCGTACCAAACACATAGAGGTTGATAGTACACATATAGGTTGATTGTCACTTTGTTCAAGATGCTGTTATAAAGAAAATAGTTGTTACTCTCTTCGTATCTTCTTCAAATCAACTTGCTGACATTCTTACGAAGCCATTGTTTGGACCAGCGTATCAGTTGAATTGTTACAAGCTTGGATTGGGTGATCTGTATACTCCAAGCTTGAGGGAGGGTGTTAACAGTAGAGCCCAAATAAACCAGGCCCATAGGGCCTAGATCGAGAACCAGGCTAGTGTCGCTGGCGGTAATTAGAGCTAGCGACATTGGCTGGTTGCTTTCCTTCTTTTCTCTTGATTATTTAGTTTCCTTTTTTAGTATTTATTTCTTTCTTATTTTCAGTCTCTCTGTTTATCGAGACATGCCATATGTAATTAATTCTGTTTTTTATTATAAATACAAGCAATATCTTAGAGGAGAGGATATAAATCACGACACCAGTCTCTCTCTCTCTGGTTTTCGTGATTCTCTCTCTCTTCTTCTTCTTCTTCTTCTTTTTCAATTCTCTTCTTCTTATTCATTAGATTTTCTGGTTTAGTACTTTTGTGTGGTTTCGTTACAATGGCAAAAAGACCTATGCATGAGTGCATGTGCACGATCCTCCATAGAACCGTCATATCAAACCCCCCCAGGTTTTCAATGCCAAAACACTCCTCCCCCTAATTTATTATACTTGTAACTTTTATTTATTTATCATGGTGCTTTTGGGAAGAATATATCAAAAAATAATCTGTTCGGCTTATTTAAAATAAGCGGATATCCAATCCGAATCCAGATCCAATTATCTGATTACTGATAGGATTTGAACCCCTAATCAGTTTGTTTACATCTGTTAGACCAATAACTGGATTTTGGATCTGGATCTGCTAAGATCCATCCCGAGTTTGACCTGTTGGTGGCCCTTTCAAAGATTTGATAGAGAAACTGAGATTGTTCCAAAGAGAAACATGGCTTCTAGAGTGGGAGCCAATGGAAGTTTCGATAAGAGAAACAGACCATATAGTCAGTGGTGAACTCTTCCATTAGCCATCAAATAGCATTAGTTAATTTATATAGACCACCCAACAGTCGCTCACCTTTTGGATGGCATGTAGTTTCCAGAACTTAATCAAATCCAGCTGTGCTAGAAACTGCACAAAATCAACCACCCCTGAGGAAAAGAAATTATAGGAAGAACAGAAAAGTTGTTTAAGATTGCATTAGTGAATCAAAAGTGTTTGGTGGATACAGTTAATTCTTTAGGAAGGGCGTCCCAGTGCACGAGGCTCCCGCTACTGCAGGGTCCGGGGAGGGGCAGAATGTACGCAGCCTTACCCCCACAACATCGAGAGGCTGTTTCTATGTTTCGAACCCATACAGTTAATTCTTTAGGAAGCCGATCCTTAAATTGGAAACTGTTATCAAAACAGCATTTAAATGCCTTTAAAGGGATGGAGTTGGAAGATTCAACAACTTTATTCAGAAAGCTAGATTAGCAAAAAAAAAATTCCTTATACAGAAAAGTCTATATAAGTTTAAACATGATTAAAGAATATTTAAAAATTCTACAAACAAAAATTGGATGTGAAAAAAGATGCAATTAAACAACTGTGTGTTGTATTATCATTATGTTATGATCATCATCATTACTAATACTACTGCTACCTACCATGTTGGGAGGCAAAGGAGTTTGAATATTTGGTTCAATTGGTAACAAAACTCACAACCAAAAACTTGGATATCTCAGAGTTTAACCATTGAGTGTACGATGTGGTGTGTTTTTTTTTCCCCTTCCCTTCTCCCCTTCTTGTGAGAACATTTACTTTTTTAATCAACTTATTTTAAACTCTAATTTTTCCAGTAATTTTTCTCAGTTTCACATTTTGCTAACAATGAATGAAATTATAGCTTATGAATAAGTTTCCCAGGTTAACAAGATAACATGACATTAAATATTATCGCTTTTACTGGTTGTATATTATTTAATAATTTGATGGAAACAACTAAAAATAAACCATACCCATCCATGATGCTTCCAAGATCATTATCATAAAGAACCCTATTCAGTTGGTGTTGACATCGTGCACTGGTATGCAAAAGCTGATTTTGTTCTTCATCCAAATCAGAACCCTCCATCATTTTCTGAGAAAATATAATCCCAGAGAGAGGATTCCTGATCTGCTGTTTTATATATGTCAATTCCTTCAGTTTCTTTAGAGTGGTTTGTTCTGATAGACGCTGCACATGTAGCGCTTGTTGTAGCTCTTGACTAGCAAGCTGCAAGAAGCAGAAAACCCCAGTTACCCTACCCTCTCCATCCAATTTCTTGCTCACAGAGAGCAGGCAATCCACACATTTCCCATTCCGCCCAAAGAAACTGAATGAAACCTTCTCAGTCTCCTGACCCATTATTGCATTATTGAATACAATCCCAAGATTTACAAAAGCTTCGGGATTTTTCAGTCGACAACAGGCCTTGTGAGTCCCAAAAACCTCACCTAGTAGCATCTTATCAATTACTTCTCCCCGATCACATCCAGACAAGTTTATCATTGCTGGGTTCCACTCTGAGCACCAGCCAAATTCATCCATGCCAAATATTGGGGGAATTAGTGGGTTTGGGTTCTGTACAATCGCTTTGTAATCTCCTTCAATCCGAGTAAACTTGTCCATGACTGCCTTCTGACCAGTCATATCTTGGGCCACAAAACACACACCCACAACATTTTCTTGAAGGTCCCTGCTTGCACAAGCATTCACAACCAAGCTGACAGGACCACTGTCTGCCATGGAACCATGAGTTTTCATCTCAAATTGGATGTTTTGCTCCTCTTTCCCTGATCAGAAACAATAACTTAGAAACAGGAAATTGCATCAAGTGAACATAAACAACAGCAGAAGTAACTGATTTCTTTATTCTTAGAATTGTTAAATGTGCCAGGAAACACAGTCTGCAGACAGCCACCCTCCTGTGGAGTTCCAAAATAAAAATTAAGCAGCATGAAATTATATACTTGCTCATTCTGTATCCACATTCACATGGGATATGAGACTGAATAATGAAAACAAAATCATGCATAACAAAAATATATGGAGTCTGAAAATGAACCAAAAAGCAAAATAGGACATACCCTGAAGTGCCAAGTGCAGCATCGTCTTGACTCTATTTATTGAAGAATCTTCAACTAAAGTGACCAAATGTTTCCCGATTGCCTGATCAACAGGCAGCCCAGTTAGCTCAGCAATTTTAATATTCCACCCATTAATGAGCCCATCAAACCCGACTGCCAATATTGGCACTGTGGCTGTCTCAATCAAGCGCACCATTTCATTTGTCACTGCTTCTAGCTCCTCCATCCCATCAATCTTAAGGCTGTTGAGCTGTGAATAGATCATGCTAGTGTTCATATCTGTAGATTCAGTCTCACTGAAAGCATTCCTGAGAATAAGCTGCAGAGAGTGAATGGCATCCATCTCATAGTCCTTCCAAGGTAAACTCCTTGTTTTAACGACTTCGAGGAAAGCCTTGAATGATGATCGTGGGTGCATCCTTCTTACATCATCCTTATCATTTGGATCATGTTTTGCTCCTCCCCATCGAACCTCACCAGCAGTGGGGGACCGGAACCAAAAAAGAACATCATTAGAATTTATCCTAACTGCAGCCATCCCACATACAACATTAGCAAGAGAAAGGGACCCTGGCAACCCTGCTTCATACAGGCTATCTGTACTCAACCCCGTTGAATCCATGTGAGAATTAGAGAGCCATGCAGCTATCTCATGTATCTGGGATTCAGTTGGAGTCAATCCAAGTGACCAAATCTTATTTTTGTATAAAAGTGCAGCTCCATCGCACTTTACTAGATCCATTATATTAGGACTCTGTGAAACAATTCCTAGAGGTGCATCTCGCATCAGCATGTCACATAAGAGTGTTTGTGTACGTAGAATGTTCTTCTCTAGAATCTGGTTTTCTAATTCTATCTCCTTATTGACATGAATGGCAAAGACCTGGATTAGAAACTCACAGGCATAGCGTAGAGGAAAAGGAACAAACCTCGGAGTTGTGTTATGGCAGACCACAAGGCCCCAGAGCCTTTTTCTCTTCTGTGGCTGCAAGGAACCAGAGGTCTCGCTTTCTTCATTTCCTTCATTGATAACCACAGCCATAACCAAAGAAGCAATGGAGTCCATGTTCTCCATATATTGTAAATGGCAGCTGTGTGGGGCCCTCAGTGTCGACCCACACAATGTCAAATCAAATGTAAGCTTCTCATCCTGCAGCACCTTTACATGCTTTGCACGGCAATCGCATATCATACGGATCTTGCACTTCATGAAGAGGAACCTTGCTGCCTGAGGGATGTCTGTGGCAGGATAATGTATACCCAGATACGGTTCTAGGCCTGGTTTCGTGATCTCTGAAACAACTTCACCATGATCATCCTCATGAAATTTGTAAGCCATGACCCTGTCATAACCTGTGAGTTCATAGACCTCCTGGACCACCATATCGCACAGCCTATCCATGCTCCCACTGGGCAAGGACTGTAGTCGTGCAATCGCCTTGGCAGCAAGTTTGTATGATTGGAGGGCCCCAGCAGCAGTCATAGGTACCTCATATGGCTTCACAGGCTCAAAGTCAATGATAAAACTACCGGTTACTCTGTGGACAATTGCATAGAAGGGCTTCCCAGAAGTTTTACAATGGACTAAGATAGGATTCAACAGAGAAACCTCCCCAAATCCTAGGGCCTTCTGCAATGCGGAGGCACTAGGGGAAGTAAAAATGGACCTCACGTCAGTGCCAATGCCAATCACTGGGTAATCTCCCATGCTGGGGACAGCATGGCTAACCATGGTTAGCATCTCTGGGGCATTCTCGCTATAGGCAATAACCTTAAGAGTCTTCTCATCCAGGGCTAACAAGCAACCAAAAGGTTGGATCAGCTTGCCTTTCTGTATGTGATGGAGGTAAGCTGTGGTTACTCTGTCAGACCTGGGTTGCTGATCGCCAGGTACCCTGTTGGTTATGCTCACAGAAGTCGAGTAGTCAAATGAACTACCCAATTCCTCAAAGTCTGCATGAAGCTTTGCATCGAGAGTGGTCTGAGCGATGATCCTAGCACTGTGTCTAGATCTGCTAGAACTACTGGTGGACTGGTTGGGTCTGGAAGAAGACATTTTGACACTAAACTTAAATAATAAAAAGCTAAAATAAATCTATCCCAAGATCCTCTTTCAAGGAGAAGATATCTTTCGTAAAGAGGAGAAGAAACTTCGTTTAGTTCCTCAGTTTGTACATGTGCAACAACTGAACTGAACTCACTAAGCTTAAAAATACCTTTCAGATCAGAAAGTCTATCCAGGAAATACCAAATTGCATCCAAAAGAGCTTAAAAGGAAAATTCCTAGAGTTACTGATTGATCCAAAATCTTTAGTAGTAGTGATCAAAATCAAATTAAGGGTCCTATGAAAGATAGAAAACGAAGAAAGGCAGGATCACAGTTGTTAAGAAGATGTTTCACCGAATACAGTAAGGTGCCCTCGTAAATGATCGTTATCTAACAACAGCAAAGACACTGGTAACTGGTTCCTGTAGTGAAACATACAGGAAAAAAGAGGAAGACAAGCAAAACGGACTGAAAAGAAGGCGAAAGTCGAGGAGAATAAAGAATGAAACAGAAAAGGAAGAAGAAGATTGATGGAACAACTCTCACAGATGACCTGCAAGCTTTCAGATCATTACAATATAAAAAAAGACAAGGGGAAGTAGAAAAGTCACTAGTCAGAACAGCAAAGAAGCAGAGGTCTAACCTTGAGTTCCGGACCTAACTAGAAATTCGGTTGGCATAGGCATAGATGATGAAATTCGCTTGGTGAAACTAAAATAGCTTCAGCAGCTTGGAAGAGGACATCAAACTCAAACCACGCTGCGACTCTCCAAGACAAGGAAGCGAAGCGACCCATCCTATATCTCGATCTCCAACCCTGGCTCGTCTGTCCATGGAGTGGAAGCGGGGGGACCACCAATAACAGATTAAAAAACAAGGAAATGGAAATGCGTTGGGTTCTACTAATAAAAGATAGCTCGTATAACTGTGAAAAAGCATTCTGCGAGGCAAGAACGGTTGCCAATGACGGCAAGCCCAACGCCCTAAGAAGAGAAGAGAGTTCAATCCGACTGCCCGCGCGAGCAGGTTAAGTTGTGAAAAAGAGACGGGGGAACCTGAAAACTTTACAAAGAGTGTTCCCGAATACTGTAATTTTACTTGATCACCGTAGAGTATGCATAGCATGAATCCGAGGAAGCCGACGGTGGAAGTTGTTGCTGACGAATGTTCGAATGGCCTTGTGATTCCCTCCCTCCCTACCTCCCTCCCTCTACACGACAACTTGGACTTGGAGGGTCTTTTTTACGAACTACTTCTGTAATTGTAATTGTAATTGTAGTTGTAGGGAAGAACAAGTAACACGCTGCCCTGCCGGTGTGTTCTTTCGCCTCAAATCTTTCTCTTCTCTTTCCTCTTTAAAATCCGCCTTCTTACCCATATTCTTGAACCAGCAAAACATGCACATCTTCTCTCTTAATAATTGTATTTTAGGATGAATGATCGATAATGATGGGTATGAATATAAAAAGGATGTTTTACCAAAAAAAAAAAAAAAAAAAAAAAAAGGAATATAAAAAGGAAGAATAATAAATTGTCTGTTCATTCCAACTAATGCTAATGCAAGGGTTATTTATTTACAAAGGATTAAAGTAAGTGGAGCCTAAATCTTTCCTCTTCTTTCGCTCCTTAAATCGAGATTCCATTCCTTTTACGCTTTTACTTCGGTTTGAGTCATCCATGTTAATGTTTATCCACTTATCCCATTTTCCCATGTGAAGCGGGATTGTCCTGTCCAACTGCTATTTGTTGATGTTAAAAATAATTCCAAAGAATAAGCCATAAAATAGCCCCCAATGGCTATTCATATTACTTCCTTGTTACTATCTGCCTTCTGAGAATTGAGACAACCGCCTTCGTGAGTCATGAGTCTCATGTGACCAATGCTAACAAATCAGGAAACCACACTGTTGATGGGGATTTTATGTGGGACCATGCGCCCTGTCAGGTACTCAGCTCCGCCTTTACTTTACAGTATTACACATACTCTCTGCAGCTTTCACTAGCGTCAGTCGCAGTATGGGCCTGAGGATATCAGGATGATGATCCTTCACCCTTCTTCTGGATCTACATCCTTTTACGCTTCAGTTTGGGCTGGAGAATTGGCATTTGGATGGATAACCATCTAGTTTTCTGATGAATCCAAGTTCTTCATCAGAGCTGATATTCCTGTTGGTTCAGTTTGTCAGTTGGGGTGTCGACTCGGATAGAGGGTTCGGATACACCCGAGAGTCAAATGACTGTCATCCATCCAGGCCACCAACTCTCCTGCCTAAACTCAGACGAGAGAGGATTTCTATACCCCTTCTCCCTGTCTATCTTTATGAAACCCCCTCCCACGCTCGCTCTCTATTTTATGCAAAAAAAAATCTTTTTCAGCTTTGATTGCTTTTATATATATATATATATATATATATATATATATATATATATATATATATATATATATATATATATATATATATATATATATATATATTATTCAGTTTTTATTCTATTCATGGCCCCAACCTTTTCGATATATCATTTTAAAAACTTTATTGGAGCTTTATATATGGCAAAACGTATTTTTAAGAAATGGTTGGAATTTATACACATGCATGAATATATATGTATTGTGTGCTAATATTTGGGATAGTATTTGATTGAATTAGATTCTAAAATTTGGTACATGTTTAATCTAAACTATGATCTCTTTATCTATGTCTCAATAGCCACGTCATTTGTCTACGTGGCATAACGTATATGAACGTTTTCTCTATGGTTCAATTTGGTTTACAAGGACAATTAATATAGAGAAGGAACATGAAAATTTTCAAATCTAAAAGAAAAAAAAAATTAGTGCAAATCCGCTCACGGGGCAACTTTATTCGTGCTCTCAGAGGCAAAAACTTACTAACAATAGAAACATAAGATCCTCTAGTCTTTATCTATTCACTTAAGTGTACTGGTAATGTAAAGAAGATTGAAGCTGCCGAATATTTTCAATAACTGGACCAGCTTCCTTAGGTGGACTGACGCAATACATTCTTTTGATTCGATTGATACTTCAAGAGCTTCAGGTTCAAGCATCAGAATCCTCTCGACATCACCTTCACCATGGACCCTCCATATATGGTTGTGGGCACGGTTGCGCCAAATAGTTGTTTGAAACTGGGTTGGGTTGCATCTGACAATTGTTCTCTTCCTCTGTCATTATTGGTAAGGCCGTTGCTATCAAACTAGGATTGCAATGGGTTGTCTTCTCAAGTGTGACATTGTTCATGTGCACTCTGACTCCAAGACTCTTATGGCTTATCTACAGGATGTAGCAATGCCTCTACCAAAGGAAGCTAGACCTAAAAGGGCGATTTTTATAGTCATTGGCTAACATGATAATGTAAACCAACTAAATTACCCTAAGGAGGCAATTCAATTGGTAAAAATTAACACCACACTGGTGGCGGACAGTACATGCTCGGGGCAGTCGGTGGGAACCTTAGTTACTAACTCCGCCTAGGGCAAAGGAGACATTTCTCTACCGATTATAGGGAGAAGAACTGAAGCAGCCGTTACTGAACCAGAAGAGGGCCTAGGGCCGACAAGCCCTCCCCTAGTTACAACTTGAACAAGGATGGGGATAGATGATTCCTCGTCAGAGGAACACTCGGGTGTGTCCTCGTAAGTATCCGAGGAAAACATGCTGGAAGTAAAATGCAGGAAGTAGAAACTTACTAAGTGCAATTGCAAACGTAGTTAAGAAGACGAAGAAAATTCGCTACGATTTTTAAACAAAACACAGAGAGGAAAAAGTAAAAGCAAAAAGAGATTCACCTTTTCACATGGCATCACCCCATATGCCGTTGCTTCAAATCAGCATTAAATTCAGCCATGACGTGTTTTGGGGAATCGGGATTCAATGAATTATTCACATTTTTTCAAAAAGAAATTCATTGTCGAGACTCTTGATGAAAAAGCATGCGAAATGACTCATATGAAAGAAGAGCTGACCTGACATTTCTAACATTGCAACTCGACTTATGTAGGTTGCACGTCTGAAGTCGGACTCAGCAACAGTCTCCACTCTAGACTGGACATTCCGACTTCACATCTCGCCCAGTACATACCGAAGTTCCGACTTGTGAAGGTCATCATTCGATAAGGTCAATAGTCGGGGTAATCGACATCCCAATGCCGACTGTTAGCATCAGATACAACCATACCACTCTATACCACTCTAGTAATTGCAGGTTGACATGCCCCCAGAGTAAGGCCTCAGGAGGTCGGAACAGACGGTAGACATGACACAAGTACAAGGTCCAACTTGTAATGGAGTCAGTGGTCAAGCCTTATCAGTTTTGGCAACTCAGCTCAGCAATGTAGTATCAAGGTTGCTCATTCGAACTCTGCAAGTCCAAAGAAGCAAGGAGCAACTATTAATAGCGTATCCCACTCACCAATGAAGAAGTGACACGTTTACTGACATGTGTCATTCATAAAAGCAATTCTACTCCTCCGATGAGACAGCGCACATCGCCACGTGTCAAGTCCCAAGTACTTAACGTACGGTTGTTGGAATCCTATCGACAAATTAACTCTATCCATATTTTGCATGGGAATAGGAAAGGAGTTCAGAGGCATACTCTGTTGGGCCATGCCACCTCCACCATCTATGATGCTCATTAGATTCCTAGGAGAACGGTATATAGGTCGTCTCCCAGTCTTAAAATCATAATCCAAATATTATATGTAAAAATCGATTAAAGCCCTCAGGTGGTAGTTACCTACATCAACTCCACTATCTAAATGGCGTATCTAGCACCAACTCAGAAGGCATTGGTCTATATAAACACTCGAAGATCATATGTAGACACACACATATACACGCTGTGAGAATACTCGAGAAAAAAATTTCATCTACTAACATCATCTACAACCACAAGATTGCAAAAACATCACCTAGATTCACTTAACTGACGGAAATCACTAAAATTGTTAAAATACAGTTTTACCCTTCCTATTATAAATTGAAAAATTACAAAATTATATTGATTGACTAATTTGACATTCAAATCAAACTTCTATTTTCTCTCTTTTTCCTTTTCCCCGTTTCCTCTGGATCCTGACGAAGGCAGTCACCTTTACAAGAAGCCAATTTGACCATTCCTCTTTCCCTTATCTACGGCAACAAAACCCTCCACCAAATTCGGCATTGGAAACAAATTGATGACACTGAATTACAAATCTCATCAACCATTCAAGTAGTCATTCCTTGCAGTGCCAACTCAGTAATCCATGGTTATCCACCACAATATATCTTCAACGCATGATTTTCATTATATATTAGCCATTAACCTGCGTATGAGATGGCCAGATAAATCTCCCAGATGTCCGCTCTTAGAGAAAGTAATCCGGTGCAGGTTTTTTGGAAGGAGCACCTCTAGATTCCTGCCTTACAGCTGTTTTTTTTTTTCGAAAGCCTACAATATACCCAAATACAAAGCGATTTCACCATTGTTGCCTATCAAGAGAAAACGAATCTGTTAGGCTGAAGACTCTTCAACGCTTCATTAACAATGGTGAAATCGTAGAGAGAGAGAGAGAGAGAGGGGAAAATCATAGGAAAGAGAATCAGAAGAAAAAAAAAAGAAGAAGACCCATAGTGAAATGGCAGAGAAATGGCAATCCCAAGTTTCAAATGCAGCATAAATCTGATTATACTCCTACAAATTGAATGTATTGAAAATTTTCAGAGAGAATAAAAAAAACAAACCTAATGAACTCTCCAGACCTAGAAGAAATCGCAGGAGAGAGGATGGTAGAAAAAAAAAAAAAAAAAAGACCCATAGTGAAATCACAGAAGAGGGAAAGGAGGATAGAAGAAGATCTACTTGTAACAAAAATAAAAATTCTTGTAGTTGAACACACGCACAAACCCTAGTTCCCCCAAATCGCTAGAATTTCTCTCCAACTTTCGCACAGAGAGAAAGAGAGACTTTCTCCTTCAAATACCAATTGGAAAACCAAATCGTTGTCGAAGCACCAGTGCTCCACCGGCGTCGAAACCGAACCAGGTTACCACCGTCGAAAGCATCAAATCATCACCATATCACCATCGGAAAATCAGGTCTTCACTGTCGAAGGATTAAGAACCAGATCATTGTGAGATGTCAAGAACAGATTCACAAATCGAATCAAATTGCGCCTGAGAAGGAATGGATCGTCGCCCAGCGGCTCTCTCTCTCTCACTTTCTCCTTTCGGCTCTCTCTCCCTTGTAGTTGAAAGCATAGGAAAACTACTAAGACCAAAAGAGAGGGAAAACATAAGAGTTTTTTCTTATTTATGTGTTGATCATGGAGGCTTTAGAGGTTTAGGAGGATAGATTATATCGGAGGTTCCATTTCTGGTTTTCTGGTTTTCTGGTTTAGTTTCATGGGTTGAATGGATTCATGGTTCTGTGTAAGTTCCCAAATCATCTAGGTGAGTTTGAAATAAAATGTATAATGGTCTTTTAATCCGGTTAAAAAGATAATATCGTCTATACAATATTTCAATGCAGCTAACATTAGCATTAACGGGAATTTTGTGATGGAGTGGACTTATTTGATTAGCACAGTAAAGTTTTTGGATGGTAGTGATGTTTTTGTAATATTGTGGGTATAGATGATGTTAGCAATCCTTGATGGGATGTAAATGAAAATTTTTCGAATACTCAAACATTGCCCCATCTTTCTAAAGAGCTTACGAGTTATCGTAATCTCTATATATACTGCTTGCTCTATTACTGATTTGATAGTTAAAGTGACCGTCAAACTACTTAATTCAATTCCCGAAGATCCTTTTTTTTGCTGTAGGTTACAAACCATGTCGGCATTATCAATTTCAACAGCAACAAACACCAACAAAGTTACCGGTAGAGTAGAGAGACCCACCCGTTATTATACCACCTCCTTCCTCTATCATTTTTCATAAACACTTTTTTCGATCAGAAGTGGATACTTCAGTGGGACAGAAATCCTTTCTTGCCACAGTTTCGACTGCCAAAGGCTTGATTTCAACCAACACATATATTGATATATTGGTATACATATTGATTGAATTCCAACCCTTGGATCAATTGAGAGTTCCACATGTAGGAGAAGATGAGGATCTACTTCAGTGAGGGTTTTCTTTACAACTCTGCATCATGCGTTTTATGATCATCGGATCCTATCTTGTACAGGTGGCATGCATCCACCGGATACTGCGATATCTGTAGCATTTTCTGGACGAGCCCTATCCGTTCCCGAAACGGATAACATGTTAGAAAAAAAAAAAGCGGATATCATGGACATTAGAGAGAGATAGAGAGAGAGAGAGAGAGTTGCTCCGGTCATCAATGGGTCTTGGAGTCCTCTGTAATTTGTCCTTGTGCACTTCAACCTGCCGGAAACCAGCAATTTTCGGTGAATTTTCCGCGGTTGAAAACAAAAAACGCGGCCATAATCTGATGAGTAGGTGCAGGTCGATGAGAGCTGAACTCGAAACGGGGGCTGGTGTCTCTGAGTCTGACCGCAGCCTGGGCAGTATCTCCTCAGCCTGGATTCGAACACATAAAGTCACAGTTCACGACAGACAGCGAGGGCTCGTTCATGAATTCCTCGTTCCTGAGGTATTATTTCAAGCTCCAATGGTATCACGTTTCTGTGAATATCGTGATATGCCTCTTCGATTACCATTATTATTCTGTTCCTTTCGTAGGACACTGCTCTGTGCTGTTGTTTGATAGATAGCCATAGGGCTGTAGGTTTTACACTCGATGGATCGATGGCTGGCAATTTTGCGGTTCAGTTCAGAATCTGAACTTTAAATGGCGAATCTGTATCTTTCTTTCCTTGCTCGTTTCAATTCGGCTGATAATATGCGCGTTATTGCAGGATCAATATATATTACACACCGCTGAATCTCAGAACATATCTCTGCCATTTGCTTGCAGGCACGGTACAGTACTATAATTCACCAAAAGTCGATAATGCTGCACAACTATATTCCGAATTGAAACATCTCATGTGAAATCTTATTCGAGCATGGTTTTCTTCGAAATTTGTTATCAGTTTTTCAGACTGCTTCTTCATATGGAAGAAGAAATCTGATTTTTCATGCATTTCAAACATTTCATTCCTCCAAATTCTATGAAATTTTGCTACTTAATTTTATAAACTGTTGCTGCCAAGTGCGAGCCGGAACCTCTTCTTACTAGTTAGCGGACTATAATGGTTGGTGTTGGTACAAGTGTTCTGCGGGTTACTGTCAATTGACATTGACTGTAAAGTTCCCCGTGGCTATTTCCGTATTACATTAGTTCCCATCCTAACTTGCTTCTCTGAAGTTATTTAAGACGGCTTAGCAGATACATGCTCTTTGTTGAAAAAGAGATTCAGTTCCTTTGCTTGAGAAGATATTAGGGAAAAGATAAGAAACTTAGTTGAGAACATGTTTTCCACAGTTTGGGGTCAATGTAAAATGAAACGTAAAAAGAAACGGAAGGGGGAAAAACTGGCTCAAGTATATTTCTATCGCTACGTGCAAATTTATACTTTCTCTATGGACTTTGGAGGAAAAGAAAAGGGAGAAAAGGGTATAACTTTATAATTAATTAAGATGGTCTGAATGAGTTGAAAGACTCCAAATTTTCCCTGCAAATTTTGCACGAACAAATGATAGAATCACAATCACTTCCTCCTTTGTTAAGAAAAACAGTTGTTAAAAGGGATCCTGGTAGTGGAGTAGAAATTTGGATGGGGAAGAAGATAAAAAATATCCAGCCCAAATAGCATTAAGTGCCATTTAGTAGTGATGTTTTGGTCATTTTGACCATGGATAAATGGGTAATTCTCTGGATAACCCACATGCCAAATTTTTTATTGTATGGACTATTTATGGGGCTTTTCCCCATATTTTTTAGTGACCCATGTTCTTCAAAACAACTTGAACTTTTTCAAACAATTCTCAAAGCATATTTCATTTTGTAAACTCCACCAGTGCTTTTTTTTCTTCACTACCAGAGCAAGAGCTTAGATGAAAGGTTCATATGGTCCTACATAAAGTGGGATGTCAGGACAGACTCATGTATCCAGCCTGAAATAGTTGCTATACGGTCTAGTTGAGTTGAATTGTTTGTTTACTTTATGTAGATTAACTTTTCCTTTTGTTCCATTTTCTTCCACTTTATTTTGTTGGTTCCCTCTTGGATACTCGTTCACTACTTCACTAGAAGTCTACTTTTCTTCATTGATTCAATGGCCTTTTTCAGTTTGGGTGGTACTAACTTCAAAGCACTGGGCAGGTTGTTGTACTAGCTGTGCTGTTCGTATAAAATCTGGGCAAATAAGGCAACCTGAGGCTCTTGGGATATCTGCTGAATTAAAGTCTAAGGTTTACAAATTTCACCTTTTACTTGAGGTTCATTGGATGAAATTTGATCATAAAATGAATGATTCCTCAAGTGCTACAAATGAGAGGCTTAGTGTCAGGATGGGTGAAAAAAGTTGTAATGTGCACATTGCATTTTGTTGTGAACTGTTTGTTTACTTCTGGAATTTCATGCAACATAGACTTCTGTTTCAATTTATTTCACTGGTTTCTATCACAACAATCAGCACTAAACACCAGGCCTTTGCATTATTTTTTGGCGGGTGGGGGGGGGCACTTTGCATTAATTACAGCATTTCCTTTTCTCTTTCCTACTGGTGTTTTCATTGTGGCTTGAATGCTTTCAGTTTACTGCTGTGTATGTCAAGGTTTTCCAATCAAATCTTGTATTGATTCAGTATTGGGTTCTCAATGTATGTATGTATCTCATATTTGATCCCTGCATGAGCATGAATTTTTTTTTGTTTGTTCTCTTCTTCTTATTCCTTCCCCCCCCCCCCCTTTTTTTTTTTTTTGGAAGAGGGGGGTCCAGTAATGGATGAGCATTCAGGGCCCTCAATTAATCATAAAATGCTCCATTTATTACTATATTTTACTTTACTCTTTGTCCATGATAACTTAGAAATTCATGAATGCTTCACAGACAATTGTTGCTGTATTCTAAAACCGATTCCCACTCACTTGACCTATGCCCTGTTTTTTTCTTTTGACGCATATGTGTAGATTATATTGGTGCTACTGATTCTGTAAATTGTGAAGCATAAAAATAGACAGTGCAGCTTGGGCATTCACTTGAGCCTGAAAGCAGCTTAATGTTTGAATCAGCAAATAGGCTTTCCTTTTTTATTTATACTATACTTCCTCTTATCCGCCTTTGTTTTTCATCCACCAAATCTGTCATATGAGAAATCGATGGTGGTAGATATGAAGTTTCCCCGAGCTATCTATATTACCTTATCATCAATGTCAATGTCGATTATATTAGTGTTTATTTACTTTGGCCTTCAGGGTTATGCATTGCTTTGTGTGGGCTTCCCATCTTCTGACATTGAGGTTGAGACCCAGGATGAGGATGAGGTAACATCTTGACTAACAACCAGCTACACTAAGAAGAAAACATAGGCATGATAATATTCTGAATTATATTCATATTGTTTCTTTATCTAATTATATGAGTTACGGACATTTGAAATCCTTGTCGTGTAAAGGTATATTGGCTTCAATTTGGAAGATATTTTGCCCGAGGACCAATAGTAAGTTCTCAAATCTATGCAGATATATATATATATATATATATATATATATATATATATATATTTATTTATTTATTTTGCTTTACCATTTTAGTTTGATTGTTTTTTTTTTCCATTTTGGGAAAAACTCATTTACACAGTCCCATGTTAAGAGGCCTTTCAACACTGCTCACCCAATTGTGTCACATGGACGGATGCTATGACTATTCCAACTGTTGGATAGAGAGGGGAAGGTCTAAGTTAGCCTTGTATCAAATTTACTCAAATGTAGTCCGATACTCCACCGTGTACTTTTATGCACCTCCATGTATGACCATGCATACCTACGATACTCAAATTTTAGATCAGCTGATTTGCCAGCTGAACGAACTGGAGGGTGGTTACAATCAGCTGGAAGGAGGCAAGCAAATGAAAGGAGGCATTACAGGCCAACTACAAGAAGCAAAGCCCCTTATAGCTTGAATGAGACTCGACAAGTCGCTTATAGAAGGTCGATGACTATTTTAGTTCAGTAAGGGAGATGGAAGCAAAGCTTAGCAAGCTTTAGTTGGTCCTAGATTTTTAAACCTCTATTTTGCCACTTGGCAAACTCGGGATGAACTGAAATTTGATGAGTGATCAAGGACTTTGAGATCTACCTGTCCAAAAAATTTGAGCCCCATCTGATCAGCCATGGGGCAGATATTTGGATTGTGTTTGAGAAAGCTCTCAACACGGCCATGCTGAAAGAAGTCGACCTTTTTTAGCTCTATTATTTGAATGAGCAAAACTTCTACAATTTATTCTATTTTTGCAGGAAAGAGATGACTATGCACTGGAGTTGGCCATAGGTGATGAGTGATATGAACTAGAAAATTAAAGCTTTCTTGCAGTAAGCGCTGCAGAACTTCCTTCTATGTACGTACTTCCTTCCCCCATTTCCCCCCAGCGTTGTCACCCTTTTATAGTTTTAGCATTACGAATGGATTATCTTCAACTGTAAAATTGATTCTGACATCTTCAGCATGATCGGGTCACTACTCTTTTTCAGGTAACTGGATTAATGACCGGAGAAAGTTGCATTTCTAGACCCTGCTCATTGATTTACAACTGTAATCATCACCTCGGCCTTCAATTTAGCTCCTGTACACCCAGTCAGGTTCTTAGTTTTGACAAAACCTTTGATTTCTGGTAATGAGAGAAAAGAAGAAAATAAGCAATATTAACTGGGTTTTTTTTTTTTATAATTTTTAATTATGATGAAACAGTGCAATATAATCCTAGCACCACAAGAACACAAAGAAAGTCTGAAACGTACCAATAGTAGAGGCCGCTAATCTTTTCTAATGGACCCTGTTAGGAGGGAGAAATCCCCTCCATTTAAAATCTTACACGTGTCAAATTGCGCCTCCGGAGCCTGAGCGCTCGGATGGTCTCGCACTCGGCATCATGTATCTGGCATGTCTTACGTACGGCCTCTCGAGCGCTTGGCCTCTCGGGTAGCGCTCGGAGTTATAGTCCTACTCGGCTACGGTTCTCAGTCGGAAGCTAGAGTCCCATTGTGATTATGCTACCTCCGGGGAGTCCTTTTCTCAGTCTGATACGACGTCGACTATTCCGGTCGGTCAATTACTTACCCGTTGACACGTGTCAGTTCCAGAGTTGACCGACCTAGTTTCCTTGGCTAAGGTCTCCGACTCCTACTCGGAGTCTACCACATGAGCGTCCCACAGAGCGACGTGTGGCAATCCTATTGGCGATCTATCTCCCTGAGTCCTGGTGCTTCCATGCCTCTTCCCGATCTATAAGTAGAGGGCAACCCCTCAAGTAAGGTTGTCAACGGGCCGGTCCGGGCCGATTTCGGTTCGGGCTGAATCGGTGTCGGGTTTTATAAGCCCAGCCCAAAACATGTCCATTAAGAGTTTGGGTTAGGTAGGGCTGCGCTGGACACAATAACTAACGGGCTGGTCCGGTGTCGGTTTGTTATCGGGTTGGGTTTATTGAGGTGATCTCGGACTAATTCGGTCCGGACCGGGTTTATCAAGCTTATCGGGTCAATTTTATATGTAAGATATATTGTCTATTTTATTATTTCTATCTATAAAATTAGCACCATTCCTTCTATATGTATGTAATTCAATAAATTGTAACAATTAATATACTTTTTTCAACTATAGATTCATATAATCTTTTGGATCAAGAAGTGAACTATAATAGTGTAATATAATCATCAAAATTTAAAACCAATAAAAATTAAGAAATTGGGCCCGGATGAACCTTATCGGTGTTCGGGCTAGTTCATGCCTCTTAACGGGCCGGTCCGGTCTGGTTTCGGTCTGGGCTGAAACGGTGTCGGGCTTTACAAGCCGAGACCGAAACCTGTCCATTAAGGTTCGGTCTGGGCTGGGTTCGGGTTATTTCGGGTCGGCTCGGTCTGTGCTACCGGGTCGGGCCCATTTTTGACACCCTTACCCTCAAGGTAAGCCCTTACGCACGCACAAGTTACAAGCTGTTATTATTCATCCCTCACTCACGTTCAAACTCACTCATCGTCTCACTTTCTCTAAGCTGGAGATAGTATTCTGCTATCTCTTGACTGTTTACTTTGGGAATCTAACTTAGGCATCAGAGTGTACTCGGGGCTTAGGCGCCCAATTCCTTTGTCTCTTCTCTGTGATTGCAGGTCATTGAGAGCACGTACCGACGGACGATTTCCAATCGTAACAGTTTGGCGCCCACCGTGGGGCCTCTTTTGACTGAGTTTGAAGATTAACACGTGAGAACTCTGATTTCGATGGCTCACAGAAGAACCCGAGCACGGGTGTCGCACGCTCATTCTGAATCATCAGTGCGTGTGGGTAGTAGCGAAAGCACGACGAGGGCAGACTGTGAGTCTGCACCCGCATCAGTATCGGAACCCGCACCGGTACCGGAACCAGCACAAGTACAACCGCCAGCACCGGCGCCGGCTACGAGCCACACGTCGACAGTGACACCGCCACCACTGCCTCCTCAGTATGTCACTCATCAGCAGTTTGATGAGCTGAAGCAGCAAATCGAGCAGCTTGCGAAAGTCTTGAGAGGGGCTCGAGCAAGCAATTCGGTAGGGGGAGGAGAGAATCCCCATCCGGCACCGAATTCGCCACCAGAAGCTCCGCAAGCGGCCCGTCCGCCAAGGGCGAGGGCGGATCCTGCAAGCGCCTTGCCAAATAATCTCCCAGCAGGAGATCAAGCTCCTAGACGGAGCGTGGCCGGGCCCGCCGCTCGGCATCCCCCGCCACATCAACATCAGGCGCCAGTTGCGCCGCTCCCGGTGAGAGGCACGGGGCCTTTCCTCGATGCCCTCCGCCAGGAAAGAGTCAATGAAGAAACACCAGGAACAGGTGCTCAACCTTCGGACACGCCCCAGTCCGAGGTCGAGCTTCGTCTATTGGAGCTAACCACTCGGCTTCAGCAGGTGGAGCAGAACAGGGTAGCCCCGCCGAGAACAGCCTATACTGCAATTACGTCGCTCTCGGACGAGATCATGAGGGTACCCCCTCCTGACAACTTCAAGATGCCGGTCCTGGACTCGTACAATGGGAGTACCGACCCCGAGCAGCATCTGGATGCGTTCGTCTCTACGACGCTATTTTACCCTCTGAGCGACGGCCTTATCTGCAGAGTGTTTCCTTCAACGCTCCGAGGCGCCGCTCGTACATGGTTTAATAACCTGCCTCCGAAGAGTATCACTTCGTTCGAGCAATTATCGAACAAATTTCTGACGCACTTCCAGGCAAGACGAGTGCGCAAGAAGACGTCGTACCATCTATCAACGGTCAAACAGCAGAAGGATGAGTCCCTACAGGACTTCATCAAGCGCTTCAATACCGAGGTGCTCGAAATCAAGGACGTCGAGCCCGCAGTGCACATGTCCAGCCTGCAGGCCGGCGTAACAGATCGGGAGCTTTGTTGGTCCCTTGCCAAAAAGCCACCGAAAAATCTGGACGACCTGCTCGCTAGGTGCGAGAAGTACGCCGCCGCAGACGAGACGACGAGGGCCCAGAAAAATAATTCAGTTAACAATCTGAAGGTCGACCAAGCGCCTGCAGATAAGAAAAGGCCTGAGACGGGCGACCAAGCGCCGAGCTCTGTCGACCCAAAAAAGCAAAAGTTCGATAAGGATCAAACCTACCGGCATCCGTACAAGAGCTTCGAGTATTATACTCCACTCAACACTTTGATGACGGAGATTCTCGAAGTGGTCAAGAACGATCGGAACCTCCGATTCCCGCCAAAAGCACTCGGCGACGGGAGGAATAAAGATCGCTCCCAATACTGTCGCTTCCATCGCGACTACGGCCACAAAACGGAGGAGTGCAAGTACCTCAAAGGAGAGATTGAGGACCTTATCCGACGAGGATACTACGACAATTTTGTTCGGAACACTGACCGAGCACTGGATCCCGCTCGGAGGGACCGGGGATTACCACCTCCACCTCCGAGGAACCCTCAACCCAACGACTGCCGAGCGGACGCTGATGATAACCAGAACGCCGCTCGGAGGGACGACAGAGACCCTGATGGTGGACCGGCTACCCCTAGACAGTGGGTCGGCGCCATCCAGTTTGGGTCAATCGAAAGCTCATCTAGAGCTGGGAAGGAAAGGGTGTCGGCAAAAGAAAGACTTGAAGGCCGACAGCGCACCCAGTCCGACTCCATCCCGTCCTGGTCAGAATCAGAAGCCGTCCTCCGAGAAAGTCGAAGAAGGAGAAGGAAGTCCCATCCGGCTTTAAAGAGAAGAAAGGTCGAACGGAGGTTCGTAGGCAGTCCGCATCCCAAGGACCGACCTCACACAGCAATGGGCTTGCGCATCCCTGGTGACAATGGAGTCTCTGCCATCACTAAAGGACCTCAAGCAGAGGGCAAAGTAGTCCTCACCATCATAGGACCAGCGATCGGAAACGCCTCTCCGCGTACAGGAAAGCCCGTGGAGGAACACTTGCAAACTCCGATCGCGGATAATCGGCCAGAGGAACAAAGGGAATGATCCTACAGCATACCCCGGACATTCCAGACCGGGCTCGCTAACCACCCTCGGCGAGAGGAAATTCCGAGGACATGACATGCCTCAGTTCAATAATTAGCAACTTTTTATTCTCAGTTCATTTCAGAAATTTTCAATTATATTTTCCAGCAAGTCTCAGTTGTATACCGGACCCCCTGAGGGCGTCCGCTTAGTTTCTTTTAATACAGAATAACACATACAGTTCAGTCAACACAACAAGTCTTTCAAAGCCGGTCCTTCCGGCCTAGTCGATCTCACCCAAGAGCAGGACGAACATCGCCCTCGGTGTATCTTCCTACCGCGGTCCACAAGCAGATCACGGTAGCATGAAGACCATACTCGTACCTTCCTACCATGGTCCACAAGCAGACCATCGTAGCATGAAGGTCACACCCGTATCTTCCTACCGCGGTCCACAAGCAGACCACGGTAGCATGAAGACCATACTCGTACCTTCCTACCATGGTCCACAAGTAGACCATCGTAGCATGAAGGTCACACCCGTATCTTCCTACCACGGTCCACAAGCAGACCTCGGTAGCTTGAAGACCATACTCGTACCTTCCTACCATGGTCCACAAGCAGACCATCGTAGCATGAAGGTCACACTCGTATCTTCCTACCACGGTCCACAAGCAGACCTCGGTAGCTTGAAGACCATACTCGTACCTTCCTACCATGGTCCACAAGCAGACCATCGTAGCATGAAGGTCGCACCCGTATCTTCCTACCACGGTCCACAAGCGGACCTCGGTAGCTTGAAGACCATACTTGTACCTTCCTACCATGGTCCACAAGCAGACCATCGTAGCATGAAGGTCACACCCGTATCTTCCTACCACGGTCCACAAGCAGACCTCGGTAGCTTGAAGACCATACTCGTACCTTCCTACCATGGTCCACAAGCAGACCATCGTAGCATGAAGATCACACCTGTATCTTCCTACTACGGTCCACAAGCGGACCTCGGTAGCTTGAAGACCATACTCGTACCTTCCTACCATGGTCCACAAGCAGACCATTGTAGCATGAAGGTCACACCCGTATCTTCCTACCACGGTCCACAAGCAGACCTCGGTAGTTTGAAGACCATACTCGTACCTTCCTACCATTGTCCACAAGCAGGCCATGGTAGCATGAATGCCACACCCGTATCTTCCTACCGCGCATGAAGGCCACACGCGTATCTGCCTACCACGGTCCACAGGCAGGCCATGGTAGCATGCATACCATACGCGTATCTGCCTACCACGGTCCACAGGCAGGTCATGGTAGCATGCAGACCATACTCGGATCTGCCTACCACGGTCCACACGCAGACTCCGGCAGTAAATAGCATCTACCTAACTATGCGATCGGGCATCAGTAGCCCGGCTGGGGCAAACCATACTCGTATCTCAAACATTGAGCTGCTCAGATATATCTAAGTGCTCTCGGCTAGCCAAAGCGCCAAAACGAAAACACTTCCGGGGTAAGAGGCAGCCAGACAATGCCTTAGCCATTTTTCTAAGGAATACCCGTGGCCGGATTCGACATCGTTCGTTCTCGGACTCTACTGCAAGCTAATAGCCCCAACTACTTTAATTAGTTAAGTATTATCGGCCTACCGAGGACTGAGCAGACAACACTTCTAGATAAACCGCTGAACAGGTAACAAAATGCGACAAAACAGATGGAAAGAATGGATATTTTATTGATAAAGGCCCTACAAGGGCAGTGGAACAAATATACAAGTGTAAAAAAAAAAAAAAAAAACAAAACAAAACAAAAAATATATACAAGTGCCGCCTCTTCAAGGCCGGTTCTCCTCGGCGGCTGGGGGTGCTTGATCCTCAGATGGCGGGGCAAGGTCCGGAAGCTCCACGAGCGGCGTCTGCGGTACTTCGTAAGGAGGAAGGTCGTCCTCGAGCATACGGTCAGCCTCCATAGCTGTCGTCGGCTCTGCCGGATCCTTCTCAGCAACGGGCGGGGACTCCAACCCATCAATTTGGGCGACAATCGGGATCGTCGACCAGTTTATCTTGAGGCCCCCCTTATCCATTAGTTGCTCCCTCAAATATATGACCCCCCTCTCGAAGTACCCGCAGGCGGCCTCCTCAACGTCCTCGTCGTATTGAGCCGAAGATTTGTACTCGTCGACAGCCCGAGCCAAACCCTCCCGGTGAGCCTCCTCGGCCTTGTTCAACGCCTCCTCGGTCTTCTGAAGCCTCTCCTCCAGCGCCAGCCTCACCTGCACCTCAGCCTACAGATTCTCTTCGGCCTTTCGCCTCTTGTCCTCGGAGCACCCGAAGTCATTTAATGCATCCATCAATCTGGCAATCGGCCTCATACGACGCGGGTTTTCTCAACGGTTTAAACTTATTGCACTGCCGAATTCGTTGCATCCGACAGCGCAAGGGGCATCTGTTAGGAGGGAGAAATCCCCTCCATTTAAAATCTTACACGTGTCAAATTGCGCCTCCGAAGCCTGAGCGCTCGGATGGTCTCGCACTCAGCATCATGTATCCAGCCTGTCTTACGTACGGCCTCTCGAGCGCTCGGCCTCTTGGGTAGCGCTCAGAGTTATAGTCCTACTCGGCTACGGTTCTCAGTTGGAAGCCAGAGTCCCATTGTGATTATGCTACCTCCAGGGAGTCTTTCTCTCAGTCTGGTACGACGCCGACTATTCCGGTCGGCCAATTACTTACACGTTGACACGTGTCAGTCCCAGAGCTGACCGACCTAGCTTCTTTGGCTAAGGTCTTCGACTCCTACTCGAAGTCTACCACATGAGCGTCCCACAGAGCGACGTGTGGCAATCCTATTGGCGATCTATCTCCCTGAGTCCTGGTGCCTCCATGCCTCTTCCCGATCTATAAGTAGAGGGCAACCCCTCAAGGTAAGCCCTTACGCACGCACAAGTTACAAGCTGTTATTATTCATCCCTCACTCACGCTCAAACTCACTCATCGTCCCACTTTCTCTAAACTGGAGAATGCTATCTCTTGACTGTTTACTTTGGGAATCTAACTTAGGCATCGGAGTGTACCCGGGGCTTAGGTGCCCAACTCCTTTGTCTCTTCTCTGTGATTGCATGTCATTGAGAGCGCGTACCGACAGGCGATTTCCAACCGTAACAAACCCCAACACACATCACATATATTTGCTATGTTTTTCACACCTGTATCAGCGGTTGCTCGCCAAACCAGATATGAGTAAGGTTTTCCTGCACAGCATACTTCGCTAAAGTTTCAATACCCTTACTCATTTTCCCAACAAAACTTCGATAGAAAATACTGAATTAGGTGCATTCCATATATCGACCTTTAATTCGATAGGAGAAGACAGAAATGGTATTGCGTAACCTCCCCTCTCCCATCCGACTGCTTGCTGCAGCGTTATTAGGGGGTTGTGATAATTTTAAATGTGAGTTCCTTTCCATTCATTTTCTGCATGGTCGCTGCACTGCAATGTGCTACAACTTGCATTGGGGGACGTTGATGCAGGGTTAAATTTCAACTGACTGGACCTGGGACCGGACCTCGTTATAAAAGTTGGATTATGGTCTTCATGGTCCAGACGTGGGTATGGGACTTCTTGGGAGGGTTACGCAGCCTTACAAATATGTGAGGAGGGGTTTCCCAATTCTACTATTGTCAACTGTTGTGACTTACGATTTGGCAGTTTGAGGAGAACCAAACTTGTATCAAATGTTGTTATCTGTAACTTGGCAGTTTGGAAATTCCTCAAACTTTGTGGGTATGTCCACGTCACCATCTACTTTGTATCAAGTTCTAGCCCTAATCAGACCTGAGCATGTGACTTGTTGAAAAGTCAGTTGCTTTAGAAAAATTTGAATCAGTGAGAAGTTGAAGACATCATAAAACCAAGTGGACACAGGCCACGCAAATTGACGGGTAGATTATCGATCTGGAAGGTTCTCTTGTCCCATTTATTGGTCATAATAGTCCGTCAGCCCTCACCCTCAGCGGTCGGCCTCGGTGGGGGCTAAATACAAGTGTAAACAAGTTTTTAAATACTGGTATAAATTTTTTTTTTGATTCAATATTGATTACTTTCAATGTTCAATATTAATTACTTGAATCATAGGTAATATGGGTGCAAGTGATGAAAATCACGATCCAATATCGATTACTTGAATCATGGGAATCATGGGTGAAAGTGATGGAAACCACTTCATGGACCGTCAAAGTGGAGGCAACAAATTACAAATTAAAAAGAAGATCTAAACCTATAAATAGTTAAATTTCAGGAAAAAAAAATGAAATAAAAAGAGAACTAGTAGACAAGTGTTCTGGTTGACGCAGCAGTTAGCGCGTCTTTGCTTTGCGACTGATTGTGGAGCATCGATGCACTTTCAATGTTCAATTTTTAACAGGAAAACCATCCTATTGTGGAGTTTTGTACTTTTGTTTACTGTTTCAGGTACAACAATATGTTAGTTGATAATTCACCCAAAAAAAAATATGTCAGCTGATACCCTGTCCCGGTAATCCATGTCCAGCTCGTGTTGGTTTGTATGCCATTTATCCATTCCTTGGTTACAGGAGCTTTCTGCTGCTACTTCACCAGATGTATAAATTCATCTTTTACCCCTAAAAAAAAATCATGGGCTGAAGATGTTCTTTTTGTCCTCTCTCTCTCATACGCACAAAAGCGCGTTAACATCACTGGTAGGATATGGTGTCCAATGCAATTCTGATGATCTGAAAACATCAAGCGGTAACAAAGCCGTGTCCATGTCCATGTCCATGTCCATCCATTCAGTAGTAATGGCTAGTAATCATCCCAATCATAACGCCAACACCAATGGCAGCCCCTCCGCAGCTTACAGTTACAAACCCAACGAAGACGGGAGTCATCCCTCACCTAAGCTGTGATCGTTACCTGAACCAGATGCATAATGTAGTCACAAATACCATGGCTATGGGAACGCATCAAAGTCACCCCCAACCACAATCGCCAACCAACCCATCTCAATAATTCCAAACAAAATCACCAGCAGCATCCTAGTTGACAAGGGTGGGGAGGGATGGATGACATGGCGAATGGAAAATGTAGTTTGTCAAAGCGAACATGGCGAGGGATGTACAGGTTGTATAGCAAGATCAACGCAACTATATCTTGTGTGGGAAGGACTATGCTCAAGGAAAACACAAGGGGCGGAGGGAAGACCGTATTCTTTAATCTTCCATTCACCTACGAAACCGTTTCAGAGGGGAAATTGTTTCAGAGAGGAGAGAGTGGCGGAGAAAGGATATCTTTATCTTATCTGATTTCCTGGGCACCACCATCTCCATTTAATTTGGAAGAACAGTGATTATTTCTCCATTACATATAGATGCAATTACTCTAGATAGTTTAATGGTAGTGTCTGTTTCTTCAAAGATGATGGAGCTCTATTTAGAAAATTTAAAGAATGATAAAACCTATCTATTTTCTCCCAACAATCAACACAATGACCTTACGTGCGTGGTTTATGTGGTCTCATATTGTTACAATATCAACGGAGCCGGAACCGTTACCACGTAGGAGCACAAGACAGCGTAGGAAAACCAGCGCTCTTGAGGATTACGTGTGAAGCACAGCTGGTCAGCTTAGCTGGTCAGCTTAGCTGGACATCTCAGTAGCTATAAAAAGGCATAAGCGGGAAGAAAGAATTCAATTTTGAAATATCTCAGAACTCTCTCTCTTCTAGAAATCTCAGGAAGCCTCTACCCTCGAAGTAGAGTTGTTCTTGTTTTCATAGTCGATTCAGATTTGATAATTTCTCATTTGTTGCTGTAATCTTTTTTTTTGAACATCAATTCAATACAATTCCTTGCTCTGTGCTAATTCCATTGAATATTCAAGTCATTACAGATTTGGTGCTTTCATTGCTCTTCGTTGAGAGAGATATGGCAGATGGCACTCGCTTTCGGATGCTGGATGAATCGATCAAGAAGCTCACCGAGACTTCTTCTACACAAGGACAGCGACTCGATCAACTTCACACAACCTTGGCCGATCACCAGCAAACCGTCTCTGATTTGGTACTACGACTTACCGGAATGGACGGCCGGTTGGAACAGGTCCTTCGTCTGCATCAGTCTCCTTCAAGTTCAATCACACCTTCCGGTACACAATCAGATAACAATTCTGGATCTGGATCTGGATTTGGATTTGAAATGCAAGGATTTAAAAGATCCATTCGTCTCGACTGTCCGCGGTTCGATGGCACCGATCCTTTGGGATGGATTTTCAAAGCTGAACGATTCTTTACATATCACAGTACATCTGAAGAACAACGAATCCTAATTTCGAGTTTCCACATGGACGACACTGCAGTGGTTTCAATGGATGAATCGTCAAGGCGAGTTTAACAGTTGGTCTTCCTTCACTAAAGCTTTAGAAATCAGATTTGGTCCATCTGAATTTGACGATCACCAGGGAGCTCTTTCTAAATTGATGCAAACAACCACAGTTGCAGAATATCAGTCCCAATTTGAGACCCTCTCCAATAGAACTAACAATATACCAACATCCTTCCTGATCAGTTGTTTCATCTCTGGTTTAAGATCAGATATAAGGAGTGAGGTATTAGCATTTCAGCCAAAATCCTTGTCTCAGGCAGTCGGATTGGCTCGTCTGCAAGAATCCAAAATTTTAGACCGACGGAAATACAATCAGCGCTCCACTGAACCAATTTTTTTCCAAAGGTTCTTTGTTAGGACCACCACCGGGAGCTCTATCCATCGGAAATCTGCTACCAACACCATTAGGTGTTAGTCCACCAGCACATCCGCCACAGCAGCGAATTCCGATCAAACGTCTGAATTCAGTTGAAATGCAACAACGACGGGAACACGGCTTGTGTTACAACTGTGACGAGAAATTCTCTCCAGGACATCGATGTAAGAATAGACAATTTTTTTTACTCGATGTTGATTTAGATGATGTTGTGATTGAAGATGAAACTGCAACTCTGCCAATTCCTATTGAGTCGTCTGAGTGCATTCAGCCAGAAATTTCTTATCATGCATTGGCTGGCCAATCATCCCTTCACACCCTGCGTCTACCAGGCTTTATTTTGGGCTCAGCCATTCAAATTTTGGTAGATGGTGGTAGCACCCACAACTTTATACAAAGTCGGGTGGCTCACCATTTGGGGCTTATTGTGGAAAGCAATCCTAAGATCTCAGTTATGGTCGGGAATGGGGATCGCTTATGTAGTGAAGGTGTCATAAAAAATTTACCAGTGTCAATCCAGGGGCATACGATTACAGTGGACGTTTTTCTCTTACCCATTCATGGTGCAGAAGTAGTTTTGGGAGTACAATGGCTTCTTCAATTGGGGTCGGTTGTTTTTTACTACAACAAACTCACTTTAGAGTTTCAATTACAAAATCAGCCAGTGAAATTTCATGGGGTTCCTCATTCTAATCCTACACCAGTGGGATATCACTCCTTACGAAGGTTAGTAGAAACTGACTCTCTTGCTATGATGTTTCACTTGGAAGTTCAGCAAGAAAATCATTCCAGTTCAGTGGAAGAAAATCCAGAATTGAAAGCTATATTGGCTAGATTTGCTGTTGTGTTTTCCGAACCAACCACCTTACCTCCTAGTAGGTCGTTTGATCATGCTATCCACCTACAACCGGGGTCTCAACCGGTAAATGTGAAGCCTTACAGGTACCCCCACTTTCAGAAGAATGAAATTGAAAGGTTAGTCACTGAAATGCTTCATGTAGGAACCATTCGAACAAGTTGTAGTCCTTTCTCGTCACCGGTTCTGTTGGTTAAGAAGGACAGAACGTGGCGATTCTGTGTCGATTATAGGGCTCTCAATGCAATCACAGTGCGGGATAGATTTCCAATTCCTACAGCCGATGAACTTTTTGATGAGTTACACGGTGCGAGGTATTTTTCAAAACTGGATTTACATTCTGGATACCACCAAATTCGTGTTCAGCCTGCAGATATACATAAAACGGCTTTTCGAACTCATGAAGGGCATTACGAATTTTTGGTCATGCCGTTTGGTTTAACAAATGCACCGTCAACTTTTCAAGCAACAATGAATACCATATTCAGGCCATATCTCCGACGGTTTGTCTTAGTTTTTTTTGATGATATATTGATTTACAGTATGAGTTGGGTTGACCACTTGCAACACATCACAGAGGTTCTACAAACATTAGAAGAGCATACCATGTTTGCCAAGAGTTCCAAATGCACTTTTGGTCGAAGCTCAATTGAATACTTAGGCCATATAATATCTGAACAAGGGGTGGGAATGGATATGTCTAAAATCACAGATGTGCTGAAATGGCCAATTCCGAAATCCGTTAAAGATTTGAGAGGTTTTCTTGGTTTGACAGGGTATTATCGGAGATTTGTCAAACAATATGCTCATATTGTTGGCCCTCTTACAGATTTATTGCGCAAAGATGCCTTCCAATGGAATGATGAGTCACAGGTTGCCTTTGATACTCTTAAAAAAGCTATGACTTCAGCACCAGTACTTGCTTTACCAAATTTCAGTGTACCTTTCATAGTGGAAACAGATGCTTCTGGGTATGGAATAGGGGCTGTATTACTGCAAGCAAATCGCCCCATTGCCTTTTTCAGCAAAAAGTTGACGCCGAAAATGCAAGCTTGTTCAACTTATGTTCGAGAAATGTTTGCAATAATTGAAGCAGTTTTGAAATGGAGGCAATATTTGTTGGGACGCAAGTTCTTCATCCGCACTGATCAAAGGAGTTTAAAAGATCTTAATGAACAAACCATTCAAACTCCTGACCAGCAAAGATGGCTATCCAAGTTATTGGGGTTTACTTTTGAAATCTCCTACAAAGCTGGTCGTGAAAATGTGGTCGCTGATGCATTATCCCGGGCCCCTGTTCAATTCAATGGATTCTTTGCTATATCGGGACCTGATTTTGAGTTTTACAAGCAACTTCACCATGAAAATACCACAAATCAGGAACTACAAGCCATTCATAAAGGATTGTTGACATCACCTACTTCATATGAAGGATTCACAGTAAATGATTCATTGCTATACTATAAGGGGAGATTGGTACTTGTTGCAAATTCAAGTTTATGCAGGAAGTTAATTGAAGAATTCCATTCAACTCCTCGTGGCGGACATGCCGGGACACTACGGACTTACATGAGGTTATCAGCTTGTTTTTTTTGGAAAGGAATGAAAAGACAAATTCAAGGTTTTGTGTCATCTTGTCATATTTGTCAACAGACCAAGGCTATGAATTTATCACCAGCTGGACTCCTTCAACCTTTACCAATTCCATCACAAGTATGGGAAGACATAGCGATGGATTTCATCACAGGTCTATCGGCATCGCAAGGAAGAACAACAATTTTGGTGGTAGTTGATCGATTAACAAAGTATGGGCATTTTTGTGCTCTTCCTCCCACTTATACTGCTCATCGAGTTGCTGAAATATTTGTTACAGAAATTGTCCGTCTTCATGGATTTCCGAGAACCATTGTTAGTGACAGAGACCCCCTCTTCATGAGCTCCTTTTGGAAAGAATTGTTCCGACTTCATGGGACGACTCTCGCCACGAGTAGCGCATACCATCCACAATCAGATGGTCAATCCAAAGCATTGAACCGATGTTTAGAAATGTATCTTCGGTGTTTTGTATGTGATGAACCACAGCGGTGGGTTCTCTACCTACATTGGGCTGAATTTTGGTATAATACGTCCTTCCATACTGCAATTCAAATGTCACCATTCCAAGCCTTGTACGGTAGAGCACCACCTGAACTGGTATCGTATCCCCAAGGGAGTTGTAACAATGAAGCCATAGATCATGAATTGGGGGAACGTACCGAATTGCTGAAAGTGTTGAAACAGAATTTAACTCGAGCCCAAGCACGGATGAAATGTCAAGCTGATAAGCATCGAGTTGATGCACAATTTTCAGTAGGAGAATGGGTTTTTGTGAAGCTTCAACCATACCGCCAACAATCTGTAGCATTACGCTCCAACAAGAAGTTGGGAAGGAGGTTTTTTGGCCCTTTTCGCATAACAGAACGCATTGGGAAGGTAGCTTATCGAGTGGAACTTCCAGCAGCAGCGAAAATACATCCAATTTTCCATATATCTGTTTTAAGGAAGTGCATTGGTAATCCTGAAGTACAAACTATTCCACTACCTCTATTGAAAAGCAATTTCAGTAACGAAGCACAACCAATATCAGTTTTGGATACTCGCATTATACAACGTGCAGGTGACTCAGTCCATCAAATTTTAATTCAATGGTCAGGAAAAGCACCTGAGGACAGCACATGGGAGGATAGCAATGCAATCCGAGAACGATTTCCATCTCTGAACCTTGAGGACAAGGTTCCTTCTGAAGAGGAAGGTATTGTTACAATATCAACGGAGCCGGAACCGTTACCACGTAGGAGCACAAGACAGCGTAGGAAAACCAGCGCTCTTGAGGATTACGTGTGAAGCACAGCTGGTGAGCTTAGCTGGACATCTCAGTAGCTATAAAAAGGCATAAGCGGGAAGAAAGAATTCAATTTTGAAATATCTCAGAACTCTCTCTCTTCTAGAAATCTCAGGAGGCCTCTACCCTCGAAGTAAAGTTGTTCTTGTTTTCATAGTCGATTCAGATTTGATAATTTATCATTTGTTGCTGTAATCTTTTTTTTTTTTAACATCAATTCAATACAATTCCTTGCTCTGTGCTAATTCCGTTGAATATTCAAGTCATTACACATATTCTCCGAAATTCTTATTATTTCATGTAATCTGAAAACGACCATTGTGTTTGGCATATGTAGAATCATCACTTTTAAATCAAGAAAACAAAACCTCCACCACTGAAACAAAACCTCCACCCACTATTTCCCAAGTTTCTTCTTCCTCGATTTGGAACCCAAAGCAAACACTAACCTCTGAAACAAAATCTCCGCCGCTAACCTAAAGCAAACCCTAACCTCCACCGCCCTCTTTCTCAAGTTTATTCTTCCTCGATCTCCTTTATCCTCCGCCGCTCTCTCTCTCACTTTCTTCTTCGTCGAGATCCTTTCTCCTCCGCCACTCTCTCTCTCAAAGTATCTTCTTCCTCTGCCTCTCTCTCCCCTCTGAAATTACTTGAAACGTGCCTCCAGCCGCAGCAGTCTCTGGTGAAGGAGGATTGAAATCGAGATTTAAAATAGGCATTTGATACGTTGCAGCTCTGTCACATTATCACTTCATGCATAAAGGAGTTTCTTCAGCGTCCGATTTAATAACCGCCAAGTGTCGTGAATCGGGGCTAGGCAGCGATGTTTCCCGCATAAACCCAAATGGGAGACGATTTCTTTCCCTGATGATGAGGGCATGGCTTCCTGGGAGAGAGAAAAAATGAGGGGGCTCATCAGATTGTAGTCCTACTGTTGCCTTTGCAAAGTGGGTGGATTGTCCGGTGGAGTGGAGGCATCACTGGTAGTGAGACAAGGTGCCGAACATGGGAGGGATCCATAAATATGGTCATACAGATTTTGGCTCCAAATAAATGATGAGATTTGGGCACGCCATAATAGATAGTTCTTGGACATGAGCTTGGTGGAAATAAAATGACATACCTGCGAGATGGTGTTTTATTGTATCTCCTTGGACTTTAGAGACAATTGGGATCATGTATTTCTGAGAAGGATTGTGTTTGGCAGTTTATTTTGTTTCGAGATGAACTAAAGGATCATTAGAAAAAGCATAATAACATAAAGGCACCTCTGCAAACATGCAACAAGATACTCAATACAACCCACAACCAGGGGGAGAGAGAGAGATTATCGATAAGTTCAATGGCTGAATTTCCATAGGTTCGTCGGAACCTTTTTTTTTTGTGGATTCAATTGGTGGATGGTGTAAGGGACATTATTGTAAAATAATTATTTATTATTAAATTAAATAAGGTTTGTCCTAATTTAGAAATCCAAACATAATTTTAAACATGAGGTATTCCAAATCTAATTTTGAATAGGCACTTCGAATGTAATTTTTATTTTAATCTAAACAAAGGAGGCCTAAAGATAAGGATAATGAGGAGAGAGGCTGGGGTTTGAAAAATTGGTTGGAGACAAGGAAAAACGTGTGTGACTTGGCACTAAGAAACACAAGGGTCCTTGGTGTTGGCAAATGAAAATCCAATAATTGTCATCCATTGTGTGTATTAATATATTGATACGAAGAAATTCAGTGGTTATTGTCTATTGTGGGTGTACACCAATGCATCGATATGTGGGTACAGTATATCACAACTACTGGATTTCCCCCATCCTGACATAAGTGGATTTAAATCGAGTCCAAATCGTCTCCTATGCGTACGGGCATAGGAGAGATGGCGGAGACCATTGGATGGCCGCCAAGTGGAAAGGCAGCCATCCAATGGTTGTATAACAAAATCGTTTTTTTTTTCTTTTTCGTTTCATCCTCCCCTCTCCTCCTCCTCCTCCTTCTTCTTCCTTTCTAAGTTTTTTTTTTGTTCTTCTGGTCTTCCGTCTTCTTCTTCCTCCTCTCTGAGTCTTTTTTTTTTCTTCTTCTGATCTTCCGTCTTCTTCTTCCTCTTCTTCCACTAATTTTTTTTTTCTTCATTTGGATTAAACTAATGAGTAGTTACAGTCTTATAAGCCCATTGTTTTGAAATAGTCATCGATCTCCCCCTTTATCAGTTGCAACGGTCTTCCTCCTCTCCCCTAACTCAATCTTGTACCCCACCGTCTGCCTTGCAGTGCTTACCATCGGAAGAAAAAGACGAAAGACCAGACAAAGAAAAAAAAGACTTAGAGAGGAGGAAGAAGAAGACAGAAAACTAGAAGAAGAAAAAAAAAAGACTTAGAATGGACGAAGGAGGAGGAGGAGGAGGAAGAGAAGGAGGAGGAGAGAAGAGGCTGAGACGAGAAACAGAAGAAGAAGAAGAAATATAAAGGTAGATTAGCAAAAAAAAAAAAAAAAAAACTATTTTGTAATACCACCACCATTGGATGGCTGCCTTTCCACTTGGCGGCCATCCAATGGTCTCTGCCATCTCTCCTATACCCGTATACATAGGAGACGATTCAGACTCATTTAAATCCGAGCAGCAGTAGTGTCCAAACAGTATTACTGTGTAGTGTATACGGAGGATCGCCAAGCGTATAGAACGGTAGGGGGTTGTGTTTTGTGAAATTCGGTGGACTTTCCTTATCCGATAAGCGATTTGGTAAGAGAAGTTTCAATCTTGTATATTTAGGTAATTTTCCAAAGAAACATCCTGATTCCTCGTAATGGTCTTTCTCCCTCCGAATTCCGAAGTCGAAGAATCGGAAGTATCTTATCCTTCTCAGGAGGTCTGAGGACTCTGGTGTTATCTGGTGGTCTATTCCTCGCTCTTCGCGTTTGTCTCCACTTTCCAGTTCTCTTTCTTTATCTACTGCGTATTACCGCGTACAACGGTACGCCGGTACTTTACTGTTGCCACCCGCAAATAAGAAGGGCGGAAGAAATCCATTGGAGAGGTTCTGTTGCGGTAAAACATGCTTGCCAATGGCACCGGAGCTCCACTTAACATCCTCCCCGAATACGTCAAAGGAAAACCCTACCAAACCACTCGTGGTCTTTTACAGAACTTCTTCTGCTCGATATCCATTGGACGTGGTAGTGGCAGTAATCGCAGTTGCTACGATTCCAGTCGGAGGGGGACAACACAGGGAGGTTGCGTCAGGGCTGGATACACTCGAAAGCGCATGGAAACCCCAGGAGCTTATCAGTTAGTTGACGATGAGACAGGGGAGAAGTACATTGTCTGGGGAGGCATCGGCGAAGATTCCCCAATTCCTTCCAAGGAAGTTCTCTCCTGGAAGCCCATCACGCTCTTTGGATCCTATGCGCAGGAAAACAAGACTGATAGGAATGGAAGAGGTGAGTCGAGAATCAGAGTCTTCTGCTCATCTGTTTCTCTTTCGGAATTTCTATTTGATAACCTTGCTCCTCTGCTCTTAACTTCTTATCGTACCGCAGACTTTGGGAGGAGTGACGAATCCACCGCATGTGTCGGAGGTTTAACTAAAGGTTTCGGTAAACTGAAAGCCCAACGAGTGAGACTAATGATTAGGAAATCTTCTAGGAGTAAACAAGGAAATGCGCAAGACGCTACTGAGGAATTAGGCCTGGAAAATTTGAATATATCTGATGCTTCATATTCAGATTTGGAGCAAGTACTAGTCCCTGAAAGAACAAGTGCGGGTTTTCTTGCACGAGGAGGTAGATTTTCAAGAGCATCCCTACCACAAGATCAAAGTACACTCTCACAGCCTCATGGACTTGACTTTGGAGGGGCCAAGCCATATAAATTAGTACCACGAGCGCCGGCTGCTTCTTCTTCCTTAAGAGGATGGAGTAAAGGTGAGCCAACCCCGAAACCTACGATTGACTCGACGAACCTTCCGAGGAAGCACCACAAAATGTCGGCTGGTGGTGGTTTTTTCAGCAGAAAGTTTTTCGGAGACCTGGGTTGCAATGACTATGTGATTGAATCTCTTAAGGGTCTGAAGATCTTTCGCCCTTCACATATTCAGGTACATTTTACGCATCCTTACCTCTGATTTTATGTGAATCAATCATGACTGTGGGAAAAAGCTACAAATGATTAATATGATGTTGCTCGGGAGCCTAAGATACCCATAGAATATATACCCTGAGAATTGTCTATTGATGGCATATGTGATCGTTTGTTCCCCGCTACCAGAGATGTACCATACAACCCATAAACTTCATCTAATTGTATGGCCGTAATGATCGTGACTATCTGTATTTATAATTTACTGGGCTTTCCATCTGCCAGGAAAGTGCGTTGGACTGAACTCTTACAGTCATCCTATGTATTTTCTTCTCAAAAGGTGGGTTCCAAGCTCCTTTTTTCTGCATTTTGTATGCTGATCCTTCATTACATCTTCCAAATCGTGGCAGGACTTGCTCATGCTTCTTCTGAAGCTTCTCACCTGCCCTATGAACAGTGGGTTGAACCGTTAAGTCATCCTCCAATTTCTCTCTTTTTTGGGGAGTGGGGGTGGGGATGGGGTTGTAATCTCTTAAGCAGTGCCAATCAATATCTGGGGGTGGGTTGGTTTGCACTTCCTATACTCTTTTGTCAATTATCATTGGTTGACATAATTATCTCTTCCAGATGGGGTACCTTTGATTCACCTTTTGTTATCATTCTACTAATTTCTCAGGTACTACTACGTGTACCTGGGGTTTTCTATCTTTGATTTCATGTGAAACAAGTTATAAAAAGCCATAATATCCATGTTTTACTATGTTCATCACGTCAGTTTTGTAACAAGTCCAAGCTCGTAGTGTATTGGTTTTGGTTATATAGAAGCTCTTACTTGTCCTTTTCTGATTTATTAGGCCTATTTGTTCTTTGAGCTGTAGAGCATGAGTCTAACTGGTCATCAGCTCTCGACTTTAATATAGGCGATGGCATATGTACCTGTCATTGAGAGAAGGAGTTGCATTATAGCTGATCAAAGTGGGTCTGGAAAGACATTAGCATATCTTGCACCATTGATGCAGTGTCTTAGGCAGGAAGAGCTTCAAGGTCTTGGTAAATCCTCACCAGGGAGTCCACGAGTTGTGATATTGGTACCAACCTCTGAATTGGCTTCTCAGGTTTGTCCACTGATGTATCATCTCTCGCAGCTTTGTTATTTATTTATTTATTTATTTATTTTCTTACTCCCAACAATTTTATCTGTTTCATCAGTTAATATATTCTCACAATTTTATTTGCTTCTTTCTGCTTCTCTATGGAGCTGTTAGTTTTCTACCTTCAAGATATATACCTAGACAAAGAGGATCCAAAAGGAAAAAGTTATAACGTTGTAGCTAGATAGGCCCGCAGAGGACGGAGGAAAATGACATATAGAAAGTAACAACACGAAAAGAGGAAATTGATGACATACTAATCCATTTCTAACAAGGTCCATAACTGGCTCCAATCTCCTCAAAACAGCATCTCCTATTAACTGCAGCTTCAGTTCCTACTTGCTACTCCACAAAATGCTAACTCATAAGAAACACAACCAATAATGGAGAACAATCTCAAGAATAAGAGCCGGATCACCATAACTAAGCACTGCTCGAACACCATTTCTAAGGTACAACCAGATTATCATAACTGAGAGATACTACTTTCAAGCTCAAACATCATCACTAAGATCCACAGCCATAACACTACTGATCAAGTACAGAGTACAGACTCCATGATGCAGAGAAGACCTATAATTGGGCTATTTTGGTGGAAAATAAGCCTTGGGTTGGTTTATATGTATGTTGGGCATTTGGTTCTGTTGGGTGTCAATATTACCAATTTACCACCCAATAGAAGTGCGACACATGGCATTTATCAGCATCACAGCCATACAAGTGTAAGAATGACATATCACAAGGCTAAAAGGACACCTTCATCATTATCTATAAAGTTCAAAATAACCTATAAAGGGCAAAATAGGCATCACTCTCAAAAAGCTACGATGACATCAGCAATAAAGAAGCTTATAAATAGTCCCAACTACCAAAGTCAAACCACTTGAATATTTTAGCAACATTGGCCCACTTCGCTCTGACAGGTGTGATTTCCCAATCTCGTCCTCGGTCAACTTTGATCGGTTTGGTACATTTACCATCATACCCCTTCCAACCCTACTCATTACTATTTCGGTCGGCCCATCATAAGGGCCCAACCAGTATCTTTGGCCTATTATCTTGACTTTAGCGTTGGAGTGGTCCCAGGGCGATGGCCTGACCTCACCTTTGCCTTGTTTTCTTGTCTGCAGGTTGGAACTTCAGCGGAAGACCCAAGTGTGGATTTTAGCAGTAACAGATTGGCGCCCACCGTGAGGCCCATTGGAAAGTTTTGGTAAACGTCCCGAACATTCACTTAACTCCCTAATTGCAATGGCACGCCGTTTGACTAGAAGCTAGAGTCTCGATCCTCATCTTGAGGACAATCTTAGTGATGGGTGGGATTATGACACCCCGCCTCATGTTCATCCCGAAATAATACCCGAATAGAGCGACCCCCGTGACTTCGTTACCCAAGCAGAGCTCGGACCCATAGCAGATAGAATGGACAATTTGGCATGACTGATCTAAGCCTTTCAGGCTCCTCATGACCCTCCCCCTCCGGTAGAAGGACGAAGGGAAATCCCAGTCCCTAGGCCCGAGCCGGTCCCGCGGGGAGATGAACATGCGCCTCAGGGACATGCGAAACGACGAGTCCTGGTTGACCTTTCGGACGAGAGGGCCGGACCAGAGCCAATCCTGCGGGGAGATGATCATAAGGCCCTGGGACGAGCTGATCGACAAGGGCCAGCTAACCACTCGGACGAAAGGGGTGCTCACCCTTGCACAGCAAGGAGCCGAGGCTCATACGTGGCCCTTAGCACTTCGTCAAACCAGGGGAGCCACCGAACAGGATCGCCTACCCACACTCCTCATATCTCTGTGAGAGACAGGATAGGTCCCCGGCAACGTCTTGAAGCCAAACTACCTCGAGCACAATTCTCTGAGCAAAAAGGCCAGCCGCCTAGAATCTGGTGAATCAAGCCATGTCTTGAGGAGATGTGGACCGTGTGCTTTTCATCATCAAAGAAGACGCGAAACTCGAGGATCAAATGGCGGCTCTATGAGAGCGCATGGACAAGGTCCTCCAGCGGACTGAAGATGCGGAGGACAAAGATTACAGTATCAACAACCCACTTACGGACATGATCATGAGAGCCCCTCTCCCTAAAGGCTTCCACATGCCGAAAGTACAGTTGTACGATGGCTCTACCGATCCTGAACAACACTTCGGCAGCTTCATGGCTATGATGCTACTGTGCGACTTCCAAGATGCGATCGACTACATAGCATTTTCGTCTACCCTGAAGAACTTTGCTCGACTGTGATTCAACAGTCTCCCCCCCAAGGTTGGTTGATTCTTTCGAGGACCTCAACAAAAAATTTCACACTCACTTCCATGGCAGTAAGTTGTAGAAGAAAACAGCAAAACATCTGATGAACCTAAAGCAGCGACCCGACGTGTCACTTCGGGCCTTTGTCTCTTGGTTCAACCAAGAAGTCCTTGAGATCAAAGACATCGAGCCTGGTGTGGTTGCTACGACATTGTCTACGGGAATTACCGATGAGAAGCTGTAGTTCTCCATCGCTAAGCAAGGTTTAAAATCTCGAGTTTCGGAGGAGTCTCGGCCTCCTCCGAAACCGAGATCTCGGCGAGATCTCGCCGAGACTATGCATTTTGTCCGAAACAGCTTAAAAAGGCTGTCTCGGTGGCCAAAATGCCTTTTTTAGGTCTCCAACTTTAGAGGAACCTTATTTTTACATACATAAACACATTTAGAGTATAAAATTGTAAAAATAATGACCATTTGTGGTTGTTTGGGTTTACACCCATGTTTTCACGAGCCAATCTTCGAAGTCCCGTTGTTAATTTAGGTTAATATTAGCTATTATATTCAATCAAATATGGCAAATGAGACAATAACATAATGCATTAGGGGAAAGAGAAACAAAATTACACTTCATTATAAATCATTACATAATTTACATCATAGTTCAAAATTCAAATATTCAACATTGAATGATCCCATAGTCCCCATGTGCCTATAGTCCACAATTCCACAATCCTTATACAGATACAATGTCTAGTAATACGTAGAGTGTCGTGGATGATCCATCCTACTATCATCATACATCTGGGAAAGTTGTCGACGCAAATTGTCTTCCAATTGAGCAACATAATCTTCCCATGACATTCTTGATGCAAAGTAGTTCGGTAGTCTTGCACATGATTCATAAATATAACATCGAGTAGCTGTCCGAAGGATACCAATCTTTGGGAAGAATGGAAAAACTTATAGTAGTACTGCGTGCGTAGAATCTTGCGGAAGTACCGATGGAATGGAATAGAAGTTGGTTGATCCACTATGACTCCGTGTATGTGCTCCCGCATCCGAACCATCGTCGAAAGAAGAACCATATGCGATCGTAGTGGGATGGGGACGAAGTTGATATCAACATAATCATTTGAGGTGTATCTTTGAACCCATTGCTATATCCAAGAAAGTTCCACTGCTCATGTCCACCGCGAGAATCGCTATTCTCCTCCACACTCAATCCTCGTAAGCCCACTAGAGAGGCTATCAACATCGGCGTCCATCGTCCTACTACAATCGGCATCTTCATCATGTTGAGAATGGGAATGATGTCGAGGCCTACGCGAATACGAAGTTGGTCTACGCGTGATGAGGATGGCGCACGTGCACCATGGTCATCATCTTGTGTTGTATGAGTGTCTTGGCTCTCCCAAGGTGTATCCTAACGGTGATGCTCGTGGCTCGGATCAGCCCCAATATTGACAAAAGTGGCTCGACCCCCCACCCCCATGATCACTACCACTAGCTCCACTACCACTCCAACTCCACTCGGGATCTTACGTATCGGTGCCGGCGGGAGGGTCAAATGGCACGGGTGACCGTGTATGGACTCGACCCTCTTCCGAGGCTAAAAACTTCGTCGACATCGGTATCCAAATGGCTGGCCAAATGGGAGTCGGGGCATCCCCCCCGGGCTCGTCCATCACGGGTACTCCCCGTCCCGCACCCACTCTACTAATGGATCTTCCTCTTGAGTCAAGTTCGGAAGATGTTGGCGAGCTCGAGCGGGGTATCATCCTCCTTATCAAAGAACATGTTTTGCACCCTCGGCCTCATGTTGTAATGCACAAAGACCAAGTCATTTAGCCGTTGGGAGCCAAGTCCATTCCGCCTCTTTGAATGAATGAGGTTGAAAGTACTCCGGTTTCGCTCACAACCGGATGCAGAGCATGTTTGAGCTAACACTCTACTTGCTATCTTCTTCAGCAGCGGGTGCATCTTTACCATACAACACCCACCATTCAGCTGCATAAGAATAATAGCATATTTTAATTTCGTATGTCATTTAAATGTAATACATAAAACATAAGATAATTTAATTTCGTATGTCAATTACACGTAATACATACATGAATCACTTTTGTCACGTCCGACCAGCTGCGAAGGGGAACCCAAAACTCCCACGGGCTTCCCTAAAGGTTTTAATCTACACACAATCGAAAACTTATAAATATTTGCAATTACAATATATAGTTGAAGCACATATTTCCGATGGTGAAGCACACAACTCACGTCTAGGTTTGCCAATGCCCGTGGCTTGGGGATCCGGCTCCAACTTTGCAACCACTAGCTTCATTTGCCTCAATGAGTTCTGCGTTCGTCCCAAGTACATGCGTATACCGGTACTTGGGGTTCAAATAGTATATCTGAAATATTTGACGGTGGACACATGGTTAAAACAAATAAAAATTATATTGGTACATAAGTAACACTAAAGTAAATACATCATCAAATTTACTCACCCGACCTTATGCAATGGATGCATGAGTTGGCTTTCCCATCGGTCATTGATGATCTTTATATAATTCTTGTAGCCACGTGGTATCAAAGCTTTAACACGTACTTTCAATGCATCCACAAAGAGCATAAAGAAGTGGCATGGTTGGTTTTCGCTCGGTATCTACCAATCTCAACACTGTACTACGGGATGCAACACCCTTACTACCACCTTCACATTTTGCCAAAATTCGTCCGAAGCGATGGTACTGCGTGCTTCCACTCCCCGGGGTGTAGCCGATTGTCTCCACGAAAACCAATCCTCGGATGCAAACATCGATCCGAGTCCGGCCATCTTCGCCTCAAAGCTCTTTAATGCTATGAAGTTCGTAGCGAATCCGGTGATGCCCGGTCCGACCAAGTCCCCCCCCACATCTCTCCCCGAGCATGTTCAAGGAATAACCATGGTTGTAGATGAAAGTGGTTACTTGTCTTGCTTGCTCAACCACTCTCTTGACTTTACTTATCTTGCCCATGTCCTTCAACATCAAATCAATACAATGGGCAGCACATGGAGTCCGGAAGAGATTGTAGTCGGGATTGTTCATTAACATCTCCCCGCCTTCTTAAAATTGCTGCCGTTGTCCGTCACAACTGGACAACATTCCGAGCTCCCACCTCAACCACCACCTCTTGCAACAGCCCATAAATATAATCTGCATCTTTTACTTCAATTGATGCATCAACGGACCTAAGGAACACCGTCCTCCCATCACAAGAAACCATGAAGTTGATGATGGACTTTTCGATAGGAGTATAGGACCGGTCCAACCATCACACATAATAGTTACTCCGAAATCTTCCCAATTCCTCTTTCGGCTTAGAATCCGGTCTTGTAATTCCTTCTTATGTTGAGGCAAATAATGAGTCATTAACTCATATTGATTTGGCCCTCCTAACCCCCGTCACCGCCTCAAGAATCGCATCTAGCATGCTCCGAAAGAAAGGGCCTGTGGTGGCGTTTGTTGGGATGCCATGATAAAACGACCACTTAGAGTAAGAATACCCTACCGACTCCCTATTCTTTCCCCCAAACATTGCCTTTATTTTTTTTTGCTTACTACCTTGCTTCGTAAAAGCTGCGGGATCTTGCTCTAGAACTTGAACATAATCATCCCGTCCCCGTGGCACGGGTTCTTCCCTTCTACTTCGTGATCTAGAAAACCGGGAACCAATCCCTTTGCTCCGTCTCGTGGCTCGGACTCAACAAATCCACTACCACCGCCACCTACTCCGGATGTACCTGCTCCCGTCCGTCTCCTCTCTCGCATCCGATCTAAGGGTTTCTCTATAGCCATTGCCGCATGACGCATCTGTCTTGCCTTCGCCTCTGTCATATCTTCTACATCCCATCCCTCAACCTCATGTTCCTCACTTTGGATTCCGGTACGGTGCCTCGAATTGCCTCTTCAAATTGTTGTTTTTCTCTTTCCATTGCTGCCCTCCTCTCGCCTCCCTCCCCTCAACTGTTCACCTATGGCCCTGGATATCTTCACGGGACACTGCGGGCATTTGGAAACATCTTTGCCCAATCCACTCAAGTGTTGCTTGGTCTTGTGATGCCGCCGGACCGAAGCTTCTTCCCACAAAAATTACACTGGGTCTTCTTCCTATCACCCCGAAGGGCGGTCGCATACCGCCATGCGGGGTCGGTTCGGGAACCGGTACCGTCGCCCCCATCGCCTCGCCCCCGGAACTTGGTCTCGACATAATTTCCAAGCACTTGTTTCATAGAAAACACAAACTTCAATAACCTTACAAACTTGAACACAAAGCGAAATTACATTTCAAAATTTTTCTCATATTTTAAATGCGATCAGAACATTTTTCCTTATTTTTCCCGATTTTATAGCATTTTTAATCAATTTTAAATTAATTTTTAATTGCTGAAAATTATTTTTTTAATATAAATAATTCAAAAAAAACATACAACAACCGAAATCGAAATCTGAAATCGTAGGACAGTTAATCGGCCAACGGTGATTAACATATAAATAGGTCATCATCATCAAATGAGTAATAATAATTAATATTTTAAATTTTAATTGCTGAAAATTCATTTTTAAATGCAAATAATTGAAAAAAATACCTACAACAATCAAAATCGAAAACTGAAACCGTGAGCTTGTAGATCGGGCTCACGTAACTAACATATAAAAATTTCATCACATTCTAGAAAAAAAAAATTTCTCCCCTTTGTAGTCTCATGTAAAAATTTCATTTTTCGGCAAGAAACTTACCTTCAACAGTTGATATGAAGCTCTTACAGCAATCCCCGCAGTCCGAAGCACCACTCGTAGCAATTTAGAAGTCCAAACAAAAAAAAAATGGGGAAGAAATGAAGAAATGAAGAAATTTAAAGAAAATATCAGAGGGGACTGTTCTCGGTCGAGTTCTCGACCGAGAACAGACCCTCTGTCTGTTTATAAAGGGAAAAAAAGAAGCAAAAAGCAAAATCTCGCGAGATCTCGGCGAGAATAGGTAAATGCCGAGACGAAAATGGTTATCGCCTCTGTTTTCGTCTCGGCTAGTGTCGAAACCAGCGAAATCAGATCTCGCCGAGATTTTAATCCATGTCGCTAAGAAGGAACCTGCTGACCTCAAAGAGCTGTTAGTGCATTGTGAGAAGTATGCCATAACAAATGAAGTCTTCTAGCCATATAAGGAGGAGGTCGGCACCTTGGGAAAAAGAAAGCCGGTCCGTCAGGACTGAGAGCCCGAGAGGGAGACAAAGAAGATTTGTTGAGGAAAGGAAGAAGGTTCTCCTCGGGGGATGCAGAAGTATTTCAATAGATACACCCGCTTAACCTGTCGATCTCAAACATATTCACTCCGATTGTCGGAGACGGCAAGCTCCAAAGGCTAGCAAAGATAATCACGGACCCGAAGCACCATGATACTTGAAAATTTTGTCGTTTTCATCGAGATCACGAACATGACATGGATGACTGTTGGCATCTGCAAGGAGATATTAAAGACCTGATCCGTCGAGGGTACTATAGTCGGTACATCGCCCGACGGGTAGAACAAGAAGAAAAAACTCCCGAGAGAGAGAGAGGAACTCAGGCAAGAAAGGCACTAGGAAGAAGACGTAGAGGGTTATCCTTTGCCCCCACCTCCGGAAAGATGTGTGGGAGTCTTGTCCTACAGATTAAACCTGTCCCATTCCAAGTTTATCAGACGAGGCATTCCAGTGGAGGAGAAGAAGACAGTGGACGGCCTCTTCAGAGGACTCATCTGAGAGAGAGCCGGAAGAGAATGGATCACACTAGGCCAAGGCTACCACGACTGGTTATTGGCGATGTTACTAAGGAAGAATCCGAAGAGAAAACAGCAGCATCTCCTTGGTTTTACCGAGCTCACTCGAACGAGGAGGTGCCCTCGGTACATCACACCGCCTTTCCCCCACTTCCTCAGATGGACCGACCTGTTTTGCCTTACGAAGCAGTCTCGGCCAACACAGCTTTGCTGTAGTAATACCCGAGTCATATTGTCCGAGGAGACAACCTCGGTAGCACAGAGAATCTTGGAAGAAGCAAAGTCCCCCTATTCCTGACTGAGATATAGGATTGGGAAGGAAGAGAAAAATCACAATGACCCGATTTACACCATAATGGGCGGACCAGTAGCAGGAAACACTTCGTCATGGGCCCGAAAGGAGTATGCTCCCAGTGTCAAATTAACTAAATGGCCTGCAAAGAGAGCAAGAACTAGCGATATTCTTATGTTTGGAGATGAGGACTTACGTGGGCTAGAGTTGCCCCATGACGATCCCTTGCTGATCACTGTGAGGATGGGGGACTGCGAAGTCAAGAAGGTTTTTGTTGATACTGGTAGCTTCGTGGACGTCATTTACTATGGGGCCTACAAAAGGATGGAGATTGGTGACGATTAGTTAATACCTTACTCCACTCCACTCCAATCATCTGCTTCACCGGAGATCACGTCGCACCTTTGGGCTATATCCAGCTACCGGTGCGAGTGGGGACTTACCCTAGAGATTCCCAAGTCTACATGGTCTTCCTAGTGGTAGATCTCCCCTTGGCACACAATGTGATACTGGGATGACCAGGAATGAGAGCCCTGATAGTGGTTGCCTCACCCGTCCACCAAGTAATGAAATTCTACACACCTCGGGGAATTGGAGAAGCCGAGGTGACCAGTTGCTATCACGAAAATGCTACTCCATGGAGCTTCAGGCGCAAAAGATGCAAACGTAGGCAATGTCGATTGATATTGAAGATCTGAGGGATGACCCAAGACAGTAACGAGGCGCCCCAGTGGACAACCTCGTCCCTATCATCTTGGATGAGACAAGACCGAAATGGACTGTCCAAATCAGCGCCTCCCTAGCGGAAGAGAAAAGAGGAGAGAGAATAAAATTCCTGAGGCAGAGCATGGACATATTTGCCTGGTCAGCTGTGGATATGCGAGGTCTCCCCCGGGATATAATAGATCATTGCATCTGTGTCAACTCCCGCCTACAACCTGTCCGTTAAAAAGAAAAGGACCTTCCCCCTGCTCGGCAAGCTGCCATCGACGAGGAGGTCGAAAAGCTTCTTGCGGCTAAAATTCATTCATGAGGTACGGTACCCTGAATGGGTGTCAAACGTGGTAATGATGCCAAAACCTGGAGGCAAGTGGGGAATCTGCGTTGATTTCTCAGATCTAAACAAAGCATGCCCAAATGATTGCTTCCCCTTGCCCAGGATCGATCAATTAATCGATGCCACACCAGGTCATGAGCTATTGAGCTTCAAGGACGCCTACTCCGGCTACAATCAGATCCAGAGGCTGATGTTGAAAAGACTTCCTTTGTTACAAACGGAGGTTTGTGCTATTATGATGTTAGGCCATTTGGCCTCAAAAATGCCGGTGCTACATATCAGAGGCTGGTGAACAAGATATTCGAGAATTAGATCGGGAAGAACATGGAGGTCTATGTAGATGACATGTTGGTGCAGACCTTGAAAGGAAAAAGGCATGATATAGACCTGGAAAAAAGCCGTTGCCGTCTTGAGGAAGAACCAAATGAAGCTGAATCCTACCGAGTGCGCGTTCAGCGTATCATTCGGGAAGTTCCTGGGATTCATGGCCTCAAGCTGAGGAATAGAGGTCAACCCCGTAGAGATCACGGCAATCATGAACATGCCAGCCCCAACCAAGCCGAAGCAAGTACAAGAACTCATGGGAAGAATAGCTGCTTTAAGCCATTTCATGTCTCGGTCCGCAGATAAATGCATCTCCTTTTTCAAAACCTTGAAAGGGTCAAAGACATTCTCATGGACAGAAGAATGCTAGGTAGCGTTTGACGAGCTAAAAGCATACCTTGCCTCCCGCCTCTTTTCGTGAAGCCAAATGTTGGAGACGACTTGCAACTATACCTCGCGGTCTTTGGTGGAGTAATCAGCGCAACCTTGTGAAGGAGGAAGACAAGAAACAAAAGCCGATTTACTACATAAGAAAGGTGCTCTTGGATGCCGAGACCATATACCGAAGAGTGGAGAAATTGGCATTGGCCCTTGTCACGGTAGCAAAGAAACTTCGGCCTTACTTCCAGTCCCATTTGATTTCTGTCCTAACCGACCAGCCCCTGAGAAGATATTATCCAAACCCGACATCTCAAGTCGGGCAATAAGCTGGGTGGTCGAGTTAAGAGAATTCGACATACAGTACTAGCCAAGAATGGCAATCAAAACTCAGGTACTAGTAGATTTATTGATTGAGATCTCAATTCTCGAGGAAGCAATACCTCCCCTAACCAAGAAGAGGCAGAGGCGCCCCCCACTGCCCACTTGGGTTTTATACATGGATGGATCGCCAACCCTCTGAGAAAGCAGCGCCAACATGATACTACAAGCCCTGAAGGATTTCAAGTGCAATATGCTCTTGTGTTTAAGTTCTCGGCCACTAACAATGTGGCTGTATTTGAAGCAGTCTTGGTCGGACTCCGACTGGCCAAGGCACTATCGGCTCGGCATGTCAAGGAATCTAGCAACTCCCAGCTGGTGGTTCATCGAGTTAAAGGAGAATATGTGGCCAAAAAGACAACATGATTGCATACTTGAAAAAGGTACAGGAGGCAGTGGCAACATTAGCTAGTTTTCACTTTGCCATGTCCCCCGAGGAGAGAATGAGCAAGCGGACGCCTTGTCCAAGTTAGCCGCCGTTGACCTTTTAGAAATTAGTCATTCACTATACATTGAGATATTGGAGAGCATTCGACCAGATCGACGAGGTAATGCCGCTGGAGCCAAAACTTAGTTGGATTGGCCCAATCCACTTGTATCTCAAGAGTGGAACCGAGCCGAGGCAAGAAGAATTCAATTCGAAGGCAACCCATTATGTGCTAGAGGACAATATCCTCTATGAAAAATCATTCACCTTCCCACTCCTCGAATGCCTCCGGCCCAGTCAGGCCAAACAAACAATCCAAGAGGTGTATGAAGGATTATGTGGCACACACCTCGGCCACATCCCAATCTATTCCTTAAATCCCTATTTTGGTTGCTATTTTTTTGCCGGTATTAAAATATTTTATTCAATGCATTATCTCATCAACTATTTGCTGATCTAGCTTATGTTATTGCAATCGAATCTAGTTGGTAAGTTGTCCTAGCACCACAAGGATCCTCCTCTAGCTGTACATCTAGCCGTTGGATTGAGTTCAATTTCTGATATCTAATCATCCTATCTGTTTATAACATTGTGGCAAGTTCTGATTGGTCATTGCCACATAAATAAAATTGATTCTTTTTTAAAATTATTGTTGAAAATCCACTTGTATCATTACCCTATTCCTAGTCACACTAGGACTTCTTTTATCCCTTATACCCACCATTAGATCATACCTAAATTTTGATGATTTATCCTAGTTGTCATTAATTATTTGCCTGCCATTTGGTCCATATTTGCTGATTGAATCTTTGACTTTTCAAGTAATGTCAAAAATCCACTTGCATCGTTACCCTATTCCTAGTCACATTAGAACTTCACCATATTTCTTAATCCGGCCATTGGATGGTTTTGAAATTTGGATATCTTGTTCCTATTGATATTTTAATCTATATCCGAACTTCACCATATTTCTTAATCTGGCCGTTGGATGGTTTGAAATTTGGATATCTTGTTCCTATTGATATTTTAATCTATATCCCCCAGTTTGACATCTCCTGCCATAATTCATCCACTATAAGGGGAGAAGGTTTATATATCTTGCTCAAGTTTGTGTCTTCTCATTGAAAAGAACTTGCCTAATCTTACCTTGCTTGTTGTGGAGCTTGAATCTACTAACACTACTACCGATTTGCTCATGATGGAGTCTACTATCTTTTGCTAATGTTGGAGCCTACTACCCTTTGATTATGTTGGAGCCTACTACCCTTTGCTCATGTTGGAACCTATTTCATTGGCACATGATGCAATTTCCACTACCTGCATGTGATGCAACCTCTACTACCTGCATGGATGCAACCTCTACTATCTACATGTAATGCAACCTCTACTACCTGCACGTGATGCAATCTCTACCACCTCTTTGCTTGTGTTGGAGCTTTCTTTCTTTTGCTTGTGTTTACTACATGTGTCTATGATGTTGCAATTATCTACTGCTATCTACTATTGTTGCTGTTACTACTACTTGTCGGTTTGTTAATTCCGACAAAACTGCTCCAAGCTGGGCATAAATGACTTATGTACTCCAGCTTGAGGGGGAGTGTTGAAAAGATTGTACGGTTTTGTTTTGTTGTCTAGGTGTCACCTAACTTAGTGCTCACCACCTGTCCAAGCTGGCTGCCTTCTTAGTCTTTAAGATTAAGTAAAATCTTGACTTAGTCCTTATCTTAATTCATTATATGTAACTAGGAGACTAGTATTTTGGTCTAACTAGGATTTACTATTAATCTAGGATTCCTTGTCATGTTGACATGTGGAATTCCTACCTCAATGTAACTAAGGCTCTTTATCTTGTGGAGTCCTAGACCTATCATTGTACCCCTTTTATTTTGTTTATAAATAACAACTGCTAAGAGGTAAGAGGAGAAGAATATACATCAATTCTTTCTCTCTCTCTTCTTCATTCTCTCCATCTTCACTTATTTTCTATTTTGCTACAGTTACATTTGATTTGCCAATTTTGACCCCCTTATAGATCTGTAATCTGGAATAAGGACAAGGTGCACCATAAAAGCATAAAACCATGCTTAAGTTATTTTATTTAAAGAAAGTATAACATAAATGATACCTCCAGGTAAAAACCGGCGAAGGACAGCAAGGCAGCATCCAAGTTAGATCTGGGTGACCAAGGCATGGGACAAGTTGTAAAAACTAGGGGAGTCTAGGCATTCCCATTTTGGAAGGCCTTGGGGCCTAATTGAAGCCTTGATCCTTCCTTCAATGCTTACCCAATCCTTGGTCTCTATGGATCTAGGGATACCTTAATACCAAGTTGTTTAGTGTGGAACGAAATTCAAAGTGGGCTCATTCGGAAAGGTTATCCAGACGGGCCTTGGTTCTGCCATGTGGCCGGTCAGATGGGGCTATAATTTTGTGGACAAGTAGCTCCACGAGCCCTACCCACTTGTCAAGTTCCAGCCTAATTGGAGTTGGTCAAATGGCAAAACAAAGTATTGAAAAATTCTAATTTGTAGAGAAGCTGCATGCCAAATTGCCAATACATGGATGGCTGATAGACAAATAGGTTGTCAAGGCGCTGCCTAGGTGTCCAGATGCCTTGGTGGCGCCTTGGAAGTTTGTCCGACTTGGGCTTATAGTCGGGCACCTTGGCGGACCAGGCGACCCTCCATCGCTTTGTTGCCGCGACAACCTTGACGAATACAAGGGTGCATGTACATACATGCGAGGGTGCTTGATTGAATTTTGAATATGAAAATTGACACAGCTCATCCAAACCATTTTCCAGATATCCAGTGATCAGAATTGCAACATCATCCTTCGAAGTGGTAGAAATAAGTGGCCCACCTGGATAACCTCTCTTGGGTTGCATGGCTAGCAAAACTTTGCCTTAAGTGAGTGCTTCATATTGCAATCTAATTAAATTAAAGTGGATTGACAATATACATTATACCCCACACTACAATTTATGATGAGGAAAGATAAAGCAAAATATATAAATAGCTATAATGTGCACCATATTCTTAGTATTTCTCACCATCTGTAATGAAATTAAGGCACTCTTCCCATGTAAAATAATAATGAGGTTTGCATGTCTTGAGTTCCAATCTCCCACCCAAAAACAAACTTTTTTTTGGCACTCCTGATCTCCCTCCAAAATGATAGATTGTATACTTTATATGAGTGTATGGATGTGAAAATCTAGTTTTCAAGCATGTGATCACATTTGATTGATATTAAAAGCTTTCCTGCCTCTTAATTCATTCATCTCATTTGCAGGTGCTACAAATTTGTCGATCCATGTCTAAATTTGGTGTCCCTTTCCGGTCCATGGTTGCAACTGGTGGTTTCCCACAGAGAACTCAACTGAAATATCTTCAGCAAGGTTTAGATGTTCTTGTTGCAACACCTGGTCGTTTTATCTATCTACTAAAAAAAGACTTCTTGCATTTGGAAAATCTTAAATGGTGAGGCATCCCAAATATTTTTATTATCATGTTTTTCTTTCTAGACTAGGTCTGAGAGAAGAGATCACTACATGATGTCTTGTTGTCAAACTTTTGGAAATCTGTGTTTGTGCCACTTTGTTTATTCCTTAAACACATTTTCAATTCCTGCCTCTCTATAATTTAGTAACCACATTCTGCGAGTCCTCCTTTTCCTTTTCAGTCCTGGTTCTAAAGCAACTTTACTTGCAATCCTTGCGATGATTTTGATACTGCCACTGAATAAGCCTGTTTCCATAAGATAAGTAAAAGATAGTTAAGTGTTTGCCTATGACCTATTACCTCTAAACCTGAATGTAGGTCCTCATCACCTCATGCAAGTGAGCATTCTACTGTATTATTTACTGATATCTGGTTATAATATTACTGATTTCGGTTTTACGACTTGCTGGCAGTGCTGTTTTGGATGAGGTTGATATACTTTTCAGTGATGAAGACTTTGAACAACTGCTGCAATGCCTAATCAATTCTGCACCTGTGACAACACAATATCTTTTTGTGACTGCAACTTTACCAGTGGACATATACAACAAGCTGGTTGAAAATTTTCCTGATTGTGAAGTGATTATGGGACCTGGCATGCACCGTACAAGCTCTGGCCTTGAAGAGGTTGGTTTATTAAGATGTGGCTTCTGTTAATATGCTTCTATTAATGCAGAAAATGAGTCTATTCTACTAGTCTTTGTATTGTCTCTTCATTAGGCGTACTGCATTACAATTTATTTTTGGTCATATCATGCTTTATCTGGAATATAATCTCCAACTGTTGAGCTGTCAAGGATTCAAGATGGGATGCTCTTGATGGGTTTAAGTCATTAGAATCGACTTACTATATCAGTATATCTACCTTATAAGTGGTTAAGGTATTTTCTCCCCCTAAAGAAAATGTAAGACATATTGATATATTGAAGTTTCCAACAAAAGCGACCTATACAAAAAGATATACTTGATGCTATACATTTCATAGTTGTCAAGGTGCCGCCTAGGTGTCCAAGTGACCTCTTGGGTCCAAGGCGATCGTATGCCTTGTTTGATGTTAGAAAGGGGATTGCCTTGGATGCCTAGGCACCATCTTATCGCCTTCTGACAGTTCACCTCATGTTTTATCAGTTTTTTTTGGACACTTCGTGAGTTTACGTTGCTTTGTTTTTTGATGAATATAATTCTCATATTAGGTCATTACTAGCTTAATTATATCATATTGGATTGGTATGGATTTCATGTTGCATATAAGCATAACTGTATTATTGTTGCTATATTACATATATTGTGCCTAGGTGACCTTCCAACACCTGGGGTCACCGAGTTGCCTTGGCAACTATGTTATTACAATTAGCAGTGGCCAATTACAGGACCCTCTATACAAAGAAAAGAAAAAAAAAAAGACCTTCAATTGTATAAATTTGTGAGGCCACTACCCATCACCCATTAACAAAACCTCCCAATTATCTCTTTTGAGTTTCGAGCAAGCCTTCCAATATATGATTGTCTATTTCTAAAATGCCAGGTAAAGCCGTCCATAAATCGCTAAATTTGGTGGAAAGTTTCTGTGGTAAGAAAGTGGAGATGATAGTTATGATGATGACTGATAATAATGAAAGAACAAGATCATATTAATGATGAAGCTTTGTCCCCAAAAATAAAGGAACACCACACCCCAAATAACAAAAATGGTAATAACAATAAAAGAATGGCTTTGAGATCTGTTACGGGTAAGATCTTACTTCTTAGACATTCGACTGTGAAGTAAGTAGCTGAAGTTTGGATGAATAGTCTCTTCTGAACCCCCCTTCCCCCTTCTGTCTTGGCCGGCCCCTCATGGCCAGCCTTCCGGCCTCGACAGTCTCACCTGCCCTCATCCCCTCCAACCCATCCCCTGTTTCGTCTCTTTGCCCTCCCTCTGTCGCAGGAGGAGCCTCTTGCGACCGCTCCCCCTGCTGGCTTTGATGTTCTGGTTTCTGGTATTAATGGGCGATGGAATGCCCTCTTTGACTCCACCCCTTATCTCTGGGTGAGGGATTTCCCCTGAAGTTCAAGACTCCGGTGAAGGAAGGTGAGCACCAGGTTGCTTCCTGTCTGGACAGCTCCTATGCAAAAGAAATATCCAACTGGTCTCTGATGTTGGTTGGGCAATTCGTTGGAAGGCAGCTACCATATCAGCTGGTGGAGAAATCCCTGTTAAGACAATGGAAACTTTCGGAGGGTGTGGAGATTCTACTTGCTGCTAAGGGCACATAGTGTTTTGATTTGCAGATGTGGATGATAAGATAGGAGCTCTGGAAAAAGGAATATGGTCTGTCGCAGGAAAACCTATTGTTATGAGACAGTGGGATGAATTCTTGCGGTTTGACAATATGAATATCAAATCGTTGCCTATTTGGATTTCTCTGCCTGGTTTTCTGTGATACCCCAAGTATCATTTTCGGGGCTAATTTTGACTTTTTATTTTTCAGCTATAGTACCCTCCTAGGGATGTCCCAAGTTGAGGCATAGCAAAGAACCAAAGGCAATAGGTAATTTTAACTTGAGAATATAATACTATTAATATGAATTCATTTCTATGTGTGTATTCCCATGATTGGTGATAAATGGATTGATTGTGTGTGGAATGATTAAATGTTTTGTGTTGGTAGTGTATTAAATTATGCCTAAGTTTTGGAAGGAAATAATATTGGTATGTGCATTAAATGAGAGCTATGGTTTAAATAAATAAATGTTGGGGACTAAGGCATGGTTCAGCTACTGAGACTAATGGTTGAACAAATGGGTTCGGCTTTGGAGGTCTTGGGTTCAAGACCTCATAGCAGCAAAAGTGGGAGTTTGTTATTATTTTTACATTATGCATAGTGGTGGGGTCCATTGATGACAGCCCCCTATTGGGTGTTAGTGGGGGTAGTTGGGAGTGCATATCCTAGTTGGCAAGAGAGCTTAGGTGGCAAGAAGCCTTTGGTGGCTTGTTCCTATTGGGTAGGGGTGGACATGTGGCATGCATGAGAGATGACACTTGGCCAAGGATCAAGGTGCCGGTTTCGAGACCTGTTTCGGTCAGGCTCGAAACCGGCACAACTCGGCGAAACCACCGAAACCAGGCCGAAACCTGGTATTTTCTACCAGCTTTATTGACTCCATGGTTTCGAGGTTTAAAAATATTTTTTTTTTGTCTGATTTTTTGTGTGTACCCTATTTAAACCATTTTACACCTATTTCTAATGTTAGTTTGCAAAAAAGACATAGAAAATAGCTACATGTGGTGTGGACCAATGTTTGATAGTGTACGCTGAAATATTACACAAATGTCACAATGTAGTAATGTAATAAGCTACTAACTATTAAACCACTAATTAACAATATTCATTAAAAATTAATACATTGAAGATTGAACTTAGAAATTAGAAATCTCACCAGTTAGTTCCATGTGGAGCTTCGTGGTACATTTAAACCACGTGCAACATACCACTGTCCGATAGTCTCTAATGACCCATGAGTAGATAGAGTCATCAACATAATATAAGTACCCTTGTCGAGGGTAAGGCTGATCGAGTGTGTGTGTGGGTGGAGCAGGAGTAGGCATGAACGTCGGAGGAGGAACATAGCGAAATATGGAGTCGACGAACGATGATCCAACGGGTGCCACCGCCAACACCCGAGGCCGAGTCATCTCTAAATTGATTCTTTGGGGTAGGAACTATAATAACCCCCATACCCATCACCTCCAACCCCACTAGCCCCAAGTAGTAGACCATCCAAATCCACCATGTGCCGTCGAACCGATACTTCGCCGCCACTCTCTTCGGGAATTCTTGGGCTCGAGGTCCGTGTGATCATGAATTCCCGGTGCACACCAATGCCCAGACCCCCCGGCCCGAGAACTCTCCCCTAAATGCATCCCCTCGTCATGCCGCCGGACATGGTCGATATATCCATGGGATTTGTTTCATCCATCTCCTCCCGTGGCATGAACCCGGGCGTGATCCTCTAGTGTACCCTCTAGTACTACCACTAGGCCGGGTTCCGTGGTCGGTATCCCGTGTAGCATGATCATAGTGAGTCTCCCCGTGAATCTCAAGGGAGAAGGCAATGGATCTAGCCTTTGTGGTTGGTTATACCGATCGGGCTCATTGCGTAAGGCAGCATATCCGTCATCACCACCACCATCATCATCATTATCCCCAGTACCACTCAGGTCCACTAGTACCGATATCACCCCCGGGTGGCGAAGGTGATTGTGTTTCTCCGGAAGAAACCGGCGAATCACTCTCGGTCTCACTATCACCGGTCCGAAATGGACGTCTTGCACGTGCGTGGACTCTACCCCTCGGTAGCCATAAACTCTCCCACATCGGCCTCCAAGGCTCCAAAGAATAAGACGACTTGGTCGACCACCAGCCTCATCTAATTGAGGCTCACCACGATCCGTAACCCACTCATTTAAAGGATCAACTTCCTCTCCCTCCAACTCAAAGATCTCACTCAGCTCAATGGGGGGTTTTAGCATCTTTGTCCCCGCTTAACCGTATGTGCTCTTCTTTCAGTCTCAAATTATAGTGCACATACACCAAGTCCTCAAGCCTTTTTGCACCCAACTGGTTTCGTCGCTTAGTATGTATAAGCGAAAATGTGCTCCAGTTTCGTTCACATCCCGTGGCGGAGCATGTTTGTGATAACACCTTTACTGCTATTGCACGAAGGTTGGGTGACTCCGATCCGTATAGGACCCACCATTCAGCTGCAAAATAGCATAGGAAACAAATATTAAATGATGAAAAAATCTACAATGGCATATTGACATCCATAAAGTAAGTATACGTACCAGGGGGTGTTGATTGTCGACCAGATTCAGCAGCCGCCCTACCAAAACTCCCAGTGGCATCTCTAAAGCTTTTGAGCTGAACCAATTTTGATGGGTAATAGTCTTAGTAAAAATAAAATTCTTATAAATTATGTTGACAACAAAGTAAGTAAAAGTCTTACTTCTTGCAAAATAATAGACTGTGCTCTTGCGTTTGGCTCAAGCTTGGCAACCACTTCTTGTACTGCATCTATTAATTCTTGACGCATTCCCTTGTTGTATTTGTATTGATACTTAGGATTCAGATAATATGCTAAAATTGACAAATATTATAATTACGTCAATGCAAGCTGATGTAATTTTAATTAGTTGAGAAACTGAAGTACATCAAGTAAAGACTCACCAGCCTTGTGTAGTGGGTGCTTGAGCTGTCGCTCCCAACGATCTTTGATGATGGCAATATATTTTGAGTTCCCGTGTAGGACCGAGGCCACTCAAACCACTCCTCTCGAAGCAAACATTGATCTCAAACTAGACTTCTTCATGTCAAAACTCTTGAGGGCAATGTAGTTTGTTGCAAAACACGTTAACCCCGGGCCTCACCAAGTCTCCACCACACTTGGTTCTCATCATCTCTAAGGCATATCCATGGTTATAAATGAAAGTGGTTACTTGCCTTGCATTTTCTCTGATCTCTTTCACCGTTTTATTTCCCCCATGTCCTTCAAGATCAAATCAATACAATGGGCTGCACATGGTGTCCAAAAAAGTCGGTATTTTTATTATTCATCAACCTTTCCCCGCTTTTTGAAGTTACTACCATTATCAGTGACCACTTGTACCACATGATTTATCCCCACTTCTTTCACCACTTTCTTCAAGAGACCATAAATGTACTTGGAATCCTTGATATGATTGGATGCATCAACAGACTTCAGAAACGTTGTTCTACCATCACAATTTACCAAAAAGTTGATGAGAGATTTCTTGGTGGGTCCGGTCCACCCATCACACATCACAGTCACCCCATATCTTTCCCATTGTGTCTTCAAAGAATCCACATATTGTTTCATTTCTTTTTTATGTCTGGGTAGGTAGGTGTTGTACAACTCCCAAGTCGTAGGCCCTTTAACTCCCGGACCTCGCCCTACCTATTTCATCCAACATAGTCCGATAGTGAGGTCCCTGTGGTAGCATTTGCTGCAATGCCATGGTACATCATCCACTTGGAGATTTTGTCTCCTACTCTCGTCTTGACATTAGTCCAAAAATGGGGCAACTTTTTTTGTTTACTATCCTGTCTGACAAATAGATCAGGATCCGCCCTCAGGACCTCAAGATCTGGGTCACGAATAGGTGGTGGTGCCTGTGCAGTAGCTGGAGTCCTAACACTCTGAGTCCTCCTAAAAGGTATCTCGGGGGCACCCCTACTTCTCAGCCTCGGCCTCCTCCCCTCATCCTCTCTTCTTTGCCTCTCTAGATGACCCAGCTCCTCTAGTCCTCTCAAACCTGTCTTTGTCGATCTAGCTCTCTTTGCCTTATACTTGCTATCTTCGCTCTCTTCAAACTGTCTCACCTCTCGCCTCTGTCATTTCTTGGTCTACCTCATCACCGTCAAGGCTAATGTCATCTTCATTAACCCCCTAGATTGCCCTCCGGACAAGCCTCCTCAAACTCCTGTTTATCTGCCTTCTTCTTATTTCTTCTATCAATATCACTCTTCATTAAGCTTGCCATAGCCTTCTTCACTTCACTTGGTACGTTGGGGCAACCCATGACATCCTTGTTACCACCAGCAAGATGCCACTTCAATCTAGTGGCACCACCTCCTTTTATCTGTTTGCCACAATAATTACATTGTGACTGTTTCTTATTGGCAGTAAGTGGTATCCCATGCCTCCATGCAATGTCACCACTTGCAGTTGGTGCATCAGCCATTTCAAACACTTATACTGTTGAAACAAAAAGACAACAATTACTACAATTGAAACAAACTATATTTTCATTTTTAACAACACTTTATTACATAAATAATATCTTATAACTAAATAATACATCTTAAAGTAAAAAAACAGCATAGGTTTATCATTTTTACATTGCATTATTACATAAAACAGCAACATATTATAATTTCTAACGCATTTATATTTTTTCCATAAGTTAAAAATATTTTATTAATTTTTCAGTAATTAAAATGCCCTTAAATCAACATAAAGAATTAGTACATATTACTTCTATTACATAAAACAACAACCCACCATAAAATAGTATTACTTTTAAAAATAATTTTATTTATAAAGATTTTCAAAGTGAAAACAGAAATATTTTATCATTTATTTATATTTATTTTCAATTTAATTAATTATTTTATCAATATCCGAAAATTAAAATAATTAAATAAAAACAGAAAAATAATTTTACTACATACAAAATGTAGATCACCTTATTTTGTTTAACATATATTTAATTCAATGCCATACAATATGTGTACGATGTAATTTTTTCAAAAAATAGTTGTAGGAAAATCTTTTTTTTCAAACAGAAAATCTAATAAATAAATTATTTGTCAAAAAAAAAAACTACTTCCATGGATTCATAGATCGGGTGTTAGAATCAAACATATAAAAAATTGGAAGCCATCCATGATGTTTGCATACCATTTCATTCAAAAATACACAAAATAGAGAGAATGACTTACCTTGAAGAGAGAGAGATGAGTTGAGAGCAAGAATCCTTGAATAATCTTGACAAAAGTTGATATCCTTTGAAGAATTGAAGATTTAGGAAGAAAAAATTGAGAGAAATGAGGTTGGAGAGGAGAAGGGGGAAAAATAGGAAGGAAGTGTCGAAACCTACTGATTTCGAGTAGGTTTCGACACTTAAAAGGTACTGGACCAAATTATTATGGGTCGAAACTGGGTTTCGACCGAAACCTGGTCGAACCCAGTGGTTTTGGTTCGAAACCATGCGTAAATCAGTTTCGAGCCTGGGTTTCGTCTCGCCCAAGCTCGAAACCGAGTTGTTTCGGTCGAAACTTGAAGTTTCGACCGAAACCTCGAACAGTGCACTTGGCATAAGGATGTGCATGTGCATGCATAGGATGATGAGTGAGTGGCAATCCTATGTGGCTTTGGGAGTTTAGGTGGGAGCCCACTATTGGCCATTAGTACTTGGTACCATGAAAATATGATAGTGCTTCTCATGCAAGCTGATGCATAAGAGGATTAGATGGCATTTTGGTCTATACACTTTTTAAGGGTATCCATCAAGTATTGGTGTATTTCCCATGCAAGACTGTTGACTTTTGAGGGATTCCTATAGGGGCAATATAGACTTCTCTTAAATCAGATTTTAATCAAAACAAAATATGAAATTACAAGATGAAGTTTATGAATTTTCCTTTGCTAAAAACCTATGAGACATTGACAGAGAGAAAAGCTCCATTAGAGAAGGGAAAGAAAAGAAAGAAGAAGAGAGATTGAAGGAGGAAGCAAGATTTTGGGAAAGAAACCTCCATTGTTGCTTTTGGAAGCTTGAAAAATTTCTTGTTGAACTAACTTGCGAGGTAAATTCTTTATCTAAAAGTTTCAGTTTTGAGTTTTATTTCTAATGCATGTATACATACACTATTGTGGTGAGCAAAGGGAGTGAGCTTCATTTCTGCAATTCCCTTTGATCATGGCAAGAAAATTTAAAAAGAGAAGGTGAAGGGTGAAGATGATGATGTATATGAGAATGCATGTGATGGAGAGACCTTGTTTTGAAATCAAATTGGGGATTTTGTATTTTGAAATCAAAATCTTGCTTCCTCCTTCAATCTCTCTTCTTCTTTCTTTTCTCTCCCTTCTCTAATGGAGCTTTTCTCTCTCCCAATGTCTCATAGTTTTTTAACAAAAGGAGTCTAAAAACATAATTTGAACCTCAGAATACAAAATCCCCAATTTGATTTCAAAACAATGTCTCTCCTTCACATGCATTCTCATATGCATCATCATCTTCACCCTTTACATTCTTTTTTTAAATTTTCTTGCCATGAACAAAGGGAGTTGCAGAAATGAAGCTCAGCACAATAGTGTATGCATACATGCATTAGAAATAAAACTCAAAACTAAAACTTTAAGATAAAGAACTTAACTCACAAGTTAGTTCAACAAGAAATCTTTAAAGCTTCCAAAAGCAACAATGGAGGTTTCTTTCTCAAAATCTTGCTTCTTCCTTCAAACTCTCTTCTTCTTTCTTTTTTTCCCCTTCTTTAATGGAGCTTTTCTCTCTCTCAATGTCTCATGGGTTTTTAGCAAAGGAAAATTCATAAACTTCATCTTGTACTTCAATATTTTTGTTTTGATTAAAATCTGATTTAAGAAAAGTCTATATTGCCCCTATTGGAATCCCTCAAAAGTCTTGTATGGGGATACTCCCATACTTGATGGGTACCCTTAAAAAGTGTATAGACCGAAATGCCCTCTAATCCTCTTATGCATGTGCTTGCATAAGAAGCACTATCATATTTTCATGGTACCTCTTTAATTTAGGTACCAAGAATGCCCTTTTCATGAATTCTAATTTAGAAAACGACCTTACTAATAGGGATTAATGCAAGTACTAATGGCCAATAGTGGGCTGCCACCTAAGCTCCCGAAGCCACATAGGATTTTTACTCACTCATCATCCTATGCCTGCACATCCTTATGCCAAGTGTCATCTTTCATGCATGCCACATGCCCAATCCGACCCAATAGGGGGCTGTCACATCACTCACTGGACAACACCACTATGCATAATGTAAAAATAATAACAAACTCCCACTTTTGTTGCTATGAGATCTTGAACCCAAGACCTCCCAAGCCCAATCCATTAGGTCAACCATTAGTCTAAGTAGCTGAACCATGCCTTAGTCTCCAACATTTATTTATTTAAACCATATCTCAGACCAATATTATTTCCTTTCAAAACTTAGGCATAATTTAATACACTACCAACACATAACATTTAATCATTCCACACACAATCAATCCATTTATCACCAATCATGGGAATACATACATTGAAAGAAAATGAATTCATATTAATAGTATAATTACCTATTTTTCCCTTGGTTCTTTGCTATGCCTTAACTTGGGACATCCCTAGGAGGGTACTGTAGCTGAAAAATAAAAAATAAGCCCTGAAAATGATACCTTGGGTATCACATCCGGTCTCTTATCTTGGCCTCGCTCTGATCATGTCGAGGCTTTTAGCTCACCATTGCTCCCCAATTCTTGACAGATTAAAGAAACGACTTCAATGGTGGAAAGCCTGATTCCTTTCTTATGCAGGCAGATTGGAACTTGGAAGATTGGTCTTGTAAAGTTCTTATTTGTATTGGGCTGGTATTTTCTGTCTCCCCAGGTCGATCATCCAAAGTATTGAAAGCCTTATGAGTGCCTGAAAGGAGCTGATAACAATAAATTCTTTCATTTTGTTGGTTGGGCTAAGGTTTGCTTTCCCAAAGAGGAAGGTAGTTTGGGGCTCAGAAGGATCAAGGAGGTCAACATGGCTTGTATATTCAATCTTATATGGTGAATTGTTGAGAAAAAAGATTGTGTCTGAGTGAATTGGATTTACAGTAGATACCTAAGAAAGGACTCCATTTGGATGGCTTTTGTGGCTTATGATCCTTCTTGGGTTTGGAGGACAATTCTTCATCACAGGTTGTCCATTCATCAAATATCTTATTGACGATGGAGCCTCTTCCCTCCTCTGGTTGGACAACTGGCATCCTCATGGAATTTTGGTGATGATATATGGGGAGAGAGTCCGGATGGAATTTGGGCATGATAGACTTGCTTCTCCTCCATTATTTCAGATGAGGCTTGGTGTACCAGGAGGGTCTCCTCCCACTTTACGCAGGCTTGGGAAGCCCTAGACTCTATGACTTGCTGCCCCTCTGGGAGTGGGGATATTATTAGTTGGATCGGTTTTAATAATGGTCTGTAGCTAAATTGGCTAAGGGGATGGGTCATAATTATTACGGAGAACCGCATGTCCCAATGATCTTTTATATATTTTTCCAGTAGTAATTCTGGGTACTATTGCGTCTCTTCAACTTGGGACTTGGGAGAGTGTCAGATCTCGTAGTTCCAAGGTGGCTTGGTTTGATGTGGTGTGGTTTAAAGGGTACTCTTTGCGGCATAGTAATACTTTGTGGAGAGTTTTGACTCTGTCTTTGCCCACGAGATCCTTACTTTATGATCGGGGTATCATTCCAAGATCCAGCTATGGTTTGTGTTGCGCTGCCGCAGAAGACGTCCATCACCTCTTTTTTGATTGCTCTTTCTCCAAGAATATCTGGGAAACGATCCTCCAGAAATGTTGGCCATTCAGTAGAAGCATCCAACCTTTCAATCAAGAATGGAAATGGATGATCAAGAAGTTTAAAGGTAAGAGAACTTGTGATACTCTTGTCAAACTTGCATTTGCTGCCATGGTGTGCCACATATGGTTTGAGAGAAATCTTAGAAGGTGGACTTCCAAATCCAGACCCTTTGCCCAGATTTGGGATGCTATTATATTTGATGCGAGGGGATCTTTACTCCCCTCATCCTCCCCCCCCCCCCCTTCTAGATACTGCTAGAGATAGATTTATAATTTCTTCTTGGAATCTTTCCACCGCCAGAGGTGGATTTTTGTGTGCTGTGTGTTGTGTGCTGTTTCTTGTTTAAGGTTTTCCCTTAGTTTGAAAGGAGCCTGACTCTATCCTTGTGATACCTAGGTTTGATCTCTCTTGTTCGGGGTGTTGTTAATACATTTATTTATTCACTTCAAAAATAAAGGAATGGCTTCCTTATCTACACTACATGGTAACTTATTGGTGCTCAAATTTCGAGGTTATGTAGTGTATGTCATATTTGACTAATTTGGTAAGTTTTGGTACAAAAACATTACACCATGTGGCATAATCAACAGGTTAATTTTTTTGTCAATATTTGGACAGCTAAGAAAGGTTCATAGAAGATGGGACATATGACTGAGTTCTTGGCTTTGAAATTTGACTAGCAACCTATCCAGATAGACCCCTATCTGTTCAATGGTTTAAATTGCCACATCATCCCTCTAGATTTTCGATGGGTGAAAATAGATGGGAGAAAATCCACTAGATGGTGGACCACATGGTTGAGATATCCCTTGAATTTTGACATGTCCAAGGTGTAGTTTTATTTATTAAATGTCTGATTGACTATTTTAGTCCTCCAAATGGCTAAAAAGGGGCTTCCTTACCCACTGAACAAGGATATGGCCATTTTTTTTTATTAAATGGTCCGATTGATGTGTCCATAGCTGAATTTTGACAAAGATTCATATTCTATGTTTTTGGATCCTCAATATTTGTGTGATGGTACTTATTTAAATACGTATAAATTGGAGCAATCTTGATGCAGTAGTGAACCCGAAAGAAGAGCAAGAGAGCTTGGACATTTCTAGCTTCCCTATTAACCAGGATCGGATTGTGGGAGTTGTTTAGATATTTAAATAGGATTATTGATTTCTTTTGATAGTTATTATTTAATTACAATTGGATTACATCAAAGATAAGCTTTAAGCCTCATTTGTTTGCCCTCATTATGGATGATTTAACCAAGAGACATTCAAGATGAAGTTCCTTGGTGTATGCTTTTTGCTGATATTGTTTTGGTGGATGAGACAAAAGCAAGGATCATCGCCAAGTTGGAGCTATGGAGATCAAAATTGAAATCAAAGGGTTTTAATATAAGTAGAACAAAGACGGAGTATACGGTGTGTAACTTTAGTTGCACAAGGACAGATAATGAGGTGGTGAAAAATGATGAGAGGGAGATACAACAAAGTGAATATTTTGAATCTGGTTCAATCATAAATAATAAAGGTGATATAGAGGATGATGTTTCATAGAGGATTAAAATAGGATGGATGAAGCGGAGAGGTGCGCCGGAGTGTTGTATGATCGACGTATTCTTTTAAAACTTAAAGGAAAATTATATAGGACAGTCATTCAATCAGCTATGATGTATGGTGCGGAATGTTGGCCAGTTAAGAAGCATCATATAGATAAACTTATTGTAGCTGAGATGAGGGTATTGAGATGGATGTGTGGCATTACTAGGAAGGATAAAGTAAGGAATGATCGTATTATAGCTGATTTGGGATTAGTGCTGATACATGATAAGCTACGAGAAAGTCGTTTGAGATTGTACGGTCGTGTTCAATGGGAGCCGTTAGCTACTTCAGTACAGAGGAGTGATTTGATTCAGATTGAAGGACCTAAAAGAGCTAGGGACAGATCTAAGATGACTCTAGAGGAGGTGGTGAGGAAAGACATGCATAGCTTAGGCCTTGTTTCAAGTATGACATTAAACAAACTGATTGGAGAACTATAATCCATGTAACCGACCCATTTAATTGGGATAAGTTTTGTTGTTGTTTTTTATTAGTGTAAGTTGGCTAAGAGTTAAGAGTCCTAAGTAGATTTGAATTTTATCTTCAGCTGAATCTTCATATTAGATTAGAATTAATTTGGTTTTTTATTTTATTTTTTATTTTTTATATATGCATGTAACTCTATGTTTGGAATATGAATGGAAAATGGAATTTGAGTTTCGTGAAGTAGTGCCTGCGTGGTCTAGGCAGCTGCAGCGATAGCTTCCTTCTTCTCTTTCTCTTCTTGTCCTTCCTCCTAGTGAGTGGGAACCAACTTACGGGGAAGTTGGTTCTCCCCTTCTTGTTCTATTTCTTCTTCTTTCCTCTTGTCTGAATCTATTCCTTTTAGTCTCAAATTATGGGAACCACACCTTTACACTAGGGCGAACCATCCTGTAGAATTTGTGACTGAAATCCTATTTCAGTTGTGAGTTCCATTAGTTCTCAAGGCACCAAGGTGTTGCCACATTGGAGGCCTGACGGCACCAAGGTGACCAAGGCGGCCTATTTTCCAAGGCATCACATGGGCACCTGGACCCTAGGCGACGCCTTGACAACTATGGACTTTCATAGCCAAGCTCAGACCATGTTTGATGAATCCTGCGAGATTTGATTTTAGTGATTCCCTGTTTGTTATTTAATTGTTCCTTTGGGTTGTCGCTAGTTGGGATCATAAGAGCTAGGAGTTGCGAATTCCCTTCTGAAGTTTTAGGTTAATTTGTGAGTGCATGAGAGAGTTCTCTCTCCTGAAACAGAACCCCTTTTCCTCTGGTTTCAGTTCTTCGAGAGGTTGAACAAGACTTTTTTTTTTATTATGGAACTTATCTTCGCTCTGCACAAAATGCACTTACCTCTTACCCTATCATTACATTAGCTTCCAAATCTGCCCCTCTTCTTTAATTTAAATTCCGGATTCATCCTAGTTTCTCTTTTCTTAACCAAAAGAGCTTTGAATTGTTTCTGAAATTTACGGAACTGTCATTGCACCTTCTATTTGAGTTGTGTTTTTTTTTTTTTTTTAACTGGGACTATGTCAAGTCTAGTTCAACATCTCTTATAATGGATGTACCCAATGCACAAGGCTCTCGTCACTGTGGGGTATGGGGAGGGGCAAATGTATGCAGCCATGGTACCATACATTGTCTTACATAGGAATTTTTTTATTATTTTCTCTCTCCTCTCTTGACCATGTGGAACCGATGTGAATTATACTGTTTTTTGGGCTATCAGTTGGAAATGTTCTAGCGTTTACAATGGTTCCATATCAAATTTTAATTTTTTTTTGGGTGAATAAAGAATATATTAATAATACCCCGAAAAGGGAGAATAGACCTGGGTATCCAAAGGATAGACATAGGCTCTTTACAGACTAGGCCAGAGCTCCGAAACAACAAAAGAAAATACAAACCACGTCACCTAGTGAACAAATTCCAACAAGACAAAATGAACTTATTTCTCTCTGTATCTGAAAAGGGAGAATATAAGGGTCTCACGATTCCTCGAATATCAAAAGTGATGGCATCCCAAGACTGGACGAATGATCTAGCTTTAGCGTCCATTTTCTGAGGTTCCTCTCAAACCAGATATGGTACAAGTACACTATCACAGTAAACGCAATCTTGACAAGGGTGTCGCATGGAGTCTTCCTTTGAATTTCTTGATTATCCACTTTCATTCTAGGTCAAAAGGCCTAATTCTTCTTGTGGTAATCCAACACTTTCCTAGGATCTTGTCCCAGACTATAGAGGAGAAAGGGCATTCGATAAAAAGATGTTGAATATCTTCTCTCGATGCCCAGCACAGATCACATCTAGAGCTTTGTGACACATATGAAGCTATTGAATTTCGTAGATTTGTATGTGCTTACTATAGTATATTTTCATTTACATCTTTCGGAGTTCATTTTGACAAAGAGATTGCAAATGCTGAAGAAGGTACATATACTTTTAGAGCTCAAGGACAAGTATATCATGAATTGCCTTCAATTTTGCCAAAAGATGAAGAAGAAAATCCATGCTATTGGTGGTTATACATGACACTGATGATGAAATTTAGAATACGATGAAAATATTATCAGATTTAATTCTCAAAGAGCCCATTGTCTTGAACCTAAGGGAGATCCTTTCATATATCTACTCGCTATCCTTAGAAGTTTGAAAGATGTTTCTTCATTGGGGAATCATGAGAAAATTATCAAAAGTAATATACATCTTGAACATAGAGTTTGTAATGCACCTTCAGTTGATCAAGTTGCAGATATTTGGATAGAAGGGAATAATATTAATATATGGGTACTTCCATTGCATTCTAGCAGTCGCAGTAAGGGAAAGCTTAAAGATAAAGATTGATTTCTGTCCTTTCAGTAATATTACTGCGACTAGCTAGAATGCAATAAGGGAAAGCTTAAAGATAAAGATTGATTTCCAATCCAGGCTCCTCCTAGCTAGAATGCAATAAGGGAAAGCTTAAAGAATGCAATGGAAGTACCCTTCCAAACTAGAGTTTGACCTTGTAATCATTTCCAATTAATAATACAGAATATTATTTAAATCAATCTTTATCTTAATAAATGGGGTACTTCCATTGCATTCTACCAGCCCATACTGTAATCATTTCCAATTAATAATACAGAATATTACTGAAAGGACGGATATTCTGTATTATTAATTGATTTCCGTCCTTTCAGTAATATTCTGTATTATTAATTGGAAATGATTACAAGGTCAAACTCTAGTTTGTGCAGTTTGTTTGTTGGGATCTTTATCTTTAAGCTTTCCCTTATTGAGGACCCTTTTGGAGTTTCTTTTTGCCATAACCCAAGGGAGATGTTGAGTTTCAAGAAGTAGCAATTTCATTGGTCGAAATATGTTTGTACTTTTTAAATCCTACTTAAATGTGAGAATTTAGATTCTTTGGTCTCGTCAAAATCCTTATAAAGTTTTTTTTTGGCCTTTTTTGATTTCTGTGCCCTCCCTTCCAAATCAAAAGATTTTCATCCCTCCCAAAGTTATGGTTTTTCTTGGACAGATTGCTGGACTAGTAAAGAGAGGAGATTTTAAGTATACGTAGCCTCATGTTTATCCTTTGTGCCAAAGGGTGGGAACTATCATCTTTCATTCATTGCAAGATGGTTCAACAGATTTGCAACCCCCAACACCCAAAAGAAAAGGGGGAATATCCTTGAGGTGTACTTGGGCTCCTTTCTATTGGGAATATTGACTCTCACATTTGTCTATGTAACAATTTCTCAAAGAAACAACCAGCAAGTATACAACCAGAAATTAAAAGAGAAGAAGATTGAGGAGGAGAGAAAGTGAGAGAGAGAGATTTCGACACAGCAATGTGCTGTAGCCCAAATCATTAATTAGCTCTCCTCTCTACCTTGTATTTATAGGGAAAGAAAATAAATAGATTTACAAGGAAAGTCTCTATTTTAAGAAGAGACAATAAGAGAAGATTACAATAAGATTACAATAATAAAATAAAAGGAAATAAATCTGTAATTATTAAAGAAGGAAGAGAAAGGGGAGCAGCACTAGATATCGCTAGCGCTAGCGAGTGCCAGCTATATCTAGTGGGTCCCATAGGTTTATGGGCCTATGGGCGAACTCCGTAACACCCTCCCTCAAGCTGGAGTGTACAAATCAGTCAATCCAAGCTTGTAACAGTTCAACTAGTATGCTGGTCCAAATAGAGGTTTAGTGAGAATATCCGCAAGTTGATTTGAAGATGAAACAAATTGAGTGACAATAAGCTTCTTCAACGGACAAAATGGCAATCCACTTCTATATGCTTGGTACGTTCATGGAACACTGGAGTACTGACAATATAGATCGCAGCCTGATTATCACACTTAAAGGTCATAAGTTGAGAAATAGGAAATCCCAACTCTTGCAGAAGATTCTTTAGCCACATTAATTTAGCAGTAGTATGTGCCATAGCATGGTATTTAGATTTGGCACTGGATTTGGAGACAATGGTTTGCTTCTTACTTTGCCAAGTGACGAGATTGCCACCAACGAAAGTACAATAACCTGTAGTGGAACGTCTATCACCATTTGCTCTAGCCCAATCAGCATCTGAAAACATCTGAAAACCCAACAATGTCAAGGTGGCGATGTCGGGAATAAACAAGATCTGTACCTAGAGATTTCTTGAGATAGCGCAAGATACGACAGGTTGCCTTCCAATGGACAACTTTAGGAGCTTTCACCAGTCCAACAACATAAGAAAGGTTAGGTCTAGTAATAGTAAGATAAATTAGCTTCCCAACCGACCATCTATATTGATGAACATCAGAATATTCTGGACTATCATATGTTTTGAATTTCTGATGTGGATCCATAGGAATTTAAACCGGCTTGGTGCCAAGAAGACCTGTTTCTGCAAGGAGATCAAGGACATACTTGCTTTGGGAAAGATTGATACTAGTACGGCTTCGAACTACTTCAATACCAAGAAAATAGTGAAGGAGTCCTAAGTCCTTCATCTGAAAGTGGGTATTTAGGTGAGACTTAAGTTCTGTAATACCCAACTTATCATTCCCTGTAATAATTATGTCGTTTACATAGACAGCAATGATAGTAACCGTAGCCTGATGACGACGTACAAAAACAAAATGATCTGAATAGCAAGTAGTGAAGCCAAGACTAGTAATGACAATGCTAAATTTATCAAACCACGCACGAGGGGATTACTTTAGTCCATATATTGCTTTTAGTAACTTGCCGACTTTAGTGGAATTCCCTCCCTGAGCAACATACCTTGGAGGTTGGTTTATGTATACCTCCTCATGAAGATCCCCATACAAGAATGCATTTTTGACGTCCATTTGATACAAGGCTCAATCAAAATTGTCAGCCATGGAAACAAGTACCCGGACCGAAGTGAGACGGGCCACAGGAGAGAATGTCTCAAAATAGCCTACCCTATAGGTTTGAGTGTACCCCTTGGCAACTAACCTTGCTTTCAGCCGTTCAACAAAGCCATCTGAGTTATGTTTCACAGTATAGACCCATCTGCACTTCACAACTGAGTGGCCAGGTGGAAGGTCAACAAGAGTCCAAGTCTGACGAGAGGTCAGCGCATCTATTTCATCATTCATAGCAGCATGCCACCTTGGATGGGACAAGGCTTGGGATAGGGTAGTGGGTACAAAGGTATCAGCCAAAGAGTAAACAAGTCGCCGTTGAGAAGTGGGTAGATGGGCAGTAGTAACAAAGTGCTCAATGGGAAAGGTAACCAAGGATTTTTGTGTACAAGTTCTTTTATCTTTTCGGAGAGCAATAGGTAGGTCAGAGTCGACCGCAGAACCAGGGATAGCGTCAGCAGCAGCTGGAATAGTAGTCGTCATAGTTGTCAAGGCGATGCCTAGGCGTTTAGGCGCTTTTTTAAAGCCTGGGCGCCTTGCTATTGTTAGAAAGGCGAGCGCCCAGACACTAGGCGTCGCCCAGAGCGCCTAGGATGCCCAGAGTGCCTGGGCGATTGCCTTATTGGTTATGGGTGCATTTTTTTTTTTTTTTTTTGTAAAAATTTATGTGTATAAATTATAAATCATTAATAAGATGTCTATGAGTATAAGGCTACCCCCTTAAGGTTTCCATTGTTCACAATTCAATTTCAACTATCCACTTTTATCGACTAGACGGCTACACATTATTATATTCCTTAACATAACAGATTCGTTACCTAATTTGTGTCGCGGACTTGCGTGAGATTTAAGCATGTGGGGTTGGCAATTTGGCAATTTAGCATGACCTTAAATAAGTGTACTCATATATATAACATATAGTATCTAGTGCTTGTGCGTCGGAAGCACTATCATAAATAATAATAATCGAATGACTGAATAACATTATATAGGATTCTAAGTTTATCTTATTCACCTTCACAATCAATTTTTTTTATTTTATTCCAACACATATGATGATAATTGAGATCTTTCCAAGAAATCAATTTTTTTTTATTCCAACACATATGATGATAATTGAGTTCTTTCCAAGAAATCCAAAGTAAGGTAGATATGAAATGACCAATTGATTAAATTATTAGTAATAGGCTAATAGTAAGAGATGAAAAATAGTATTTTACCTTTATACTAAAAAGTAAAAACCATTCGATATTGATTAAATCTAGCAAGGCAGCAACAACAAATCATGGTAGATACATCATACATCTATTACCATGTGGGTTTTTATTCGTAATATCATTTCTCGTTACATCATTTACGTCGCGTAAGATTCAAGCTTATGGGGTTGGCATGAACTTAAATAAATGTATTCATATACATAACATATTAACATATGATATCTAGTGACATGACCTTAAATAAATATACTCATATAGTCATATATATAACATATTAACATATAGTAGCTAGTGGTATGAGTCGCATGACCTTAAATAAATATACTTATATTAAATTATTAAATCATTAATGATAAGTTAAAGCTAATAGCATAGGCAATTAGATATATATATTTTTTTTGATAAAGCATAGATAGACTAGATACTTATCAATGTTGATATTATTAATTTATTATTATTAAACTTATGTAATAATAATTATATAGTAATGAACAATCAGAAGATAATTTTAAGTTATTTATTTTTTAAATTATACTTATATAACAATTAATAATACTTATTAGTTTTATCATTAATAATCAAAAGTTAAATTTAAGTTTTTTTTGTTAATATTTTTTTGATAAAACCAACTTCTTGGAAAAGATTGAAACGTTTTTACCAAAAAAAAAAGACTGGAACGTTAAAAAAAAAAAAAAAAAAGAGTTTTCTCAATAAAAACGTTTTGGATTTGGGCATTACTGTTCGAACTCAATACGAATTAGGGCATCACTCAAACTCACGGTTCCTCTCCCTCACCTACTCTTCCTTTTCCAATCCCCCGACGAGTCGACGATCCTCCGACGAGTCGACGACGGTTCAGTGCCGAGTCTCCGGCGCTCTTATTACATTCCCGGCGGTCGTATTTAAGGTATGATTTAAGATTAATGGTTGATGTTATCGTTTTTTTTTTTTTTGTGAATGTCGAGTGTCGAGGCACATTCTTCTTCTTCTTCTTCTTTCTTCTTCTTCTTCTTCTTCTTCTCTGTTCACTCTGTTTTTTTTTTCTTCTCCTCCTCTGCGCAACAGATTTTTTCCACATTTCTTTCTTCTTCGTCTTCTTCTCTGTGTAGTGTGCACTATTTTTTTTTGTTTCTTCTTATTCTTCTTCTCCTTCTCTGCGCACTCTTTTTTTTTTTTCCTTCTTCTTCTTCTTTGCGCACCTGATTTTTTTTTCCTTCTTCTCCTTCTTCTTCTTCTCTGCGCACTCTGTTTTTTTTTTCCTTCTTCTTCTCTGCGCACTCTTTTTTTTTTTTTTTTTTGTGAATGTCGAGTGTCACTGTCACATTCCTTCTTCTTCTTCTCTGCGCAACATTTTTTTTTTCTTTCTTTCTTCTTCTTCTTCTCTGCGCACTGTTTCTTTTTTTTATTTTTTTTTCGTCTTCTTCTCTGCGCATTTTTTTTTCTTTATTCTTCTTCTCCTTCTTCTTTTTCTTCTTCTCTGCGCATTCTGTTTTTTTTTTTTTTGTTCTTCTTTTTCTTTTTCTTCTTCTTCTTCTCTGCGCACCTGATTGTTTTTTTTGTTTTCCTTATTCTTCTTCTCCTCCTTCTTCTTCTCTGCGCACTCTGTTTTTTTTTTTTTTTTTTTTTTCTTCTTCTCTGCTTACTCTTTTTTTTTTTTTTATTTCTTCTTCTTCTCTACGCAATCTTCTTCTCTCGCAAGAATGATTGTTTTTTTTCCTTCTTCTTCTCTGCTTTTTTTTTTTTTTTTCTTCCTCTGTTTTTTCTTCTTCTATTTCTTCTTCTCTGTGCACTCTTCTTTTTTTTTCCCCCTTCTTCTTCTTCTTCTTCTTCTTCTTCTTCTTCTCTGCGCACCAGATTGTTTTTCTACTTTCTTTTTTGGTTGTCAGATTGTCGACTCGAGTCTTGCCGGTGGCTTTTTTTTTTTTTTTCTTCTTCTTCTCCTCCCCTGCACCATTGTAGATCTGATTTAGCCAGATTTCATTGAAACAGTAGTCAGTAGCAGATAACTTTTGATATAGTTCATTAGTTCAGAGAAATCAAATATCTAACTAAAATCACAATGCCATTTTGTACTGTAGTCGACTTCTTCTTCTATGCGACTATGTATGATATTTTTTTTTGTGGAAGTAGCAGGTGTTTCTGATTTAGGATTAGGATTGCTTTGCTGTTGAGTGTTGCCTGCTAGTGCTTTTCTCTCTCTCTTGGATTCTTTGCAAGACTGCAAGTGCTAGTGCTGGTAGCCTGGTAGTATGTTGTTATGCTTGTACTTGTATTTTACTATGTTATAAATTAATGGTTTAAAGTGTATATTAATATTTGTGCAATGTGCAGTCAACAACATATGAATATGGATGCTGCTATTGGTACTGGTAGCAACTCAATTGCAAATTCAGCTGATCCTAGTAAAGATCCAGCCAGGAAGGCTAAATCAAAAGATCCTGGCTGGAAGTATGGCTATTGGCCAGATCTAGGAAACAAGAATATGGTTAAATGTACTCTCTGTGGTAAGAACTTGAACCAAGGGATAAAAAGGTTGAAGCAACACTTGGCTGGTGGTTTTGGGGATGTAGTCAAGTGTAGCAAAGTAATTGCTGAGATAAGTAGAGAGATGCATGAATATATAACAAAGAATCAGAAGAGGAAGATAAATGATTTAGATGATCCCATTCACAATGATGACTTAGACATAGAGGAAACAGAAGGTCAAGGGCAAATGGCTCCCCACTCATCTCAAGCATCTAGAACTGTTCTAATTCCAAGCTCTGGCACAACTTCAAAAAGAAAACAAGTTTTCATTCAACAACAAGTAAGAGGTCCTATGGATGCTCATGTGAGGAAAAGTGCTGAAGAAGTTGTTGAGGATAGGTGGCGAAAAATGAAGGAGCCTATACAAACTACATTGCATGGTCGATTATCAGTTGAGCAGAAGAAGAAAACTGATAGTCACATTGCCGCTTGGTTGTATGAGTGTGGGATTCCTTTTAATGCAATTAAAGCCAAGAGCTTTGAGGTGATGGTTGAATCCATTATACAGGCTGGGCCAGGATACAGGCCTCCAACTTATCATGATCTGAGAGTGCCTCTACTGAAATCAGAAAAGGAGAAAGTTGCAAAAATCAAAAAACAATATGAAATGTATTGGAAAAATTATGGTTGTACCCTCATGTCTGATGGATGGACAGATAAAAGAAGGAGACATTTGATTAATTTTCTTATGAATTGTCCAGAAGGTACCTTTTTTCTAGGATCTGTTGATGCATCCAAGCATGTCCAAGATGCCAACATGTTGTGTAAATTGTTGGATGACAAAATTAAAGAGCTTGGAGAAGAAAATGTTATTCAAGTGGTTACAGACAATGCAGCTAATTATAAATTAGCTGGTTCCCTACTAATGCAGAAGCGGCCTACATTGTATTGGACACCATGTGCAGCTCATTGTATTGACCTCATGTTGGAAGATATTGGAAATTTGAATGAGTTTAAGAATACAATAGTTAAAGGTAGAAAGGTCACTACCTTTATTTACAGACATGTTCGTCTTCTTGAGGCAATGAGAGCTAAAACTGGTGGGCAAGATCTTGTTAGGGTTGGAATTACCAGGTTTGCTACATCATTTCTGACACTCCAGAGTTTGTATAAACACAAAGATGCTTTGAAGCAACTCTTTGTTTCCGATGATTGGACAAGGAGCAATTTAGCAAAAACAGAGGCAGGTAAACAAATAGTTGATACATTGCTTTCTGTTCAATTTTGGAATCGTGTAGAAGATTGCTTGAAAGCATCAAATCCTATCGTTGCTGTATTGAGGGTTGTAGATGGGGATGAAAAACCTGCTATGCCTGAAATATACTTGGCATTAGAGGAGGCAAAGAAAAAAATACAAGAACATTTTGGTGGCCAAGGAACATTATGGAAAAAAGTTATCAAATTTATTACTGAGCGATGGGAGTGTCAGATGGGGCAGCCCTTGTATCTTGCTGCCTTATATCTTAATCTTGGAAAATACTTCAAGTATATAGAGGATGAGCCTGATCAGATCAAGAAACAGGAAATCGAAGGGAAAATCCAACTTGCTTTTAATGAGATAATTGTAAGAATGGTGCCTAATCCAGATTTGCAAGACAAGATTATTGATCAGGTATCTTCTTATAAACGTCTTGAAGGCATATTTGGAACTCCAATGGAAATCAGACAACGGGTTACCTCTAGTCCTCGTAAGTATTATTTTAATTTAAAAAATTTATTTTAGTGTTTATTGTTTAAGTTTTAGCTTTATAAATTATTGTGTTTTATACTTTACAGTCAGATGGTGGGGTATTCATGGTGTGGCATCTCCAGAAATTTTGAATATTGCATCTCGCATTCTAGACCTGTGTTGCTCTTCTTTTGGTTGTGAACGCAACTGGAGCACATTTGAGTTTGTAAGTATTAAGTACATTTTTTATTTTGTAAGTATTATATTTCTTTGTCATGTACATGTACTATTTTTAGTCTTTTAAAAAAGAATGACATATTGACATACTTTGTATTGTTTATATATTTAGATTCACACAAAGAAAAGGAACAGGCTAGAACATGAACGTCTAAATGATCTGGTATACATTCAATATAATAGATGTTTTCAAGTTAGATTTAATGAAAGACGTCAACAAAATAGAAATTATAATCCTCTGTTGCTAGATGAGTTAGATTGGAGTTGTGAGTGGATGATAGGCCAGGAGCCTGAAGAGGAAGAGATGGTCCATGATGGTCTCACATGGGGTGATGTAGATCGAGCAATTGGGGCATCATCATCTCTTGAGGGACGCACTAGAGTAACAAGAGCTCGAGCATCAGATAGCAATGTCCATTACACACGCCGTGTGAGAAGGGATTCAGTTGAAGATGAGTCAAATCATGAAGATATTCAAGAAGAGGATTTTCATTTTAATGATGATGAAGAAGTTGATGATGACTTTGGACAGTGGCCTGAGGATCATAGTGGAGGGGGGCAGCAGCAAGAACATGCAATGGACCCTAGTTTACTTGATGATTTGGATGATTGATTTAACTAATAGAATTTGAATTTGGATGTGAATTTTTATCTAGTTATTATTTCTTATTGCATTGTCTAGGATAAATTAAGATATATTAGAATTTCCTTCTTGCAATCTTGTTGCATATATTTTTAATGCAGGATTTATTACATTTAACACTGAGCTACTGAGGAATATAGGCATAAAGATTTATTTTGGCATCTTAGAGGTAAGTAACTTTATAGTCTTCCTCTTGCAGTCTTGTTTTTTATTTATATGTTATAATGTTCTAAATTTACCCTTCTTAGTTTATTGATTTGTGTTTTATTTTTATTTTTTATGAATATGTTTCTTTATGTCCAATACTTTATTAATTGTTTGTTGTCTTGTTGGTTTTATTATATTAAATAAGTTATGTTTTAAATGTTGATTATTTATGTAGAATACTGCTTATATATAAACATTAATATAGCATTAATAGTTTAGAAAAGAAAAAAAATACACTGGGAACGCCTTGGTCGCCTAGGCGCCTAGGAAGGCCCCAAACGCCTTGGCTCGCCTGGTCGCCTTGACAACTATGGTAGTCGTAGTAGGTGGAGCAACCTGAGTGCGACGGGTATAGACCTGCAAGGGTTGCGAAGTTTTGGGTGGGATGGAGGGGGGTTCAGAAACAGATGGGATGGAGGTGGGTTCATCATCAGAAGGAATGAGAGGTAAAGGAATATTAGTGGAAGGGAAATTGGTGGGAATAGGAATAGGGTAGTATGGCTTGTCTTCAAAAACGGTTACATCATGACTGACAAAATGGCGCTGAGTAACAGAGTCAGAACACCGGTAACCTTTCTGAGTACGAGAGTAGCCAAGGAAAATACATTTGATAGACCGAGGAGATAATTTGTCCACTTTAGGATGTAAGATGTGGACAAAACACGTACTACCAAAAACACGAGGAGAAATTGAAAATAAGGGAATATTAGGATGGAGAAGTTTAAAAGGAATTTTACTGTGGAGGACTGAAGAAGGCTTCCTGTTAGTCAGGTAGCAGGGAATTAAAACAACATCACTCCAATAATACTTAGGAACATTCATATGGAGCATGAGAGACCTGACAATATCCAAAAGATGTCTATTTTTACGCTCAGCAACTCCATTTTGTTGAGGAGTGTAAGCACAACTGGTATGGTGTATAATGCCATTGGCAAAACAGAAATCAGAGACGATAGACTGAACATATTCAAGGGCATTATCAGTGCGTAGAACTTTGATAGGAGTACCAAATTGAGTGGCAATTTCTTTATGAAAACCCTTGAAAATATTAATAAATTCAGATCGTTCTTTTATTAAGTAGAGCCATGTCATGCGGGAATAATCGTCCACAAAGGTTACAAAATAAGAGAAACCAAGCCGATTGGGAATTCGACAAGGTCCCCAAACATCAGAATGAACTAAAGAAAACGACGAAGATTGCCTAGGTGTAGAACTAGTTGGAAAAGAAGAACGATGATGTTTCCTTGGTTTACAAGCCTCACATTGTAAGGTAGAGTGAATTGCAATTAGGGACAAGAGTCTTTAACTTAGAAAGAGATAGATGGCCAAGCCGATGACGCCCTTGAAGAGAGGTGGAAGTAGATGTGGTAGCAGCGGTGGGAACGGGTTCAGGTAGCTCCAAATAATACGGACCAGCATGCTCACGCCCGCCACCAATCGTCGCCTTGGTCCTGAGATCCTGAAAGGTACAATTAGAAGGAAAAAAAGTTGCAACACAGTTAAGTGATTTTGTAAGTTGACTAATAGACATAAGGTTGAGAGGAAATTTGGGAACATGAAGGACAGAGGACAAGGATAAGGACGGGGTAAGGGTAATATTCCCATGTTGGGATGCCGTGGTAGATGATCCGTCGGCGAGGTAAACGGTGACAGGCTTTGGTGTATCATTAAGGACTGTAAGGGTAGAAGGTTGTCCTGTAATGTGACAGCTAACGCCAGAGTCTATAATCCAAGGGGTAGAAAGGGTGGTAGATAACAAGGTAGTTGTACCTGTGTTGGCCAGAGTGGCAGCGGGTAGTGGTCCAGTAGCCTCTAAATGTTGAATCCGACGAAGCAAGGCCTCATATTGTGCATTGGATAGCGCAGATGTCGGCGTAGGAGGAGCCTGGATGGGATATGGGGCATCCTCAATAGTAATATTGTTGGCAAGGGTATCGGCCCAATCAGGACGACCATTTATATCCCAACAGTTTTCCACCATGTGGTTAGTCTTGTGACAATGGGTACAATATCTATTAGCTTTTTCAGAAGATGTCTGTCCATTGCCACATCCAGGAGGACCGGCCACGGCCAACAAACAAAGCAGAAGTGTCTTTGACAGGAGAGTCACTTTGTGGGACTAATCGTTGAAGGCGAAAGAAGGTCTCGCTAAGGGTAGGGATAGAGCTCCTGCAAGAAGTTGACTTTTGACACTCTGATATTTCAAGGAAAGGCCAGCAAAAAATTTAGCAACGTAAAACTCAGATTGTTGAGCTTTGATTTTGCTCAAATCATTGTTAAGAGGCTGTACAGACTATATTTCTTCAATAAGCCCTTTGAAGCCTCCATAGTAGTCACTCAGGGATTTTTCACCAATAGAGTAAGTGAACATCCGCTCATATAGGTCATAGATGCGAGAGACATTCTTATCTTGCCCATATGTCTCTTGCAGATCAGCCCAAATGGCCTTGGCTGTATTGTGGAACATTACAGTGGGTAGGATGGAGGTATCAATACTGTTCCACAACCATGTTTGAACCTAAGAATTATCTCTTAACCAGGTAATGTACAATTTGACAGATTTACTGGCTTTCACATCACATACAGGGGGCTCATCATTTAATAGTGTGGCTTTGTTTTTAGAAAGAATAAAGGCTTTGATAGCTTGAGCCCATAACAGATAATTAGAAACTCCTTCAACTTTATGGAGATGATCTGAGCCTCAGTGGGCTTAGGGTCAGTCATCATGATAGAGAACAAAATCCACAACCAATGTATATATAGAAAAAATGTCTTATCGGTTCTGCCAACCGATTGGCCAAAGGCTCAGCGTGGGTGAAGGTAGATGGTGGTAGTAGGGTAAATGACAAGGTCTAAAGCTCGGTTCCGCCACCGAGAGGCCAAAGGAAAAGAGAAGCTCAAAGGGGGTGATAGATGTCAAGGAGAGGATAATAACCTTACCAATGTGGTGATCAAGAACATAAGTCCACAAAGTAGTAGTATTTAGCAACAATATTCATAGATGTAATCTCGATCACCAATTAGTAGTAGTAAAATAGAAAATTGTAGTTACATAGAGAGAGCAAATATATCAAAGGCCAATCAAACCAAGAGTTCTTTGATCAGTGATGGCCAAGTATCTAGTGCTCTGATACCATGTAACAATTTTTTGAAGAAACAACCAGCAAGTATACAACTAGAAATTAAAAGAGAAGAAGATTGAGAAGGAGAGAAAGAGAAAGAGAGAGAGAGAGATTTCGACACAGCAATGTGTTGTAGTCCAAATCATTAAATAGCTCTCCTCTCTACCTTGTATTTATAGAGAAAGAAAATAAACGGATTTACAAGGAAAGTCTCTATTCTTAGAAGAGACAATAAGAGAATATTACAATAAAATTACAATAATAAAATAAAAAGAAATAAATCTGTAATTAATTAAAGAAGGAAGAGAAAGGGGAGCAGCACTAGATATCGTTGGCGCCAGCTATATCTAGTGGGTCCCAGTGGGTCCCATGGGTCTATGGGCCTATAGGCCAACTTCGTAACTGTCTAGTTTGTCTTCTTGTAGTTCCCTACTATTCTACCAAGGTTTTAGTAATTGGTATTAGTCGATGCCAAAATCGATTTGATACCGATGCGGATTGGTGGTACAGCTAATAGGGTAGTGACCCATGGCCTATATGATTAAAAAATTATCAAAATTAATTAAAAATAGGTATCGGCCTATACCGATTTATTAATTGTAGTCAACCCATTTAATTGGGATAAGGGTTAGTTGAGTTGCACTGAGCATACATCCGGCTTTTGTGACAGCAATAGGATTATTGAGGATGAGACACAGTAATTATTTCACTGATTTAATGAGGCACCTGCTTCTCTTTCTCAACCTACAGTTCAAATTGCTTATCTGATTTTGATGACTCCTGCTTACATGTACAGGTTATTGTAGATTGCAGTGGAGGTGATGGGATGGAGAAAAGTCCAGATACGGCGTTCCTTAATAAAAAATTTGCTCTCTTGCAGCTTGTTGAGCAAAGTCCAGTTTCAAAGACTATTGTTTTTTGTAACAAGGTTAATTCAAAAGATAAGCGTTTAGAAATTTACTTTAAATAACATTGGTTATACAATTCGACTCTGCCTTATCCAACTAAATGGGGTTTAAATAATATTGTTATGGTAAAGTTTATTTGCTTTGTTCTTATTTTTCACCTCTTTGCAGATTGAAACGTGCAGAAAAGTTGAGAATGTACTAAAACGCTTTGACAGAAAAGGACAGAGTCTCCGGGTTTTGCCATTCCATGCAGCTTTGACACAAGAATTGCGTCTTCAAAATATGGAGGAATTTCTAAATTCCCACTCCAACGATTCTCTGTTTTTGATTTGCACAGATAGGTACAAATTTAGACTTACCTTGAACTTGGTGGTTTCACTTTATCTTTGCATCATTGTGTATGCATGTGAGGAGAAAGACATATGAACCTCCCATATTTTAGGAGATAATTTACCAGAAATTTTCAGGACAGAACTTTTAGCCTCTGCACGACTAAAAATGTTCTCTTTATGAACTTGTACCTCTCAATTATTCAGTTATGAAAGTGAATGCCCACCTTCATTGATCTTGATTCTTGAGAACTCTCTATTAATACATAATAGACATATACTATACATGCAGTGTAGGTGGAATCCTCCAATTACTAATGTATTTAGTTAGATGATGATCACAATCCAGTATATATATCATCCCTACAACCCCTCGGTTTCTGTTCTCATTCTATGTATGTATGTTCTGTTCTTCACTTCACTGCATCCCTCCCTCCCCCCAAAAAAAAAAAAAAAAAAAAACCAACCCCACAATACTGTTTTCCTATTCTTGTTTTCTGTCTCTGCTGGACAGCAAGTGTTACTGGACTGAATAACCCTGCTATACGGAGAATGGTATCCTGTTACAATCCTAACCTGGGTAGTATTTATTCATTGCTACGTTGGACTGTTTCTGATTTCATATGGGCATTGGCTGCCACTGTTATTAGAATTTAGCCTTACAATTTTAGGGCTCTTGACAGGTCCTGCATAGTAGTACTTGTTCAAATGCTGCCTAATGTTGAACTATTGTTTTACTTTTACCTAATTGATATTGTCAAGTGGAAGGTATATAGCCTCGGAATTATAGTGCTCATTGCTTGTTTAATACAGCTGTCCACCTCAAATATGCATTTCATGTGTGTTGCTGCCTGTCCCAATTAGACAGCCATTAGGTTAATCTATTTGACTACCATTACTGTCATTGTAGGAAGACTTAGCCTCTAGGTTGTCCTACACCAATTCTGGTATCAAAGCCTTAGGTTTTTAGTGTCTAGCTACTGCTGGTCAATGGTCTTAACCGGGAGTCAATACCTTTTATGTCCATTCTTAGTGGTAGAGCCTATCAAGTCATGTCAAGCCCTCCTTACACCCAAATGACACCCAAGCAGTGGGCTAAATTGCTTCAACAGAATGAAGAGACCTTGAAAGCTCTTCAAGAAAATCAGGAATTGCTAAGAGCTGCCCTTGTTGAGTAGACAACTAGCATAGCAGACCGTGTGGCACAAAATATTAGGCTTGAAGCCATTAACCAAAATGTCCAAAGCATTACAGCAAGACTTGCTGCCATTGAGACAAACATCTGTCCAAAATTCTGATGGACAGCAAGGTCGTAATGCCCAAGATAATCCACCTATAATGGAACACCCTAACCCTACTATGGGAAATCATGGAATTGTGAGACCATGACTACTTTGATATCCATGATAGGATGGGTGATAATTTTCTAGGAAATGGACATGGTCGAGGTAGAGCCAAAGGCCGAGGACACCGTGGTCCAAGGTTATGGAGATGGTGATGGTTTTTAACACCTTGGTAGAAGGTGGGGTGTTAAGAAGATGGTGAAGGTAGATGTCCCTACATATGATAGCCAGATAGATGCCCAGGTCCTCCTAGACTAGATTAGACAAATGGATAGATATTTTGATTTTTATAAAATGAATGAGGGGATTCACTTTAGGTTTGCAAAGATGAAACTTACCAGAGCTGCCCACAACTTTTGGATTGAGTTTGAGTATTAGGAAGCAAGTCTAGGACATGAGAATATCACTACTTGGGTTGAAATGCAATAAAGGCTTAAAAGGGAGTTTCTGCCTATCACCTACAAGTAGCAATTGTTGAAAGTCATGAACACCCTGAAGCAAGGAAACTTGTCAGTAACCGAGTACATGGCTAAGTTCAATGACTTGAAAATTTGTACCTGTAATTGTGAAGATGTCGAGCAGACATTTTCAGGTTCCTCACGAGACTTAGTTATGGCATCCAGTCGTGCATGACACCTCATTTAGTTAGAGTTCTCTCTCAAGCTTTCCGTACAACTATCGAATTAGAAGGATCCTTGAGGAATATCACTCAAAATACGAGCAGTTTCCAAACCGGGGAGTCTAGTTACTGAAAACCGTTTCAGAGTTCTTCAGCGCTTCCAAAGCCACCCACTATCCCTCCACCTCAGTTTGACAACAAGGGTAAAGGCATTTTGGGAGAGGCACCTAAGAGAAGTGGCCAACGACCATGTTTTAAATGAGGATTTTGGTCATTTTTCCATGGAGTACCCCAACAAAAAACTTTTATGTGTGAGGATAAGATTATGAGGACTATAATTAGGATGATACTCAAGAGAGTGTATATGAGGATCACAAGCCTGATGAGACCATATCAGATGAAGAGGATGAAGAGATTGATATATCTATGCTTAGACAACCCATGGGCAGTGATGATTGGCGACGGACCAACATCTATATCAATTACACCTGTCATCAAGGTAAGAACTGTCGTGTTGCCATTGGCAGTGGTAGTTGCATGAATGTGGTTGTCCAGAGTGTCGTTACTCAAATGGGACTCAAACTAGAGGCACATCTGAGATCTTATAGATTGCTTGGGTTGATCAGTCTACAATACATGTCACTCTAAGGTGTTAGTCCCCTTACATTTTACAGGATACGAGGATATAGTGGTGTGATGTCTTAGAGATGGACGCCGCTCATATCATCCTTGGTAGACATTGGTTATATGACTGAGCTGTTACAGATTATGGGAAGTCTTAACACCTATGTCTTTGAATTGAAAGGGAAGAAAATTAGACTTGCTCCTAGTCCCCCTGAAGAGGTAAAGGTTTTGGAAGGCTGGAACACGAGGGAAGTGCCTCAAAGCAAACCCTTTGAAAACACCCAACATCATGAAACCGAAACAGTTTGAAAGTGGGTGTAGAGATACTGGGGTTATTTATGCTCTAGTTGCCTTACAAAGTAATACCATTTGTCAAGCAAATCTACTGAGGCTCATAGAGAACCTTTGTTGAAGGAGTTTGAGTAGTTGTTTCCTGATTAGCTACCTGATCTACCGCCTATGTGTGACATTCAATACACCATTGATTTAGTTCTGGATTCTTCGCTGCCAAATTTACCTCATTATCGTATGAATCCCAAGGAACATGCAGAACTTAAATGGCAAGTAGATGAGTTGCTTCAAAGGGGATCCTCAAGGAGTGTCTTAGTCCTTGTAGGGTACATGCTTTTCTAACACCAAAGAAGGGTGGTACTTGGCATATGTGTGTTGATGGTAACTCCATCAACAAAATCACCGTCAGGTATAGGTTTCCTATACCTAGACTTGATGACATGTTGGACATGATGGCTGGGTTAAGAATCTTTTCTAAGATTGATCTCAAAAGCGGGTATCACCAAATTCGGGTTAGACCCAGGGATGAATGGAAGACTGCCTTCAAAACGAAGGATGGTTTCTTTGAGTGGCTTGTCATGCCTTTTGGCTTGATCAATGCACCTATTACCTTTATGAGAGTAATGGATCAGGTACTACGGCCATTCAATGGTAAGTTCGTAGTGGTTTACTTTAATGACATTCTCATCTTTAGTAAAACCCAAATTGCCCACCTAGATCACTATGACAAGTCTTTCAAGTGCTTTTGAAAGAATAATTTTTTTGTCAATTTGTAAAAGTGCACATTCATGAATTACCAGGTTTACTTTTTGGGGTTTAAGGTTTCGACACAAGGAGTATCTGTAGGCACTGAGAAGATAAAAACAATTATAAAGTGACCAAAACCGACTAACATCCATGAGGTACGAAGCTTCCCTGGCTTAGCTACCTTTTATAGGAGGTTAATCTAGCGGTTTGATTCCATAATGACTCCCATTACCGATTGCATCAGAATATGGGAGTTCAAGTGGACTAGGAGTGCTGCCGAGACTTTTGTTGAAGTCAAGAAGTTGATGGCGGAATCACTAGTCCTATGTCTTCTTGGTTTCTCTCTAGTCTTTGAAGTGCAGTGTAATGCGTCTAGCATTGGAATTGGTGGCATCCTTGCACAAGGTCACCCTCGTTGCTTATTTTAGTGAGAAGTTTAATGAGGCTAAGCAATTATATTCCACGTATGACAAAGAATTCTATGCAATTGTTCAGGCCCTATGCTACTGGTGACATTACCTCTTACCACAAGAGTTTGTATTATATTTTGAGCGTACAAAAGAAGCTAAACCCAGGACATGCAAAATGGGTTGAATTTCTAAAAGAGCACACCTTTGTACTCAAACATCGACTTGATGTTGAGAATACAATTGCAGATGCATTAAGCCGGGTGCACATGTTCTTCATTCCCCAAGTGTGAAAAGTCGGGTTAATGTGCTTCTCTACATGATGAGTGTTGAAATCGTAGGATTTGAACAAGTTAAGGAACAATATTTTACCTACCTAGTTTTAATGTGTCCTTCACTTCCTTGAGTGAAGATCCTCCTATCATCTGCTCAGATTACCTACTTAGCAGAGGCTTCCTTTTCAAGGGAAGTAGGATGTGCATTCCCAGGACTTTACTTTGAGATTTCCTAATGTGGGAATTACATGATGGTGGAGTTGCTAGTCATTTTGGTCGAGATAAGACCATTCTCCTTGAGGACCGATTTTATTGGCTCAAGTTATTAGCTAGTGTAGGACATGTCAAACTATTAAGCAACAAAAACAAAACACTGGCTTGTATACTGTTTCTGTTCCACACACTCTATGGCAAAACTTGAGCATGGACTTTGTGTTTGGTTTGCCAGGGACTTCAAGAGGCCATGATTCTGTCTTCGTAGTTGTAAATTGCTTTTCGAAAATGGCACACTTCATTCCGTGCTCCAAGACTTTTGATTCTTCAGTTGTTGCCAAGCTCTTCTTCCAGGAGATTGTCAAGTATCATGGGTTGCCTAAGTCTATGTGTTAGCTAGTCATTTCTGGTGAACTTTGTGCTGAATTGTGGTGAATGTTTGGCACTAAACTTTGTTTTTCTTTAGCTTTCCACCCTCAGACTAAAAGTCAAACCAAGGTCATTAATAGCAGTTTAGGGATTTTGTTGCGTTGTCTCATAGAGTAAGCACCTCACTAGTTGGGATCGTGTTCTTACCCTGGCTGAGTTTACATATAATCTTTTTAAGAACCGAACCACTGACCTTTCTCCCTTTGAGATCTGTTTTGGTCACTAGCCCAGGATACCTATAGATCTTGTCCTTGCCGTGTCTAGCTTTAGGATCTCCCAGTCAGCCGAGTTTTTTGTGTAGCACATATGTGATTTCCGTGCAGAGATTAGACGCTGAATAGCATTGAGCAATGAGCAGTATAAATCTAGGGCAGATGTACATCAACATATGCAAGAATTTCAAGAGGCTGAAATGGTGATGGTTAGAACTAAACCGCAGCGTTTTGTCAAAAGAAAGTCGAGCAAGCTACATATGCTCGTAATGTAGGTCCTTGTTCAAGATTCTTAGAAGGGTAGGTGCTAAAGCCTATGTACTTGAGTTGCCAGTTGAGATGAGAATCAACAACATTTTCAATGTAGAGGATCTTGTTCCCTACCGTGGCCCTCCTACTGCTGCCTCTTTCTATCCAAATGTTCTTGATGCTCTTCCTATTACTATTGATGCCTCTGCCTCCGAGCCTATTCCACCTCTTGATTCATCCACACTTCCCATACCTCAGTTTGATCAACGAGTTGAGGATAACCTTGGTGAGAGTTATTTCCACATGTATTGGAGGTTCCAAAGAGTTCTTGGTCAAGAGGCATGAATGACCCGAGATTGATTGCACATGGATTCCTATTGAGGAACTACGGCAACTCAACCCAACCATGCTTGAGTATTATACAAGCTTTTATTCACCGGAGATGAATTCTTCCAAGCCGAGGAGAGTTGATGGGGACATCACAAAGGATCGAGGATTTAGAATGCACCAGTGGAAGCGTTGCAGATCTGAGCCCTCTGCTGTTTCTATGTGGATTGACAACGAGTTCCGAGGTTTCCATATGGCTAGAGCACAGGAGCAGCAGCTGCTATTATATAGTGATTAGTTGATTTCTATTTATGATTATTTTTATTTCTATTTCACTATTTCAGTTTTTTCCTATTTCTATTTCACTGTTTCTATTTCTAGTATTGTTATTAGTATGTGAAGAGAGTCCCCCCCCCCCTCTTTTTTTTTTTTTTAAGTTGTACCACCCCTCCACGAGTTTGACTTCTCCCTTTAGTTCATTTTTTTTAACCTTGTTAAGGTAGTTATAAGCTATAACTACCTGTTGTAGTTTCAGCTCACTTCCCCAGCCCCTACGGTTCCCCTTTAGTCCCTTTTAAATGCTTTCTTTGAGAATGTAAGGAGATTATTATGAATGAAAATGAAAGAATGAAAATGAAAGAATGAAACTGCTCTCCTAAAGTGTGAGTCTCTCTTTCCTCTCTCAATTTTCTCTTTTTCTTCTCTTCCCTGCATCGATTTTGTTTCCTACCCCTCTTATCCTTCTCGGTGAGAGTTGATGAGGACAGCAAGTATTACTGGACTGAATAACCCTGCTATATGGAGAATGGTCTTCTGTTACAGTCCTAACCTGGTTAGTATTTATTCATTGCTACATTGGACTGTTTTCTGATTTCATATGGGTGTTGGCTGCTACTTTTATTAGAATTTAGAAAAAATTTCATCTACACCCCAACAAGGATTGCTAACTTCATCTACACCCACAAGATTGCAAAAACATCACCTATCACCCAAAAATTTTGTTGTGCTAATCAAGGAAGTTCACTCTGTCACAAGATTCCCGTTAGATGCTGATGTCAGTTGCATTGGAATATTTCATGGACGATACTACCCTTTTAGCCGGGTTAAAAGACCATTATACCCTTTATGTGATTTGTTACCCTACCCCCAAATCTGCTTTCCTTTCGTAACAGTAAAATCAAAGACTGTCTTCTTCTTCCCCGACCACCCTACTTCATTCAATCCTCTGAATATAGGTTTTAAATCTCTTGTTTTTTTTTCCGATTGTTACCATGATCTCCAAAATCTCAGGGAAGCTCTATCCACACTCTGAAGATGGAAGACCTTAATCCTATGAGTTCTACGGCTAATTTGCATTTCGATGACGGTGGTGGCATGGAAACTCTTGAGCTCTACGAGATTTATTATTTTTTTTGATTGTCAGTCTTTCTTTCTTTCTAGAACTTATATCTATGTTGTTCTAAACATTTCTAATTTTGAACTGCGTCTTTTCTGCAATCTCACCGCCTTTTCTACTTGACGTTATTTCTTTGATGACCTAACGTTCGAGATCTCATACCGAGTGGATTGTCATTGGATGAAAGCACGCTTACACAGGTTATGAAATTGTTCACAGAAACCTAGCGCTTTCTCATAGCAAACAAATCAACTGTTGGAAGTGGAACGGTAGCATAACTTTAGGGTGGAGCAATATTCTCTTATTCCTTGAAAGAACACTTCATGTGTTTGTTTATGTTTGAATTTCAATTTGAATTATGTATTTCCCCTCTCTTCCTTTTACGCAAATGGAGTGTTTTTGGTCTTTTCCTGTCAGCCGGAAGAAAGTGAACGATTTTGGTTTGCCTTCATTCTGTACTCTGTGAAGAAATTGGGTGAAGGAAACAGTGGGAAATGGAAGCAGGCGACTGATAACAATCGGTTGGATCAGAGCACTCAATGTGAAGAATAACAAAGAAGCCCCAAATCGATTAATCAGAAAATTAGTGAAAAAAAATTATCCAAACTCGATTGAATCTTGAGTTTCAGTTTCTGATGAATTCAGTTTCTGATTCGAGTTCAGAAATTGAAACTCCAGTGACTAAGATCTCTGATGGGATTTCACCGGAAAGTTGGTTACTCCTGAGGTTTAAAATCTCTAGCTTCTGACAGTAACCAATTTGTGCAGGAATCTGGTCAACGATATGGTTGTTCTCTTTGAGCTCCGACAGCCGTCCGATTGCAGGAGAGAGGGATCCTTTGAGGCCTTGAGATTCCAAGACGATTCCAGTCACTCGAAGAACTGGTGGCGAAACAATGGAGGTCGTCCTTTGGCAGTGGATACTTATAGTTTCGTAGCAGGGATATTCTGAAGGTAAATTTGAGAAACCAAAATCGGTCCAAAGTGTAGATGAGATGCCGCCGTGGACGCACAACACAGAGGGGACTCTAATGTTTGGGGTTAGGGCTTGGGTGAGAGTGAAAAGGAAAGAGAGAAAGAAAATATAAGTTTGATTTGAAGGTCAAATTAGCAAATCAACATAATTTTTTAATTTTTCAATTTATAATATGAGGGATAAAACTGGATTTCAACAATTTTAGTGATTTCCGTCAGTTAAGTGGACCTAGGTGATGTTTTTGCAATCTTGTGGGTGTAGATGATGTTAGCAATCCTTGATGGGATGTAGATGAAATTTTTTCTAGAATTTAGCCTTACAATTTTAGGTTCTTGACATGTCCTGCATGGTAGTTCTTGATCAAATGCTGCTTAAAGTTGAACTATTGTTTTACCTAATGAATATTGGTAAGTTGAAGGTATATAGCCTTGGAATTATATTGCTCATTGCTTGTTATTACGGCTGTTCACCTCAAGTATGCATTTCATGTGTGTTGCTGCTTGTCCCAATTAGACAGCCATTAGGTGAATCTGTTTGACTAGCATTGCTGTCATTGTAAGAAGACATAGCCTCCTATACGTCAATAACTGGAAGGGGCTGTTGTGACTGATGTCATTTTACAATTTATCAATTTCTAAACGTAAGTCTTTTCAAAAGGGCCATTACTCAGTGCTGGGCCCGTCTTTGTGGGGGCCTTGGGAGGGTTGAGTTTGTAGTTGTTCCTAACAATTGGCATTTTTGTGCAAAGTGACCGCCCCCAAGACTCGAATCCAGGCATCTGGCTCGGCAGCCCGAACCTTTTACAATTGCTTTAAGCAATGGACCTTTTTAAACATAAAGTCTTTAATCATAGTTAAATGGTTCAGTCCAGTGAATAAAATGACAAGGAGAGTAGAAATCTGCATTTCTTCCTACTTTTTCTCTTTTGAAAGAATTGAATTCCTTTGTGACCTGATTAAGTTGAGGACAGCGAGATGGGCCTCAACTTTGGAGTTATTAATAAATATACTAATTCAGAATTGTAGGACACCAACCGTCAAGTTGCTGTGTCCTGCTTCAGCCCTTGTGAGGCAACACCAGTCATGCACAGTGATCTGTTTTCGACATCTCATTCTTATAAAATCACGTGGAAGACATATCTTGTTTGTATCACTGCAATTATTTTATCATTTCCTTGTGCGAGCCACCATATATGGTAACTGTAATATGGTCAGTAAATATAATGAAAAACCTCAATCTCTTGTGACAAAGTACGTACACAAAGTTTCTACCTTCCTTGTGTAATTCCATGCATGGTATCAAAGCTTTTCTCTGAACAAAAAAGTTCAATTCTTGTTTTTTCCACTGAACCACACCATGGCCACCGGTTCCAAGCATCCCAGCCTAAGTATCCTTAGCCCTCAACATTGAGCCTCAGAAAATTTGTATCAATAGCTTACACACAAATTATGTGCTGTGCAAGACCTAAGTCTCAGGTCTCATTGATTCTCAAGATTTACACAAGACTTTGTTGACTAAAGTGGGCCCAAGCAGGGCATGTCAACTTGACAGTTGGTGTCCTTTAAATCTTGATTTCCTTATAATTATTTCTTGTTTTTATTTTTTTATTTTTCCTCGAGACATTGGGATCTTCTGGTTTCTTCCAACCGGATTCAAGACTAGATTCACCATGAGTGGATTTCTCTGCCTCCTAATATTCTTAAGCTGAATACAGATGGCAGTTCTCTGGGCAATCCTGGCCTGACTGGTATTGGAGGTTTATTTAAAAATTATGGAGGCACAGTACGATTGGTATTCTTGGTTTATGTAGGTGATATAGGACAGCCTAGGTTCTAGGTTTCCTACACTTACAGCTAGGCTAGGTATTAGGTTACCTAAAGTTTAGTTAGTTAGGATAGGTGACAGTAGCATTCATGTCTTGCAATTAGAATGTTTATAGCTGAATTCTATTAACCAATGAGCAATATATGCCTAGCAGTGTTTTACCAGCTCAACAATGTTCAAAGAAAGTGATATATGGCTCAGATTGTAGGCAACATTTGTCAAGTTCTTATGCAGGAAATCTCAGTATTCTTAAAATACTAGAGCTATACCTTTGCAAGCAAATTAATTTACTTACCGCAGTGAAGCTGAAACATAAGAACCAATACAGGGTTCTTAATAGGAGTGCAGTGCTGTAAATAGAAACGAAAAACTAACACAGTGTCATGAACAATAGCACTTACTGTTTACAGTAATTAAAAAAATTACAGAACCTGAATCTATTGTCTATTTGATGACAGAAACTAAAAGCATGGATAAGGAAAACTAAAGGTTGCAGGAAGGGATTCACAGTAGTATAATAAACATACTCTAAAATACAAGGCAAGAAGTGCCAGAAAATAATTTCATGGACAGTAAAGGGGAAGGGTGTTCTTGATTTCAAAAAATGAACATTAAGAGATAAAAGAGAGAAGGAGAGGGGAAGGGGAAACAAAAATTGATATAGGGGAGGGGAAGAAGAAGAGAATGGAAATTGAGAGAGAAGAGAAGAAAGACACTTTGCAGCCAAGAGAGCATTTCCAAATTTTCATTCGTCATTGCATAATTACAACAAAAAAAAAATGGCACTTTAAAGGTCAAAAGTGAAACTGTGAATGGGGTTGAGGAAGTTTTGGAACTGCCTATGGGCAGTTACAAGTCCATTAACTAAAAGAAATTCAAAATTTAACAGCGAGAGAGAGAGAGAGAGAGAGAGAGAACATGCTGTAAAAAAAAAAAAAAAAGTTGGCTCTGCTGCTCCTAGTTGAAAAAAACTACTGGGATGTCTTCATCAATTCTCCCTGGCGTGGAAGAAGTCTCCGGTGAATAAAAACTCATGTAATGGACAAGTGTAACCAGGTTGAGCTGTTGTAAATTAAGAACTCTCAGGTACCACCAATGTGTATACGAGTAACTCTCATCGAGGATATCCTCAATTCGCTGACCAAACTGAGGTATGGGAAGAGTAAAAGTAGCAGGAAGGGAAGTGGGAATTAAAAAGTCAAAGGTCTGGCCAGTAGATGTTGATCAGACTTAGGTATGTGGTATCCACAATAATAGGAGTGTGCTATCCAAGTTTGGAAGGATTGCAAAGGCTGGATAAGGAACTAGGAGATACTCGAAAAACTAGAAGTTCCGAGTTCTGGTCGACAGAAGCAAAGCAATAGGCTACAGAATCAGATTATAAGAACTTCACAATTGATGGACTGAATATTCAGTCCACTGATTCAGCAAGCAATTGATATGAGATTCTAACATACACAGAGATCGATAGATGTCTAATTGTTAGGATCAGATGCAGCAGCCCATGATATAAGATCCTAACAGATCAAAATTGAAACTCATGAACAGCATCTGATTGGAAGAGCAATAATGAAATCAGAATCAGATTCATTAACAGAAACTCAATCCGTGAGTGACTAAATTGAAGGACAAACAGCAATTCAGATCATCAATTGCAGGTCTTTGAGTGCTCAGAGCAGGTTCAAGTAATGGTCAGAATTAATGATTAACAATAACGTTAAACATATAACTGTAGTAGATATCTAATTCATGAATTTAGATCCAGACAAACAGAATTTGAAAAGGTTGACTTAGGGCCCGTTTGATAAAACTTCTGCTTCTGGATTCTATGGATTCTGGCTTCCAAGGAGCCATTTTGGAGTAGAAGCGTGTTTGATAAGTCCAGTTAGATTCCAACTCCCATAGAGTGAACCGGATTCAGAATGACTCCAGAATCCAAAATTTTGGAGTCATAAATACTTGCTCCAAGCTATTGGATTAACTTTTTAAGAGAAAAAAAAGAGTCGACACTCACATGACTATCACTTGACCACCACCACCACCACCACTGCCGCCGTCACCTCTACCACCACCACCAACACCACCACCGCCGCCGCCTCCACCACCACCACCGCCCACCACCCACCACCACAACCACCACCACCACCACCACCACCACAACCACCACCACCACCACAACCACCACCACCGCCACCACCGCCACCACCACCACCACCACCACCACCAACACCACCACTGCCGCCGCCTCCACCACCACTACCAACACCACCGCCCACCACCACCACCACCACCACCACCACCACCACCACAACCAT